>OX451736.1:764497639-765000139 GCA_948472305.1 Vicia faba
TACAACATTTATCCTTAGAATAGAGAGTTATATAGAGGCAAATGTTAACACATACAGTTATATTTATTTACTATTTCCAATTTTAATGTTATGTTTATCTGGACGAATTTTAATATATATTAAAATAAACTAGTCAATAAAAATAATATTATATTATATTAAATTTGAAAAAGTTAATATATATATATTGTAATACCTTAAGTTCTCTAAACATGAGTAGGAAAGGCTAAGAGATAAATTTCTAATCAATAGACTTAATGGGAATTAAGAAGAAGTTAGTGTAATAATCAAGTTAAGCAAATGGGATTTAGTCACTAATTATAGAGTGGCATCTTAGTAAACGAGATTAAGCCTTGAAAATATAATAATAAATTTCTCTATATATGGATGAACTAATAAGAATTAGAAGCCTCATTCTTGTCTCTCACCAAGCTAAAAATCAGAATTTAGAAAGGATATTGAAGAAGAGAAAGAGGAGAAATGTGAAACTTGGGGAGGAGAGAAATTCATCATCTTCATCAAGCCCTTATGTGTGTGGGTGTAGCTTTAACAATTTTGAATGAAGAAGTATTATCAAGAGTAAGAATAACCATCCTTATCATCTCTATCATCCTCTCAAGAGAAGATAGGGTTTGAAGATCAAGAACTAGGGATGCGTGTTCAAAGAATTTGTAAAAGTGTGTAAATTCGGATTCCTTGACCAGCCTCCACTAAACAATTGATAACTTTCTCTCTGTATGTCGTATCGATGCAATTCTTGATTTTCTGGAATCTAAACGAATTTTCCTTCAGTTTAGACACTAATTTAGTTAGTTAGATATTTTTATAAGGACGGAATGTGCATTTAAAGATGGAGGTCTCATGCAGAATTATGGCGAAATCAGCATACGAGTTGTCGAGCTTTGGAGCGGCATAAGCGAACGCAAGCGGAATCGGAACGCCATACCAGGTAGATTCCATTAGATAGTTACTTGGAATATATTTTAGGGGTTTGTTTTATATAATTAAAGGCTTTGGGCTTAGGTTTTGATCCCATTTTCTTAACTAAGAACCCTTGTTGCATATGATACTTTTATGACCATTGTGTGGATGCATGTTCTAACTTGTATGATGATACCATGCATTGTAGCCTATTCATGATAAATATGAATATGAAATGTGAGTTGAGTGATTGAATTGTGATATTAATTTATGCAATGAATCAAATACTTGAAAGTTGCACATGGATTTGTGATTTTACCTCTTGATTTCATAAAAATGCATTAGTGATTGCCATCCCTTTTGGAGTGTGATTCAGTGTCTAAATGATAATGCTTGTATTGATGTTACATCATGATATGCTATTCTTATTGAAGTGTCATAGTTGCTTGAGTGAAAATGATAACTTGAGATATGTTTTAGTAAATACTTGAATGTATAGATGTATGTGTGTTTAGAATGAAATTGGGAGGAAAATACATGTATTGGTGTTAATATAGGATTACACTATGTTAGGGATGTCAGTTTGGACCTGTTAATGGGGATCCCCGCGGGGAACGCCCCGTTCGGGGCCCCAAAGATGGGGAATTTTCCCCCGTGGGGGCGGGGATGGGGAGAAAAATTCCCCCGAGAGCATTTCGGGGACGGGGACGGGGAATACACCCCCCGCCCCGCGGGGACCCCGCCCCGCCTATTATTTTAATATAGTTAATTTAATATATATATTTTAGATTAGGTTTTTTAGTCATTTCCTTTATGTTTATTTATAAAAATAAATAAATAAATATTTATGTATTTATTAAGAGAGAGAAATGTAAATATTAGAATTTTTTAATAACATAATAAATATGTGAATTCTTTGTGCTTTTTATTTTTATAGAAAATATAAACATTTTAAAAAAATAAAATATTAATGAATAAATGTAGGATCTATGGGGATCCCCGCGGGGAACGGGGATCCGCGGGGAACGGGGATGGGGATAGAAATTCCCCCGTGACGGAGATCGGGGACGGAGACGGGGAATGAATTTGATGGCGGGGAAAAAGATGGGGAAGTGTCCCCCCGGCCCCGCCCCGCCCCATTGACATCCCTACACTATGTTTATGAACTCTATTTAATTATTATAATGCATGTTGTTACTGTCATAAATTGTTAGGCTTTGTTTGGGGAACTTAGGAAATTTTCAGAATGCATTTGGGACTGGTTTTATGCGGGAAAATATGTCATTTTTTTTCTGCTTCAATAGTAAATCGATTTACCCAATATGCAAATTGATTTCCCTTGAAAAAAATTGAATTTTGGGAAATCAATTTACCCAGGATGTAAAACGATTTCCATCTAGCTGAAAGTGACCTTTGTTGTTTCGACCATAACTTGAGCTTCACAAGTCGAATTGTGACGCGGTTGGAGGCGTTAGAAAGCTAACGTTGAGGACTATGAAATTCCTAAGTTCTCATAACCTTATTATACCTAATTATTAATGATAACATCAATGTGTATGTCTATGTATTTTTGTGATAAAAGATAATACTTGGTGAGATGTGAACCTTAGGATGGTTGGAATATAACACTAAGTATTGGAAGTGACGTCACTCCCTTTTCCCTCAGTGACTTCCTAAGTCTTGAAATCCTTAGTATAATGAGCATAAGGAATATGTTATCTTGGAGATTGGACAAGAGAATGGTAACTGCTCATTTATCTTGATTGGTCAGAGTGTGATGTATGTTACATATATGTGGGCTATTTCTTTTGGATTAATTCCAAGAATGCCATTGCCACATATATTTCAAGTTATTTCTCGAGCATGAGTCTTGGGAATGGACAATTGCTCCATAGTTCAGGAGCTATTCTCGCGGGAATGAACTCTCGGAGATGCGTCACCACCTTATTTCTCTTAGTCGTTTCCGTTAGGGTGAATATCAAGCATAAAACTAGTCTCTATAGATATTTGAGTAGTTGTGACATTGTGATGACTCAATGGTAAGATTTATGTATCTCCTTAGTTCTTTATTTACTTATTCATTTCAATCTGGATAGAAAAGTGAGACCTTTTCGCTTGGGTGAAGTAAATGTACTTCAAACTCGGTCTCGTGTGATGTTGTGTTTCTCTGTAGTTGATAATGAGGGAACCTTGGATTAATGATGGATCAGTAGATGATGCATGTACCTGTAGAGCCAAGTGGACCTATAATATAGGAGAATTCATTGAGATTTAATAATCTCACATCACTCATCTTATTATTTTTCAAGTATAACGCGGATTGAGGTTTTACTAGAAGCTTAGATCATAAGCTTTATGGTTGGATGATGTGAAGACCATACTTGATCTTTTCTTCCGCTGTGTATCAGTATTTTGTAGATGTACATCTTATATTCAATTTTAATGTAATTCATGAAATTATTCAATCATCGTTGATCATACTTTATGACTATCAACAAATAAATTACAAATCATTAACAATTAACTTTACTTTATGCCTTTATTTTTATGTACATTTATCTTTTAGCATTTACATTCCATGTAACTTGTTTATGATTCTGCATTTTCCCTTTATCCACTGGGACATATGTTTATGCACTTTTCCCTTTATCCACTTGGACTCTTATTTTGTGTTTGACTCACTAATAATCCAACTTGAATAATAAAAGACTTAAGCCTCTCTTCTTGGACTATTGGTTACTATCCTTGGCATTTTGGAGTTTTAGACCTCTTGGACTTAGGATTAGAAGCCTTGATACTTGAAGACCTTGAGACCTCCGAACCTTGTGTTATTTCATTATTATTTTTCTTGTATTGGGAAATCTTCTATGTGCAGGTGTTATTCTGTTGGCCTTAAGTGATCTATATGGCACATGGCTCAATATTGAAGACCTTGCTTTGGGTTTTAAAACCTTGGGGTTTCTTTTATACTTCTTTGCTTGTGATTTTTTTCACATGGATGATTGATATGCTCTTGGTCTATTTCGTACTTGTGGCTTTTAATCCAAAAGATGTGAATTCTACATTGACTTCATAATGTCAAGTGTTGGCTTCTTGTTTGGATAAACCTTTCCTTACTTTAACTTTTACTTTGTTTACATGAGATAGTCTCTTTATCTCCTCTCATTCTTCTTTAATTTTCAAAATCTTCTCCCTTTTTCAAAAGATTATTGTTTTCTAACTTGAAATGCTTTCATAAAAACTTGGATTTAGGTCCATGCATTTTTCAAAATTCTCTTTTCTTAATTAAACCATTAATCAATTTAATCATACTTTGACATCTTTTTAGAAGACTAAAAGTCACTAACCTCATTCAAACCTTTTTGCCACTTTGACTTTTCTCTTTAAAACCTTTTTCTTAAAATTAACTAACACACAAAACTTTTCAATTTTTTTGAGAAGAACTAAGAGTACCCTGATCCTCTTGTAGCAACTTGTTTTTAAATCAAGAGTCGCCACTATTAGTTTTTATCCTAGGGAAGAGAACCTAACAGAAAATCCTAATTCGCGGACAAAGATTCTAGGTTTCAGACTCAATTGGACGAAAGGAAGGTGTTAGGCACCTTTCATCCACCTTGTTCACAAAGATATTAAGCTCTAGGTTTAGGTTTGGGATAAACAGGATTTTAAACTTTAATTAGAAAGACTCGCCACAATTTTTGATTGTATGCCTACGTATCCTCTTATGAGGAATCAGAGTCCCAATTCGTAGTTTGTATGGGTTGCTGTCTTTTAGGGGTTTGCAAACATATTTTGAATCACTTTGCACTCGGTCGGGAGTAGTGATTGCAGAGATTTTGACTGAGTACGCAGTAAGCCAATATTAGTTTGAAAACCATTTGCAAAAAAAGACTGTTGATTAACTTAATTTGTTCGTGAAATGGTTTGAGATTTGTTTGTGTTTTTTAATAGTATTAATTGCAAAAATCTGGATTAATGCGTGATAAAAGGGATTTAATGCAATATACGTGAGAATAACATACGTACATGAGTTTTTTTGAGAAAATAATTTATTTATGATAATATAAATGATATTTACAATTGATGAATAAAATAACAATTAATGTTAATAATAATATGATATAAAATTAATGTTACCAATAATAATAATTTTTAAATAAAGAAATAAATAATATAAAGGGAAAATATAAGAAAATATAAGAATTAATAAAAAAAATAGAAAGTAAATCAATTAACAAGGGTGTGCAATTTTGGTTATAGAGTAAAACTGTGGGGGTGCTAAAAATAAACTGGGCTAGGCCCATATGTAAATTCCCAGGGGGGTGTATCTGGATTTATGTTTTAGTGATTATTGACAAGGAGGGTGCAAATAGCAGATGGGCTAGGCCCAAACGCAGTAAGAGGGGTCCAGACGGATTGTGTGTGGCGCGGAGTATAGAGTTACAATGGAGACTTGGCCAAATGGCCGTCTGATCTATATCACACGGTTAGGATTGAGGGAGAATGCTAACTAATACAAGGCGCATCACACGGGATCACAATGAATATAAAACATTTTTTTTACTCTTTTTTTACTTCATTTACAGTATAACCCTCCTCTTCCTCTCACGCGTAACTCTCAACCCTCTTACCCTCTCTCTTTCTCTCCATAAACCCTAGCGTTTTAATCGGCGGTGCTAAACACCAACCTTATATCCTCTTTTATCAAAACCCCCTCAAACCAATACCAATATTAAAACAACAAAAGCTACGATATTTACCCGTTTTATGATCTATCTTATTCAGTTTCCTTAGTTTTTCTTCTGATCCAGTAATGACCTTGCTTCGCCTATCGTTTTGCAGGTTGCGGTGAGTTGGAGGTGGTGACGATGAAGGTGGTTGAGCGGTAGCGATGTCCAAGGGTGATTAGGGTTTCCGATATGAAAACTCTAATCACTTTTCTTCTAGATCTCCAACGGTAAAGGGTTTTTCCAGATTTCGGTCTCTCCGTCTCTAAGATTCTTCTTTCTGTAAAACGACCCCTTTTTCAGTAGGTCTTCTTCTCTATTTATAGGCTTGATATTTAGGGTTTTCTTCATATATTTGTTGTTACAAATTAGGGTTATTATCGATTCTGTAATTGATTGGGATTGTAATGTATAGATTTGATTTTGTTTACTATAAGTTTTATTGTTTTTAGATTTGAGATTGATTCATTCCGTAATCACAATAATGTTGCAAAATTTGATACGTTTTCATCCCTTTCTGAGATTTGATTAGATTAGGTCTTCTGTAAATCTCAGTTTTTTATTTGTAATTGATTCTTGGACTCGATATTTTGTTAGATTTTATCTGTAAAAATATATGGAATTATGCTTTTTTAGAAGATTTGATTTGCAGACTTAATAATAAATCTCTACAGTACTTGTTATGTTTAAGAAATACGTGTGTGACTATTTGGCAATTGATACAGTAGTTGTTAGTTATCAATCTGGGCTTTGTGTCATTACTTTTAGCCCAACAACCTTGTATTTTCTTTTACAGCAAAAACGTTTTTTTTCCTCTTTTTAAGCCAGGCCCAATTGGCCTTTCCTTACCTAATGATAACTTATTTTAAACACTTTTTTTTATAAATACAATCTATAAACAAGATTTAACATAATGTGGTTTTAAAAAAAATCAACAGTAATAACAATACTTTATATTCTTTTTTTTATTAAAATAAAATAACAATTTTAATAATAATCTTCTTGAAACAACAAATGGTCTGTTTTAATGGGCTTAGTTCATTTCAACCCCCTTTCTTTTACTAATAACACTAAATTGAGTTTCATTAATTAAAATTTAATTATTACTTACTAGTAAATTACATAACCTAATTATTATTTTCTTTTAAAATAATCATCTATTTTCGAATTGCATGGGCCATCGGCCGACATGCTTTGTGAATGGGCCTGTGGGCGTCTAGGTCTTTCTGATTTAGAAAACCCCACTCTCTTGAATTAGGATATACCCCTCTGTTGACTTGAATTCTTATAAATGGGCCACCAGATATTGATGGACCATCTTTAATTAAATACTTCTTCTATTTAAATCTTGAAAAATACAAATCATCGCGGTAGGACAAATTTGAGTTATGATAACTGCCCCTATTCAATTATCTTTCGATCGAATAGCGCGAGAAAATGAGGGTCTGGCGCATTCTGATTGGGAGTTTATTGAATACTTGGAATACGTAAAATTTGTCCGACCAATCATAAGGTTACACTTATGTAGCACACCCTTACGAGTCTGGAGAGAACAGGCGAAGCCGATGATATATTACTTATCTGAGTTCGATAACGAGGCAGATAGTTTTGAACTTAAGAGTGCAATTTTGTATGTATTGGCTTATTCACCCGCTCGGAGGATGAAAAATACTTGATTGATGATGCACGGAAGCTTGAAGACTGAGGCCATGCGTTACGTTTGCGAATCGCGGCATGAAGTCTAAGGTGATGTTTTGAGCATGAATACATTGCGGCTTAGAGGCTATGTGTTTGAGTTTTAAGAACGCATCGCGGCTTAGAGGCAATGTATCTGGTTCACGAACCGCTGCGTGAAGTCTGATGCGATAGGTTGGTTTTTGATTTCGAACCTTGCTGCATGAAGTCTGAGACGATGGTCTGAGTTTGGGTAATGCATTGCGGCTTTGAGGAAATGTGCTGGTTCGGATAATATATCGCGGCTTAGAGGCAATATGTTGATCTGGAAAGATACATTGCGGCTTAGAGGCAATGTATTTGAATTGGATGGTATATTGTGACTTAGAAGCAATATACTTAGCTTTGACAATGCGTTGCGGCTTAGAGGAAATGCAATGGGTTTTGAGAATTTTGTGTGGCTTAGAGGCAACGTGTTGAGTTGGAGGATACATTGCGGCTTAGAAGCAATATACTGATCTGGAGAGGTACATTGCAGCTTAGAGGCAATATACTGATCTAGAGAGATACATTGCGACTTAGAGGAAATGTTTTTGAGTTTAATGAATATATTACGGCTTAGAAGCAATATACCGAGTTTTGAAAAATGCGTTGTGGCTTAGGGGCAATGCAATGGGTTTTTGAGAATGTGTTGCGGCTTAGAGGCAACGTACGGAGCGTTGAGGATTCACTTGCGTCATAGAGGCAGGGTAATGGGTTTTGATAATATGTTGCGGCTTAGGGGCAATATACTAAGCTTGTAAGGAACTCATCACTGCAGGAAGACTTAGGTGATGGGCTGAATGTGTCACGCCATGAAGACTAAGGTGACGAGTTGAATCGTAGGAGGAGTATTGCATGGTTTGACCCTTAGACGGTTGAATCGAGGGTAAAATTATTTGTCTGCTTTCCAGAAGATACATGTATGCATGTGTATTGAATGTTGTGGGTATGCAAAATGTGTGATGTTTGACATTGACATGTAACCCTGACTATATGCGCATTGTGTGTAAGGGTGCACAATGTATGTATGCTTGGGATATGCAAAATGTATGTATGAAATGTGTGTAAGATGCGTGTGTGCCTTGGAATGTTATGAAGATCTTTTCTGGCATTCTCCTTTAAACCATTGGCTTAGAGTTTTCCAATTCCTTGGTGTCGTATGTTGTGTTGCCATAGCATTGTTGGGCTTGAACGCAGTGGACAATGTTAGCAGAATTTGAACATTGATTTTTTTCCCACCCCTATATGAGATTTCATTAGCACATTATCTATATTTCGCTCTTTAAAGGTTAGAACTTGGTTTGATGCTTCTAGTTCTTCAACCACCTCTTCCTTCACCTCTAATTTTGTTTGCAAAGTAAAGAATAACTACATTGAGACATGTGTGATGCGCGGATCATTGATGGATTTTTTAAGTGATATTGAATTATATATATTTTAATTTTGTTACGTATAATAAGCATTGTAATTGAGACGATAAGATGAAGAGAATAAAAGAGAGAGAATAATTTTAAACGAAAAAATATGTTTGAAATATAGAAATGATAAATAAGACGATGCTATTTAAATTTTAAAATATGAAATAAGTGGGAAAAAATTAAATAATTTTGTTTTATATTTCCTTTTAATTTTTTCCCGATATTTTTAAAATGTTAAATCTTTATCATTTTACGGATGCGAGAAATTCTACGTTTGAATTACTCAAACGCTATGCAACAAATCATCATAGTCAAAATTTTCAATAGTTTGTTTAATATTTCCTTTCTTTTTTTTCAATATATTCAAAAAATTTAAATCTTCATTATTTTATGAATGATAAAAAATTCTACATTCGAACGACTGAGACTCTATACAACAAATTATCATAGTCCAAATTTCCAATAATTTTGTTTTTTCTTTTTTTTCTTCTTTTTTTTACTCCAAATTTAATGATAAAACTTAATGATTTGAGGAATAAAATACAAGACTTGTATTATATTGACTTAAATAATAATGAAATAGATGAAAAGGTTGCAAGAAAAATATATAAATTATTTTTTAATGTTTATAAAATTATTTTTTATTAAAGTTGTTAGTAATTAGTTGTTGAATTAATAGATTTTTGTAGTTAGTGGGTGTTGAACCCATGACCTCTAATAGAGAATAAACTTTTTAAAAAGTGAAGATGGATTTTTAGAGGTGTCACACAGAAATATATTTAATGTGGCATAATTTAGATAACATGAACAAAAATTCGCGGCTCTGATTTAATATATATATAATAATAGATTTGCAAAAAAAATTAGAGGTGAAGGAAAGGGTAGTTGAAGAACTAGAATGATTGAAATAAGATCTAACTGTTAAAGAGCTAAATGTGGATTTTATTCCAAAAATCTTGTACGATGTTGATTAGTGTAACTTGTTCATCTAATATAACTTCATATCTCATATTATAATTTTCTAAATCAAATTGAAAGGTTATACGTTTAGTGAGCAGTTGGCGATATAAGTATTCCACATAAGTTATAATAAACTAAAGTAAATTTATCACCACAGTTATAATCAAGGACCACAGTGATGTGTTGTGTGCTAAGTCATTCACTACGGTTGGATTCTTGAACTGTGGTGAAATGCGTTGAAATTTGGGAAACAAATACAGGCGTTTGGAATCGAACACCTAACGTCAACCTTTTATTATGGTTGTTTTAAACAACCGTAGTGTATGTTACGTGCTACTGTCTTTTTACCACGGCTAGTAGTTTGTGGTTGTAAAGAGAGCACATGCACCCACAAGATACCTTACCACGGACCACCATATATAGTAGAATCTTTCTCCCAATTGTGATAAGATATGTATTCAGTAGTAGTGAGTACATCAACTATTTATAAATGTTTGTCTAACCACTTGACATACTTCTGTCCCAAGAGTTTCCTCTTAAGAGTTCCACTAAAATCAAACTTGAGTATTTACATGATCAACATAAGAACCTTCAACATCAATTAAAGAGAGCTTTTACACAAACTTAACTCAAATACCTTCACCTAATCATTGTTAAGGTTTAGCTTGAACCTTTAAGTCCTTTATCAATGCAATTCATAAGAGAATCACACTCTTTAGTAAGGAAGATTAAGTACAACACCATAACTCTTACGAGGGCTTTAGAGTCTTTTAGCGCTACTAAAAATCTCGTGAAAAAGAAAATTCAAGAAAAGCGAGAGTAGAAGAAAAGAAAATTCGTCATGTTTTCTTGATCTTTCGACAAAATATTGCAAACTTTCAAGGCCCATGTAACATTGACCTCTTTTTCGGATTCCAAAAATGAAAATCTCACTGAAAAAGTCTTCTCCGTAGAAGTAACACCAATAATTTCAAGAAGCGGAAACATATACTTGTGTGTTCTAGTATGTTGCATCAAGAATAAGGACAATAGAAAATATGTTGAACAACTTGATACTTTCGAGATGAGTCCATAAAATATCATGAATAGTGACTTTATCATCACATACTGCGTACCTAGAAACATATTGGTTTTCATCCAAAAGTTTTAAAAGTGATTGCATTTCTGATCTTGGACCGCTTATCAGCATGTTGTTTCGATGATGCTGATTGCATACCTGTTTGATATTTGAAACACTTTCTGGGTGTTTTTGTTTCAAATCAGCAAGTATGTTTTTAAGCACCACTCAGATTAAAGACTTGTTCGAAACAATTTCCTTCTCCTCGAATTTAAGACGACATACGATAGGATGACCGACTAGCTTTGTTTGCAACTCATGGTTATGTATTCCAAAGAGCACGTTAAATTTCCACATCCCATCCATGCTACAATATTCGCCCAATTTAAACGGACAACTACACTTTCTCGTTTCGGTGTCATCACGTTCAACTTCCGAATCAGGGGAACATATGGGTCACTTCTCTCTCATCTCATGTTTACAAATGCTTGTCTTATATTTGAATCATTGTCGGACCTTCTAATTACAATGCCAAACCCCAAATTTTTGACTACCATGCAGACCCGTTGAAGCATATGTTCGCGAGCAGTATACAGTGGTTCATTTATGAAATGTTGACCAACATCTATCTCTATCACTTTAACATCATTCTTCACTTTTTCGGTTTAATATCCTACTTAACTTCAACTGGTTTAACATTATACTTTGCTACATCATGTTTTACATCGTTACATACATCAATTTTGGGAAACATATCTGGGTGAACCATATCTAATAAGAAGCAAAACAAGAAAATTTTAAAAAACCAGTAACAATTAAATTCAAATATACATATTCGAAAAAATGTAGGTGAGTTCAGATATGTTTTTTTGGACAAAGCGAACGTTTTTTCAGCTCAAACTAAAGAATAATACAAGCAATGAGGGATGAAATGAGGGAACTTTATCATAAATTGCAGCTTATGGCTCCCTTTGATGTGTTAAAATGCATAAAATCTAATTTTAAATCGAAAAATTGATTGATAATGAGATTTTTTTTCAATGATTTTTTGGTTATGGAGGAGTTGGAAGTGTTTGAAAAGTGAGGAAGATGATCATGTAAGGTGATCATATACTCAAATTCTCGCTGAACATTTTTGTAAATACATCTCTTAAAATATCACTGACTGGTAAAAAAATTCCCATATAGCAAAGGTGACTTCAGATTTACATCTCCGAATTTATCCTAGAGAGTGTATTCAGAGATGCATCTCCGAATTAAATTTTAACAAAAATTAATATTTTGTGCGTTCGGAAATATATCTCAAAATATATTCAAAAATATTTTCAAATTTTCAAAAATGTACCTCATATATAATGGATGAGAAATTGCCATTATTTATCTTTTCTAAAGAATATATATTATCCTATCCATATCAATCATCATTGGATTCTTTCAATGATTAAAACAATGATAGAGTAACTAGTTGCTGGCTATCACAAGCCAAATGATTTTTAGTTCGCCTCCTCGTCACATACAGCTTTACAAATAATGACATGGAAACTAATTAATTTTTTCCTTAAAATAATTATTTCTCTTAAATATTTTTCAATAAAAAATAATCTAAAATTAATTATTAAAATACTCCCTCAAGATAAAAATGACAGCGAAAACAAGTCTATGATTGTTATGTGGCTTCCATGTGGAAAATGGAATTATGAAAGTTAGTTGATTATAATATAGCATAATATTTTAAAATATAGGAACTAATTATTCAACAGCATAAATTTTTTTGGCAGAAGAAGGACAGAGCCAACACAGACCAAGGAAGGACCACCATTAATCACTCCATGTTTTTAAATAAAAAGTTTGAGATTTATTATTCTAAATCTTAGCTCACATTATTTCTTGTCATAGTGAGAATTTTAAAAATTAATCGAACCAAAAATTATTGTCTTGAGCAATGATCATTAGTTTTAAGCTAACATGGATCCCTATTACTAGATAAAGTTTTGGCTTTATTCTTTTGCTGTTGGTGTTATTATCTGAAAACGATTTGCAATACCTACATACCATATGAATGTTTTGGATTGTTGGAATATAGAATAACTTAGAAACAGGAGTCAACCCCACAAATAAAAGAGGTTTAGTATATGTATGACAACGATTGTGATCATGATTTTATGAAAAGATTATTTTTTTTTACTTTTTATGAAAGATTATTATTTTTGTTATTATAACTATGGGAATTTCATTAATATACTTTTACGTTTAATGACCGATTAAAAATAGAAGTTGTTTATTTTGTAAAATTATTTTTTACTTTTAACATTTTAAAAAAAATTTGTATTTTTCTAAATCAATCAAATAAATTAGGGAATTTTTTAATGCACTCCATGACTTTCAAATACATCGAACGAAAATACTAAAATATTTCTATATTACGGAGATGTATCTCCGGAAGTACCCTAAGTATTTTCATTGTTGAAGAAGATCCTAAATCAGTGAAAAGAATTAATCAGATATGCATTTACGGTAAACTCTTGAAGTTGCATCTCTGAACGCACCCTGACTTCAGCGCATGTGTTATCTTAAGACCATATGTCACGTATAAATATTCTGGATATACATCTTCGACACCCTTCCGTAGATGTATCTCCAGACGATTTTGTCTCATATATGCGCCATCATCCATTCCACTTTCTCACTTTTAGATATTCATTTTCAAAACTCATTTTGTCCAAACACCACCCAACTCCATTGTGTGAAATTTCATCAATCCTCATCAAACAACAATCAAGCTTCATCAAACATCAGTTTTCAAACTCTATTGAGCAACAAGAACCAAGCTTTGGATAGAATTTGTAAGTTGTTTTTGCACTTTTTTTAGTTAATATAAAATAATTTAAATTTTGAGTTTTAGGTTAGAAAATTGGAAGATCGAAGTGTTTGCTAGCTTAGAACTACGGTAGAACGTTTTAGTTAGGTTATTTTGACGATCAATGTCATTTTTTTAGGTTCTCAGACCCTCCAAGCCGCCATTAACGCTGACTAAATTGCAGGAATTTCTGGAGATGTATCTCTGAAATTTTTCAACATTTACATAAAAATTGAAGGTGCATATTTAGAATAAGTTTGCATGTATTACACTTCCTTTATTTGAACAAGGGTTATTGTGTAACGTCTACTTTGTTCTTTTACAAGAGTTATAGCTTACAGACAATCCGGGTTGAGACACAACATGGTTGCACATCATGCTTTGATTTGGAGGGAAAAGAGTCAAGCATCCCAGGCTCCTTCTACTTCTGGACAGGTTATGTCAGAGGCGGCGTCATGTTTTGGGATTCATGTATCTCCGCCTTCTTCTTCATCCTACCGCAACAGACGAGGTTCTCCTGCTCATGCCTCCCCGCCTCCATCTTCACGTAGACGCATGAGTTTACCTATGCATGTACTTGAGGCAGTAGAGGCATCACATTACAGGGCCACACTTGAGGTACCCCAGTCCCAGGCCACACTGACGGTACCTGATGCATCCCAGCCATAGTCTGAGACGTCACCTGAGGCATCACATGCATCACAGGTCCAGGCCCAAGCAGATGAGGCCGCACCTGCGGCACCTGAGAGTTTGGGAGGAGGGCCTTATGAATTATCACTGATGCCTCTTTGCTCGGACCATGTTGCCAGACATATTTGCGACAGAGATGTAAAAATTGGTTGGAACTATTAATTTTAAAAAGTGTTTGTTTTATTATTAAGTTTTGTTTCTTTGAATCATTCTTGTTGAACCATGTATGCAATAACATGATCTGCTAAAAATCATCAATCATATGCGTAAGATCAGTTGTCTGGCAGAGCCCAATGAGTCATGGTTTCAGGAAGTGCTACAGCTATCAGGGTTGTGATATTTTACCCTGATTGGTTCTACTACAGTTAATCATGGTAGAATTGACGCTTTTGTTGAGAGTTGGCATGCGGAGACGTCATTGTTCCATCTACCATATGGTGATACGACTATCACACTCGATGATGTTGTGTGTCTGTTGCATCTTCCAATAAAGGGGAGGTTTTTAGATCATGGGAAGTGTGACAAGGAAGAGGGACATGAGTTGATGGTAGAATACTTAAGGGTTACCCAACAAAGTGCTATCAAGAAGATGGACAAGACTCGTAGTTCTTATGCCAGATTTAGTTATTTGCAGCAGGTGTTGTAAAAAGAGATAGTGAGAGTACAGCTGGCCGATTGTGATTATGAGCAAATAGGGCAACATATAGCGTATGCTATGAGCATACTTGTTGTATTTAGTTGGCACCGATCACGACTTTATGAGTCTATCTGATTAACTAACTGCAAGTGCACAGTCTACCGTATATTTTTAAATATTATTGAACCACAGAGACTAATTATTAACTATTGTTATATATTGCTAATGTGTAAAGCAATGGTTAATGATTATCGGGATTAAACAGGAATAAAAAACTAACATGAAATGAATATTTAGGAATTAATCAAGAATTAGAGACCGAAATATGGATTTCGTTGCTCTTCGAAGACTCAATGATGATTTAGCGTTAGTTTGACAATAAATCATTTTCAGTAGAAAATTTCAAGTTTAAATACTTAATTTCACCCTCACGGTCTAATTGATTAAAGTCACATCCATAACCATGAGATTTTTCTCTCGCACGCCCATTTCAATTAAAATTATATTTTGAAAAGTTGTTAAGTCCTAATTGATGCCTAAATCGCTCTCACTGTATTTAGAATCAATGTCCAGCTCCACTATTCGGTTCATTCCTCACCCTCTTGGTCTAATTGGCCTAAACCTTAGTTGATTTCACTTTTATGTTAAACCATTTTAATTATACTTGGAAAACTAAATCAGAAAATTAATTTAAGGAAAAATATGCCATTTCAATTACCGAGTCCCGTCTAAACGACGATCCTCATATATCTGACTCGCACAAAATTTAGTCGGACATGCTTTGATACTAAAACAAATTAAACATTATGAAAAAGATTCAGGACAACATATTCATACAAAGCATACAATAGGTAATTAAGTCAATAATATAACTAAAACTGTAAATGCTTGAATTAAAATCGGAAAAACCTCGAGTACAGAAATCTGGAAATAAAACAGTGTTACAATGCTGGCAAGATTGTGATCCAAGAACAGCAAATACAAAATCCTAAAACTAATGATGTGATAACCCCTCAATGTAAAGTATTACCACTTTTAAAACTGTATTTATGCTTAGAACTAATTTCGCTAGAGCTTCCGTGCAAAACTTGGATGTTTAGAACTCAGCAGAACTGCCTTTTTATAGTGTTCTGATGCAGTGCCAAGCCTCTGGATTGTGTAAAAGTGGGATGAGAAAAAATAGGGAAGGTGGAGAGAATATAACAACTTCTCTTTCCATGTTTTGACTGTCTGCTGGTTCATGGCGATCTCCATGTGGTTATGGCAAATGCCCTGGTTAAGTGAGTTCTTGATCTGACAAATGAGGTCCATGGCGGACGCCGTGAGGCCATGGCAAACACAATGCACTAGAAACATGCATTTTCTTCCCTTTTCTTGTACTTTACTTGGTTCTCTTTCACACTCTTCCTTATTGAACTAGCACATGAAATGAAACATAAAATAACATAAAAGTACGATAAAGTAGCGAAATGAAACTAATTTGCATGCTAATCGAGTCGAAAAACACAATACATTTTCAAGTTATCAAACTCTCACACACTTAGACTGTTGCTTGTCCTCAAGCAATTAACCAACACAATAACAAATTAGATACGGGTTTGAAACACAAACCCAACCAAACTCTAATCATATGTGGCTGCTAGACTATTATTAGATTGATAGATACTGAACATCAACACCAAGGATAACGTAATGACACAAGCCTGCATTTTACGGTCGAAAACTCTCACCCTATGGAAACCAATCTGAATCATGCTACTATAACTCAACTTATGTTTTTCGTCTCTTTCCACCCACTTTCATTCAAGTGAAATCAAATTGAGCCATTTATCCATACACACTCATAGTAAGGGAATCAGATAGCGCTTATGATCCCTTTTCATTTCTTTTTTTCCGCACGGGGTTCTGGTAACTAAGCGGTGCAACCCCATTCTTCCGGACTGCAGTTGCGGGGGATCGGAATGTAATACACCCTGCCAAGTCCAGCACTATTGTTGTACCCCAAAATTTTCCCTCTCACTTATCAAGAATTTTCTCACAAGATCTCCTTGGGTCAAGACTGCACTAGGGTTTGATCAGCTCAAGACACCTCCTTAAGCACTGATGACCAAAATTAGGGTTTGATATTGCACAAGGATATTTGAAATTCCAATGCCCCATATTATTTTCATGGATCATTATGGACCCCCTAGTTTACTCATGTCAGGTTTCAAGCCTTGGATCACTTTTTTGATCAGTCAATTGAGTAGTTGCCTAAAAACCAGTTGTATTGGGGAAAAAGTCAACTATGGCCAATTTACAATCAAACTTAATAATTTTTATCCACATAAACATTTTAAACTCATATGTATTATTTCATCAAGTTTGGGCCACAACTCCTCAAGAAATTTGATCAAAAGGGTAAAATAGTCAAAATTAAGGTTTTGACTAGGAAAGGGAAATTTCTGATTTTTGACCTAGAAAATGGTCAATTGGTTTAAGGCATGATCTCAAGAGTCCACTTGCATCATTTTGACCTAATGACATGGTTCAAAATATTGCAAGTCCATTGGATTGACAGATAAATTTTGCAATCAACTGATCAAAAGTCAACTGTATACTGAAAAGTCAAACTTTGACTTTTTGGTCAAATTCAAGTGCCAAAGATCACAATTCATCAAAACATGTCAAAATATGAAACTTATTCATCAAAAAATCAAAAAGTCAAGATTTCATTTTGAAAAGTCAAAATTTCTAAACTTAGAAAATTTTCTAAGTGTTGGAAATTTCATGTTTTTTCATAAGTTTGAGCCAAATTTTCACCATGATACA
Organism: Vicia faba; assembly: GCA_948472305.1. Lineage (NCBI taxonomy): Eukaryota > Viridiplantae > Streptophyta > Magnoliopsida > Fabales > Fabaceae > Vicia > Vicia faba. Next base: position 764,515,434 of record OX451736.1, read on the forward strand.
AGATGATTCAAGAGAAACTTCCAACATGAAAGTTGTAGATCTCCATGAGATATACAACTTTGCTTTACACAACGCCTTCTAAAAATTCTTGGATCTCAAGTTATAATTTTATGAACATGTGGTCATGAAACTAAACACTTTGTGAAATTTTGCCCTAATTTGGTCAGGATTTTGACCCAACTTCATGGCACTATTTCATATAGTTCCAATGGTAATCTTTAAAATAAATTCAAATATGAGTTGTAGAGCACATTGAAATCTTTCCAAAATGTCAAGGAACTCTTTGAGATCATTCTTGAGTAAGGAGAATCGAAGACATGCAGTTAGGGTTTTGTCACTTGAATTACAAGTCATTTTTGATGAACACATGAACCAAATCCATGCTAGGCTGCATAATATTTGCTTTGCAGGCCTAAAACTTTTTTGTCACTCCATAATTAAAGGTTTACACGGCTGTTAGGGCTTTGATCCAAACAATTGAGCTATTATCTAAGTTGCATTTCCATTAATGGCACAAAGTTAACATTGTCATTCTTATAAAGCAAGCTTTTTGCATAAAGTTCATTCTTGAGCTTCTAACTTATTCCCTCTGATCACACTCCATCCACAAAGTCAGAAGCAAGCTTGTTTAAAGCATAACCACTCTATCTTAGCAAGTACAAGGCATGAAAACTTGTTTTGTCAAAAAAATCACATGTTTAACTTAAACATGTAAGTTTGAATTCTGATCAACTAGAGAACTCCAAACTTGTTGCTTATAAATAGAGTCACTATTTGTAAGCTAAAGGACGAGCTTAAGCACCCTGAAATACACCAAAACTCTCTCAAATCAGAAATTGCCCAAAAACTCCATTGTTGCACAGTTTCTGACCTTGAACATCAAACTCACATTTCCCCCGTGTGTTTCTTGGCCTTTTAGTTTCTAAAGCTTCCTTACATCAAGTGTAACCTATCCATGTCCCTGTTTAATTACTGTAACATCATTTACAATATCCTCCATAACCAAAAACAGAGCACTGCACATTGACTTCTCCAAGTCATTTCAGCCACTCTCAACTCAAGCAAACCATTGCATTAGCTTCCTAGGACCTCAAGGAAGCTAACCTGCTCATCACCATCACTTGAAACAAGCTCAAACTCCAAACACGATTTCCAGTTTTGAGGTAAGTTTTCTCAACTTGAAACTCTTCATACAGGCATCATCAATAGTTTATTTGTGAACAAAACATGTAGATATCATGCCCTGAAGCTAACCATGTCCATAGTTTCCATTAATTTTGCTTGAGCTTAGAGAATTTTGAAACTGAAATTTCTGAAATTTTTAGGGTTCAGATTAGGGCCATTAAAATTAATGCTTATCTTTGATCTATAGTTTTAATACTTTATATTTCTGGAATCGTGAGAAAATTTGCTACAAGTTTCATGTTTACAGTTTTCATTTTTGATGAGAAATGAGCAAGTTAGAGTTGGTCTGGCTGGAGGTTGAAGATGAAGTCTTCAGGGCACGTTTTGCCTTGTATATTATTGTTTTGCTTATATTAACAGATGTATAGCCACCCCAGTGGTAGAAGCGCGCGCCTGTAACCTTTGGGAACTGGGTTCGAGCCCCAGTGGTACCCTTTTGCATTTTTTACATGTTTTACAATTCTGACTTTTTTTGTTTGCAGGGCGATGGGCCTTGCTTATATTTCTTATTTTTGCTAGCTAACCCCGTATTTCCTTTATACGCCCCTGACCCAATTTATTTTATTTTTCTTTTTATTATTTCATTTATTTTCTTAAATATATTTTCTAAATACTAAAAATCATAAAATACAAAAAAATAATAGATTTATATCTTGACTTATTTTATTTTAATTTTTCCATAAAAAAATATTTTTATTTATTATACTTTAATTATTTTATTAACTAAACTTGTAAACTTAATTAATATTATGTTTTTTTATTATTTTTTTCACACCATTTAAAATAAATTATATTTAATATTAAAGAAGGTAAGAAATATTTTATAATACTATAAATATTTTTAAGATAAAAATACCAAAAATACTTTTCTTAAACTTATTTTCTTTTGATTAATTAATAGAACTAGGGTTTTTACTTAAAATATTTTCTTAATAAAATTAAAATTTAATTAATTATTTTCTTTATTTAATTAGGTTAAGACAAAATCCTTTTTTTCATGAAAATCAAACAAAGATACATTTTCTTTACATTTTGCATTTTTTGTACATTCATTCATTTTGTACTTTATATTTATTTATTTCCTTGTACATTGATATCAATTCAATATGGTTATAATAGACTAATTAGGCTTTAAATTCTTGCAATCCCCATTTAATTTGTACACCCCCTTCCCCACAAGTGTTGTAATAGCGTAGTAACTTTAAATTTCGCAATTTATCGCTTTTATATAACATGCTAGTAATTAGGGTTTGAATGGAAAGACTAAAATCAATACTTAGAAAAACCTAATTCAAGACAAAAACAAGCATGAAAACAATACACTTGCACACAAGCACCCCTAGGATTATTCCACTTGGTTGCCTTATAAAAAATGGCCATATTACGCATGTAAGGTATCTTAGCAAAACAAGCAAATACAAGATCATAGTCCATCGATGACGCTATCTAAGTTGCCTTACAAATGATCTTAGTCCCTCAAAAATAATGCTAAGATACCTTGCAACATTACTAATCATGGTTATACGATGACCGACGCCCGTCCCGTTTACATCCAAAGATAGGGTTGCTTACCAAATCAATGGTAAGACAACAATGAAAAAGGAAAAGAAAATGAACAAGAAATACATTTGAGTAGGTAGATTTCTCCTAATTACTTGCTCCATTTCAAAACAAACATCCTTGCTATTTTCAAAACAAACACATACATTTTAAAACACTTACAAAATTCATAACATTTTTAAAAAGATCAACATCTTTGTATACATTCTTACGAACGAGAATCATTACAAAGATTGCCTAAACAATGGTCTCTTTACAAAATACTTTCAAAAACCACACAAAGCACAATTTCAAACAAAAGCAAGTGATCTAGCAAGTAACTAAGAGCCCATGGAAAACCATGGATGAAAAGGGTGCTAATATCTTCCCTTTTCATAATCTACCCCCGAACTCAAGAAACAATCTCAAAGATCTTTCCTGTGCTTTTTCATCTTTCCTTTTTGGATAAAAGAAAAGTCGGTGGCGACTCTTGCTAACCGCAACATTTGCGATCAAATGCAAAACCCTCAAGTCAGTTCTCCCACCGTATCACAGAATTGGCGACTCTGCTGGGGAAAATTCTAAAAGTGGGGTTACCTTAGGTCTAGATCATATTTACTTGCCTTCATTGTTTGACTTATATGCTTTACATTATGGTTCTTTGTTTGGGTTTAAATCCTCTATTCAGATTTGGGATACAATATAGGTAAGTAATAGTACATTGTGGAAACTATGCGGGGTATACAAACATGGTCTAAGCAATAGCTATGTTAGTGCGACATATTTGTGGGTACCGGTAGCCTTTGAGTTAATTAAAGAAAATACAGGGCCGTTGAGTGATGTCATAAAGCACTAATGAACTTCTAGAACCTTTACTTGACCAACTTGGCCTTTAGGATGTAGTGAGATGACCGGCTTTGGTGCAGTCCAAAGTTGGTAGATACTCGATACTACACTCATTGAGGTTTGGTTTTTTGGGATATTTCGGTCGCCATTAAAGAGGCTTGTGCTGAAACAATGACCAAGGAAACAAACCAGTGATATTGAGCTCCTTAGAACCCGGTTACTATTACTAGGACAAGTTGAGCCAACTAAACTTCGAGAGGATACTTACCTATAAAACTCCATGCAAGCCTAAACCTAGGGACTTGTTTTCTTTGTTTGTATACTTGTACATAACATCATGAACATCATAACATCATACACATTCACTAACTATTTCAAGGATTTTGGGATTCATCTTTGTTCTTGTTTTGTAGGATATGGATTATATTCGCAGGAAAACTATTCAAATCAACCTTGTAAAGATCCCTCCATAACTTAAGGAGCTAGTTCAAGGATCCCTGAAAAGTCTCCATTCATCGAGAGACATGGTTGCCTACTCAACTTGGTCACCTCCAATACAGATGAGGACATGATGAAGTTGCTCTTTCAGTTCTTTGATCCTTTACACCATTGCTTCACATTTCCCGACTATCAACTTGTGCCTACTTTGGAAGAATTCTCCGGACTCTTGAGGATTCCCATTCTCAACCAATTACCTTTCAACTGTACAAAAAGAGACCCAAAGCCAGAAGAGATTGCTCAAGCTCTACACTTGCACTCATCTGATGTCACAACTCATTGGGAAACAAGGAGTGGTGTCAAAGGTTTCCTAGAAAAGTTCTTGTTCGAGAAAGCCCAAAACTGTTGGAATTCCTTGGATTTGCAAGCCTTTTAGGAAATTGTGGCTCTCCTCATCTATGGGACGGTTTTGTTTCCAAATCTTGACCAACTCATAGATGTGAACACCGTCAAAATCTTCATATCCCGCAACACGGTGCCTACATTGCTAGGGGATATCCTACACTCTTTTCACACTCGCACAATGAGGGAAAGAGGTGTCCTTATGTGTTGCACTCCTCTCTTGGCAAGATGGTTTATTTCGCATCTTCCCCAATATGTATTGAAGAATAAGCAAGGTTCAAGGTGGTCACAAAGGTTGATGACGCTCAAACATTCAAACATTCATTGGCGCTCCTGATCCATAGAGAATGTTACTATTGTCGATCATTTTGGAGAATTTCCTAATGTCCCTTTACTAGGGATTAGGGGATGTATCACCTACAACCCCTGCTTACCCTTAAGACAGTTTGGTTATGCCCGAAGGGATGGCCCACACGAGATGCTGATTCAAGGTTTGGTATTTGACTATGACAAAGACGATCAAGGTCTTCGCCAGAGATTTATCCGAGCTTGGAGGATGTTAAACAAAGTATATAGCAAGACTTTAGGGCACAAGGATTCTGTTGTACCCCAAAATTTGCCCTCCCATATTCTTCAAGATTTGTCAGAGTCAAAGCTTCAAAGTTCCCCAAGGGTTGCAAAGTTCAAGGGCCTCCTAAACAGTCAAAATTAGGGTTTTGGTTCTGATCAAGAAAATGAAGTTTCCAAGGGTCCAATCAAGTCCCACATGCCTATAAACATGGTCAAGTATCCTCATATCAAGTTTCAAGACTTACAGCATAAGATTGCACAGTCAAAAACCCTAATTGCACTACAGTCAACTGCAGGGGCAAAATGGTCATTTGATAGTTAAAAGTTCAAATTTTTGGTCAACATCTCATTTTGAAGCCACAAACATCATTTGATCAATGCTTGATCATGATTCTCAAAGATTGGCTCAAAAATCATCAAGATGCAAAAGTTTCCTTATTTGGACAGTTGAAAAAGTCAACTGTAACTTGACCAGGGCATAACTTTCACATGGATTATCAGAAAGATTCCATCCAAAGCTCATTTTGAAGAGAAAGACATTTCCTACAACTCCTCTTCATACTTCAAGTCCAAGAAATGCTCTCACAAAAAGTTATCAATTTCAACATTATAGGTCATTTTCAAAAGTCAACAAAAAGGGACTTTAAGTCAAAGGCCATAACTTGAGATTGGTAAATCAAAATGACATGGGACCAAAGACATTGGTTAGAGGACTCAAAGACATTTCCAAAATGTCCAAGAACATGAGCAAAGCTTAAAAATTGAGCAAGTTATGCCTTGTGGAAGTTGGGAAATATTTGGATATTTTGAAAAGTCAACATTGATTCAAATGACCTAAAATTGCTAATGGGCCTCTTTTTCTTCCATAATTCATCATCCAAGGCATGTGCACGACCATGTGGCCCAAAGGGAAGTTTTTATCATTTTTTATTTATTTATTTGGATTTTTAATCATTAATAATTCATTTAATTAAAATAAATAGATAAAAAATACTAAACCTAACTTTTTGAATCTTTTTGTGCATAAAATAATCTCAAGATTTTGTGTATAATCAGATTTGGAAAATATCTTGGTGATTGAACATGATTTGGACTAAGTTTGCATGAAAAAGATTTGAAAACTAATGCCATAAAAATCAAATATTGATTCATCAATTCAAGGATTCTTTGATCATATTTCTTAACCTAAATCATCCACACATAAATACAAAACGCAAACCCTATTCCAAAAGAACTCCCAGCTGCGCAAAAAAGCCAAGAACAAAACTTGAATTTTCTCAAAAAAAACTCAAATCTGAAAATCATCTTCCAGGTCGATTCAAGCCACCATACTTATTCCATTGTGTTCCTGAGGCTTCAAGGAACATATATAGATCAAAATCAACGTCCCTGACACAAGAAATAGGTAACACGACCATGGCCGGTTCAAGCTTTTTTTCAGTTTCTTGAAACATAATTCATGCATTATTTGTAAATTCTAATATTGGATTTGTATTCATTATATCATTCTGAAGCTAACCACATAATTTGATTGCATTTTTATCACCCATACGCGAATCTGCCATTGTTGTTTTCTAGGGTTACCAAGCTTTCAATTTAGGCGTTTCTTCATACTGTAAAATTGGACGTTCTCAATACCATAACTGGATTCAGCGTGCTTGGACGAAAAAGATAGGACCCTCGCACCTAATTTATGCTCAAAGATGGCTTAATCGCTATTATTGTATATGGCCTGTTTTGGGGGGGTTCAAAACCCCCGCTAACCATTCTCTATTTTCAGGAAAGAAACAAAACCACGAAGAAGATGATGAAGTGGCCATCAGTAATTGGTTGATTCAAATTTTTCGCGCGAAAAGAGCACTAGCTCGTGTTTTCTTTTATATTCATTGTTTGTTATTTAATAGACAAAGAAGTAAAGTGGCACGATTGGCAAGGCGTTGTAGTGGTAACCTCCAGGACCTGGGTTCGAGCCCCAGGTCCTCACCCCTTTCATATTATTTTTCCTTCAATTATCATCCTATGCAGTTTCCATACAGGGAGTCTACCATGCAACTCACCATCCAGTTTGCCACGCGTATGGCAAGATTAATCCAAGGGGCATGGCTGAAGGAGCATCATGGACAAGAGTCAAAGCGCTACACGCTGGCATGGAAGTCAACGAGGCCAAAGATGCTTGGGCCCAAAAATACTAATCAAAACCTCCATTTGGGGACAGAAACCCCCCTAGGTTTGCATTATTTCTTTTCATTATTTTGGTATTATTTTCAATTATTGTCTTTTTTTTTAATTAATTCTTTTAATTTAATATTTTCATAAAAAACATAAAAACAATAAAAAGTCAGAAAAAAGATAAAAATAAGTATTTTATTTAATATTCTAATATTTTGTAAATAAAATCTTTATTAATTTTAGTTTTAAACTTAGGGTTAAATTTTAATATTTTTCTCAATCAATTTAAAATTTGGTAGAATTAGGGTTTGTAATAATTTTTATCCTTTTTTCTTTTCTTTCATAATAATTAATTATTAAAATATTATTTATTTTTATAAATCAAAATTCCATGTAATTAATTAGGTTAATTTAGGTTTAACTTTAATATTTTGTTAATAAACTAAAAAACAATTAGAATTAGGGTAGTTTCTCAATTTAATTCAATTTCATTAATTTCTCATAAAATACAAAAAAACCAAAAAAATAATTTCTTTTTCTTTAATTTAATTAATTTGCTAATAATTTAATTTCGTTAAAAAGGGTCCAACGCCCTCGTTTCTAATTTTAATTCAAATCGCGCATTTATTTTCTTTTCGTATAATTTTTTATGTACCTCTCCCAAGGCCTTGTAAACTCGGACATTTATCTTTCGTACTTTAATTCTTTATTTTTCTGTCAAATCGGGTCCTGGAAATTTTGGCGATGTGGACCCGCGCTTTTGTAATAGTTTAGAACTTTACCTTTCTCGCAATTTTTTAACTGTTAAATAATAGCATGCAAGAATGAATGGACAAAAAAAAATAAAAACAAACGCGTAGCTCACTCATAACATGACAAGACAAAAATAATCAAAAACGACACACAAATCACACACCACCCCTAGGGTACGCCTCACTGTTGCCTTGCCTCGAAAGGTGATCGTCGAGTAGAGGATGTTTTAGTAAGTCCTCATGATCCGGGAACCTGGCATGAGGGTAGCTTCTAAGGTGTCTTCCTATTGCTCCGGTGATCACCATGTCCCGAACCTCGAATTGACCCGAACACCTCCAACGGTGGTGCTACCTACCTCTCAATGGTGGGATGACACTACTTTAAAGGACATTTACACAGATGAATTCCTTAGGGTAGGTAGACGACTCGTGGATACTTGCTCTAATTCAAAACAAAACAAATCAAAAATACTTTTCACACCAACACATTTTCAAAAAGCTTTCGAAAGCATTTTTCAAACACTCTTGAGGACTGATACAAGAGTCGAACTGAAATTTTCAAAGAAACTTTTTTAAAACCCACAGTTGAAAAGCAAACAAACCATTTTTGAAAACACAAGTGAGCAAGTATCTAAGAGCCCATGGATAACCATGGATAGAAAGGGTGCTAACACCTTCCCTTTCTATAATCTACCTCCCGAACCGAGAGCAATCTCTATAAGGAATTTTTCTGTGCTTTTGTCCTTTCCATTTGGAGAAAATAAAAGACGGTGGCGACTCTTGCTTCCGCGGCATTTCGCGAACCAGCGTTAAACAGTCAGTTCCAGATCCACCGATCACAGAACTGGCGACTCTGCTGGGGAATTAAACTTAAAGTGAGGTGTACCTTAGGGCTAGTTCATAACTGTGTTTTCAATTGCTTTCTTTGCTTGCTTTAAATTGTGGGACTGTCTTGGGAGTTCTATAGATCCTAACCCGGATCTGGGGGATACCTTCTTAGAAAGTAGCAACAAGACTGTGAGGGAACTGTGCGGGGTATACCGACATGGTTGAAACAGTCTGCTACGTTGATGTGGCACTTTGGTGTGTACCGGTAACCCTTGAGTTCAGTCAAGGAGAGTACGGGGCCTCCGCGTGGTGTCGTGAAGCATCAACAGACCTTAGGAACCTTAATTGAACCATCTTGGCCTCTTTAGGGTAGTGAGATAACTGACTTTGGTGCAGTCCGAGGTTGGTTGATACTCGATACTACACTCAATTGAGGGTTGCTTCCCTGGAATATTTCGGTCGCCAGTTCAGTGGCTAAATCGAAACGATGAACAATGAAAGCAATCCAGTGATATTGGGACCCTTAGAACCCGGTTACTTCTAATAGGACAGGTTGAATCCACCAACTTCAAGAGGGTAATACCCAGACCCCATGCTGGCCTAAACTCTAAGGGTTTCTCTTGTGTGACTTGTGTGCCTTCGTACTTGACTACTTGCATACTTGTTATCTGACACATGAACTACTTGCCGGTTTTGTTTATAGTCCTTAATGGGGACTCATAACAGGGTTTACTAAGTTTCTTGCAGGTTTTGTTCATAGTCCTTAATGGGGACTCATGACAGGTTTTACCTGAGTTCTTGCAGGTTTTGTTTATAGTCCTTAATCTGGACTCATAACAGGGTTTACATATATCACTCCATGCATAGCATAACATCATACCATTGCATGCATCCCACATAAAGGCTAATCCATTTCAAGGACCTCAAGGGCTTGTGATGCAGGTCATGATAAATCAAACATCTAGCAAGGGGCAAAGAGGATTTATTTTCCTCTAGCCAGAGTTGTCAGGGGCTATGACCCACTTGATATGGTGAGCTTTGACACTGGAAGAAGATTTCCCTAACCAAGGATGTCGGGGGCTATGACCCACTGGATATGGTGAGCCTTTGACCCTTGAAGAAGAATTCTCAATAATATGGGTTTCCTTCAATCAAGCTACCGGACCCAAATCCTAACAAATTTTCTTGTTTACCCCGCGAGGTCCTTGAAAACATTACATGCATGTCATACTCATCATTGCATAACAGGTATCCTTGTTGCATGTCACTTACCTTTCTCGCTGTTTATTTCAGCAATGGCTTCACAACAAGATAACCAGGACCTTCACACTCAAGAGACTCAGTTCAAAGAGATCTTCCTAAGCCTATCCAAGGGGCAGGAAGAGTTGAGGACGCTCCTCATGGGGAATCTGATCAGAAAGAGTCCTGAAGATGACAAGGACGAACAGCTGAAACGTCTACAAGCTGAGGTAGACACATTGAAAACCCAGATGCTGGGGCAAAGGGCCCTCATTCAAGGTTTAGCTCAGGAGCAAGGAGATCTGAGAGCCATGATCAGCCAACTTCCTCAAGGCATGAAGCAACCAGCCCAAATCAGGGGCCAGGTCGTAGAACAGCTTCCAAAAAGGCAAAGGTCGGGTCCAATGAATAGACCTCTCCGAGTTGCTACTACTTCTCAGGTCCAACCACGACCTCGCCAAGAACAGCGGGTTGATCAGAACAGGTCGGACGAGCCTAAGAGACAATTCACCTACATCAACATGTCATGGTCACGAGCTTTGCAGCACATGTTAAGGATGAACCTGATTGCGGTGATCAACCCTCCTGCAAATCCAAAGACTTCCTCTCCAAACTACAACCCAGAAGCAAGGTGCGCTTACCATTCTGGTAGTCCGGGGCACGATAATGAGGACTGTTGGGCACTAAAGTACAAAATTCAGAATATGATCGATGCTAAAGAGATCGAGTTCGAGCCCACCGAGACTCCCAATGTGATCATTGCTCCCTTGCCAAAACATGGCTAGGATTGAGAAATTTTTGTTCATTAGAATCTTTCAAGTTGTAATTTTCTTTTGATTGTTCGAACATTCCATTCATATCAAACGTTGTTATTTCATTAATGCATCGCATATGTCTGTTCTGAAACAATATATTCGTATTCATTAAATGCAAATTATTTTCATATTTTTTTTCTGATGATCAACTCTTAAATAATAATTCTAAGCCTCTTGAGGGAGGATGACGAAAATGATACCACGATCTACAGTATGCTTTTGAACAGACCCCGCTGATGAGGTACAGGCATTGTTTCAAATCCTAAACACTGGAGTTATAAGGAAGATAATCCCTCGTCAACCCCTCTGAGCCAAAGAAGTAGGAGTTTTTATTTTTGAAAATTGAAACCCTTAATCATAACCCGGGGCAGGGTAGTCTTCTCAGTTGATCCAAGTGCACAATGAATGGCACCAAATGAGTTTTTCCAAAAACAAAAGACAGTGATGGTTCCGAACAATCGTGAAGACAGGCAGTCATTATCAAAAAAAAAAAGGTTCATAAATGAAAAGCCCAAAAAGTCAAAACCTATAAAGGGGACTTACAAAACTGGGGCATCCCGCTGATTGTAATTCCAAAAAAGGAAACACATCAGGCAAAAAATAGGGATAACAAAATCAAAGAAGAAAGAGGTCCTACAAACCCTCAACAAAAACAAAAAATGACTGCCTATTCAAAATAAACTATCAACATCCGAATCATCACCGGAAAATCAGAGCAAAGATTCAAACAAGGTCTAACGTATGATCAACTGAGTTTAGGTTTGGAGAACATCACGAAGAGCGGGTGGGTACAAATAAAATTTGAGCCTTTATCCTTTGTTTTTTAAACCGTGAACCAAGCCACGTTATAACCCTTAAAAGTCCTAGCTGAAGCATGGGTTAGTTCGAAAGCATACTGTGACGAAAGGTATCCTGACTCCTTAAGGCTTACTATAAAGAAGGAGTTGACATCACGTTTTATAAACATTCATTTGTTTTATGAAAAAGAATGCATTTTCAAAATCTTTAAGACAGACATAGGCTTTGCATTTTTAACATAACTTTGTTTGCATATGACTTTTTGTTTGAACAACATAGAAGTTCGCACGACGAATGCCTAATAAACAGAAGTACCTCCAATCAAGGCGCAGACATGACCATGGTCCATTATCTGGGGCAATCCAATCAAGATTCGGAGAATCTCTCAAAGACCAGCTTGGGGCAAATCTCCGCCTGAGTCACTTAGGGCACTCCAACAACGAATCTTGCCTGATCAAACATCTTCTGGTGGCGTGGAAAAATACTTCCAACAGTGGCAACTCCCCACATTCCCTGAACGGGGACATAGTCGAAAAAATACTGCGCAAAATCAAAGACCCGATAGGTTGACATACCTAGGCAAAAATAAGGGCCTCCCGGCGAACCAAAAGGTTCGGGAAAAAATAAGGGATGAAATGAAAAAAATCTGTACACCCGGCAAGTCGAAAACCTGGAAAGGCGGCTTGGGAAAAAATGGGTATCCCGGTGGACTGAAAACCCGAAAGGGCGGTCCAGGCAAAAGTTAGGGATCAAAAGCGTACGACTATGCCCCGACATCTTGTCACCGGCCTACCAAAAGAAGGTTTGTCCATCAACAACTATCAACACCTCACAGGTCTTCCTCTCCCACCTCAGAAACAGGGGCAATGATGAGCTGTCCAAGCAAGCTAATTGTTCTGTCCTCCAAGATATCAAGGTAGATTCAGCGGAAGAACGTAACCAGATATCTTAATCCCCCAGAGAGTGAGCCAGCAAGTCAGTGCACTCTCCCCAAGCGAAGCTATAGTATCAAACTTAAGGAAGTTGGGTGTCCTCCAGCAGATCTCAATATTCCCCAGCACATCATTCTTAAACAAGCATCCCCGGTAGTCTTGGTCTAAAGATTGTTCCCCGGCGATATATCAAACATTCAGTGGAGTTACTTCCGATACAGTTCAAAACTTCCCCAGGAGAATCCAATCCAGTCTCTCCAGAAAAAGTTGGAATCATCTCCCCAGCAGTAAGCTTATCCTCGCAGAGCACGAACGCGTCTCCCGGCTTTATTCGAAGAGTTATTTCCGTACCAGGATATAACTGGGTTATCCTCAGCCAAAAGCCACGGAAAGAGCGTCCTCGACGAAGCCTTCTTATCCCCAGCGAAGTCTATTAACACTTCCAATATATCAACAAGGGTATCCCCAGCAAGTTACCGTCAACATTTCAACAAAGTACCCCTCTCCCCACAGAGTATTGTTCCCCAGCAAGATCACTAGGGTACTTTTCTCCCCGCATAGTTATCCATTCGCCAAATTTATTCCCCAACTGAGTCATCTTCTCCTACCGGTATACTTGCAACTATCATCCAGCGGAAGCGAAATCTGTTCTCCAACATCAGCCCAGGATATGACTTCCCGGCACCCGTCAAGGATTTATTTTCCTAAGACAAAAACATACATTCATAAACATCACACTTCCATACATTATAGCATGCATATACGCATAGTATCTTACAAATCTCATTTATGTTGAGAACATCATTGCTTGACCCATATCATGCATTGCATATGACTGACCTTTACCTTTCAGGAAAGATCCAGTTAAGTTCTCAAGCTACATTCCAAGACCTTGTCTGGTTCAGTTAAATCGACTCCCAAAGATTTTCCTGGTTATTATCCAGTCAAAGGCCTTCTCTGGTCTAGTTAAACCGACTCCTAAAGGTTTTTCTTTTGAAGACTCAATTGCAGACGCCAAGACCTTGTCTGGTTCAGTTAAATCGACTCCAAAGATTTTCCTAGTTATTATCCAGTCAAAGGCCTTCTCTGGTCTAGTTAAACTGACTCCTAAAGGTTTTTCTTTTGAAGACTCAGTTGAAGACGCCAAGACCTTGTCTGGTTCAGTTAAATCGACTCCAAAGATTTTCCTGGTTATTATCCAGTCAAAGGCCTTCTCTGGTCTAGTTAAACCGACTCCTAAAGGTTTTTCTTTTGAAGACTCAGTTGAAGACATTCAAGACCTAGACCGGTTCAGTTAAATCGACTCCAAAGATTTCTCTGTTTCTTATCCAGTCAAAGGCCTTCTCTGGTTCAGTCAGATCGACTCCAAAGATCTCCCTGTTTCTTATCCAGTTGAAGACATTCAAGACCTAGACCGGTTCAGTTAAATCGACTCCAAAGATTTCTCTGTTTCTTATCCAGTCAAAGGCCTTCTCTGGTTCAGTCAGATCGACTCCAAAGATCTCCCTGTTTCTTATCCAGTTGAAGACATTCAAGACCTAGACCGGTTCAGTTAAATCGACTCCAAAGATTTCTCTGTTTCTTATCCAGTCAAAGGCCTTATCTGGTTCAGTCAGATCGACTCCAAAGATCTCCCTGTTTCTTATCCAGTTGAAGACATTCAAGACCTAGACCGGTTCAGTTAAATCGACTCCAAAGATTTCTCTATTTCTTATCCAGTCAAAGGCCTTCTCTGGTTCAGTCAGATCGACTCCAAAGATCTCCCTGTTTCTTGTCCAGTTGAAGACATTTCAAGACCTAGACTGGTTCAGTTAGATCGACTCCAAAGATTTCTCAGTTCCTTATCCAGTCCAAGGCCTTCTCTAGTCCAGTTAAATTGACCCCAAACAGATTTTCCTGATAAAGACTCAGTGAAGTTATCCAAGATTCTCTCAATGATTGCTATTGAGGGAGTAATCACCCCAAGATTTTCTCAACGATTGCTGTTGAGGTTAAAGTCATCCAAGGTTCTCTCACCGTTCCTATTGAGGTAGTAACCATCCCTGGTTCATTAATCACCGTTTGAAGCTCCAGATTCAGCTCCTGTAACCAGTCAGGACACATCCATACAAGGCATCTGAAGACCAGCTCCCGCAACATGTCAGGTACTCATTTTTCTTTTGCAGGTACGCAAGTTCTCGCTAAGGAATCTCTTACGCGATCAACATCTAGATGGCATCTATAAGCCCATCCACCTTCCATCATCTCTTAGCATGGCATCTATAAGCCCATCATCCTATCCATCAATCTCCAAATGGCATCTATAAGCCCATTCCCATCATCATACTACTACTATGTGAGCGCAAATTTCTGGGCACTCTAGTGTTCAATCATCTTCCACCTTCGGATTACGAAAGGAACGTCAGCCAATCTGCATCCTCAGGTCTAAGAAGATTGAACAGGGGCAACTGTTGTACCCCAAAATTTTCCCTCCCATATTCTTCAAGATTTGTCAGAGTCAAAGCTTCAAAGTTCCCCAAGGGTTGCACAGTTCAAGGGCCTCCTAAACAGTCAAAATTAGGGTTTTGGTTCTGATCAAGAAAATGAAGTTTCCAAGGGTCCAATCAAGTCCCACATGCCTATAAACATGGTCAAGTATCCTCATATCAAGTTTCAAGACTTACAACATAAGATTGCACAGTCAAAAACCCTAATTGCACTACAGTCAACTGCAGGGGCAAAATGGTCATGTGACAGTTAAAAGTTAAAATTTTTGGTCAACATCTCATTTTGAAGCCACAAACATCATTTGATCAATGCTTGATCATGATTCTCAAATATTGGCTCAAAAATCATCAAGATGCAAAAGTTTCCTTATTTGGACAGTTGAAAAAGTCAACTGTAACTTGACCAGGGCATAACTTTCACATGGATTATCAGAAAGATTCCATCCAAAGCTCATTTTGAAGAGAAAGACATTTCCTACAACTCCTCTTCATACTTCAAGTCCAAGAAATGCTCTCACAAAAAGTTATCAATTTCAACATTATAGGTCATTTTCAAAAGTCAACAAAAAGGGACTTTAAGTCAAAGGCCATAACTTGAGATTGGTAAATCAAAATGACATGGGACCAAAGACATTGGTTAGAGGACTCAAAGAACTTTCCAAAATGTCCAAGAACATGAGCAAAGCTTAAAAATTGAGCAAGTTATGCCTTGTGGAATTTGGGAAATGTTTGGATATTTTGAAAAGTCAACATTGATTCAAATGACCTAAAATTGCTAATGGGCCTCTTTTTCTTCCACAATTCATCATCCAAGGCATGTGCACGACCATGTGGCCCAAAGGGAAGTTTTTATCATTATTTATTTATTTATTTGGATTTTTAATCATTAATAATTCATTTAATTAAAATAAATAGATAAAAAATACTAAACCTAACTTTTTGAATCTTTTTGTGCATAAAATAATCTCAAGATTTTGTGTATAATCAGATTTGGAAAATATCTTGGTGATTGAACATGATTTGGACTAAGTTTGCATGAAAAAGATTTGAAAACTAATGCCATAAAAATCAAATATTGATTCATCAATTCAAGGATTCTTTGATCATATTTCTTAACCTAAATCATCCACACATAAATACAAAACGCAAACCCTATTCCAAAAGAACTCCCAGCTGCGCAAAAAAGCCAAGAACAAAACGTGAATTTTCTAAAAAAAAACTCAAATCTGAAAATCATCTTCCAGGTCGATTCAAGCCACCATACTTATTCCATTGTGTTCCTGAGGCTTCAAGGAACATATACAGATCAAAATCAACGTCCCTGACACAAGAAATAGGTAGCACGACCATGGCCGGTTCAAGCTTTTTTTCAGTTTCTTGAAACATAATTCATGCATTATTTGTAAATTCTAATATTGGATTTGTATTCATTATATCATTCTGAAGCTACCCACATAATTTGATTGCATTTTTATCACCCATACGCGAATCTGCCGTTGTTGTTTTCTAGGGTTACCAAGCTTTCAATTTAGGCGTTTCTTCATACTGTAAAATTGGACGTTCTCAATACCATAACTGGATTCAGCGTGCTTGGACGAAAAAGATAGGACCCTCGCGCCTAATTTATGCTCAAAGATGGCTTAATCGCTATTATTGTATATGGCCTGTTTTGGGGGGGGGGGGGGTTCAAAACCCCCGCTAACCATTCTCTATTTTCAGGAAAGAAACAAAACCACGAAGAAGATGATGAAGTGGCCATCAATAATTGGTTGATTCAAATTTTTCGCGCGAAAAGAGCACTAACTCGTGTTTTCTTTTATATTCATTGTTTGTTATTTAATAGACAAAGAAGTAAAGTGGCACGATTGGCAAGGCGTTGTAGTGGTAACCTCCAGGACCTGGGTTCGAGCCCCAGGTCCTCACCCCTTTCATATTATTTTTCCTTCAATTATCATCCTATGCAGTTTCCATACAGGGAGTCTACCATGCAACTCACCATCCAGTTTGCCACGCGTATGGCAAGATTAATCCAAGGGGCATGGCTGAAGGAGCATCATGGACAAGAGTCAAAGCGCTACACGCTGGCATGGAAGTCAACGAGGCCAAAGATGCTTGGGCCCAAAAATACTAATCAAAACCTCCATTTGGGGACAGAAACCCCCCTAGGTTTGCATTATTTCTTTTCATTATTTTGGTATTATTTTCAATTATTGTCTTTTTTTTTTAATTAATTCTTTTAATTTAATATTTTCATAAAAAACATAAAAACAATAAAAAGTCAGAAAAAAGATAAAAATAAGTATTTTATTTAATATTCTAATATTTTGTAAATAAACTCTTTATTAATTTTAGTTTTAAACTTAGGGTTAAATTTTAATATTTTTCTCAATCAATTTAAAATTTGGTAGAATTAGGGTTTGTAATAATTTTTATCCTTTTTTCTTTTCTTTCATAATAATTAATTATTAAAATATTATTTATTTTTATAAATCAAAATTCCATGTAATTAATTAGGTTAATTTAGGTTTAACTTTAATATTTTGTTAATAAACTAAAAAACAATTAGAATTAGGGTAGTTTCTCAATTTAATTCAATTTCATTAATTTCTCATAAAATACAAAAAAACCAAAAAAATAATTTCTTTTTCTTTAATTTAATTAATTTGCTAATAATTTAATTTCGTTAAAAAGGGTCCAACGCCCTCGTTTCTAATTTTAATTCAAATCGCGCATTTATTTTCTTTTCGTATAATTTTTTATGTACCTCTCCCAAGGCCTTGTAAACTCGGACATTTATCTTTCGTACTTTAATTCTTTATTTTTCTGTCAAATCGGGTCCTGGAAATTTTGGCGATGTGGACCCGCGCTTTTGTAATAGTTTAGAACTTTACCTTTCTCGCAATTTTTTAACTGTTAAATAATGGCATGCAAGAATGAATGGACAAAAAAAAATAAAAACAAACGCGTAGCTCACTCATAACATGACAAGACAAAAATAATCGAAAACGACACACAAATCACACACCACCCCTAGGGTACGCCTCACTGTTGCCTTGCCTCGAAAGGTGATCGTCGAGTAGAGGATGTTTTAGTAAGTCCTCATGATCCGGGAACCTGGCATGAGGGTAGCTTCGAAGGTGTCTTCCTATTGCTCCGGTGATCACCATGTCCCGAACCTCGAATTGACCCGAACACCTCCAACGGTGGTGCTACCTACCTCTCAATGGTGGGATTGCACTACTTTAAAGGACATTTACACAGACGAATTCCTTAGGGTAGGTAGACGACTCGTGGATACTTTCTCTAATTCAAAACAAAACAAATCAAAAATACTTTTCACACCAACACATTTTCAAAAAGCTTTCGAAATCATTTTTCAAACACTCTTGAGGACTGATACAAGAGTCGAACTGAAATTTTCAAAGAAAATTTTTTAAAACCCACAGTTGAAAAGCAAACAAACCATTTTTGAAAACACAAGTGAGCAAGTATCTAAGAGCCCATGGATAACCATGGATAGAAAGGGTGCTAACACCTTCCCTTTCTATAATCTACCTCCCGAACCGAGAGCAATCTCTATAAGGAATTTTTCTGTGCTTTTGTCCTTTCCATTTGGAGAAAATAAAAGACGGTGGCGACTCTTGCTTCCGCGGCATTTCGCGAACCAGTGTTAAACAGTCAGTTCCAGATCCACCGATCACAGATTCCATCCCTCTTGAGCCTTACCTCAAATGGGTACGAACTCGTGCTCAGGGTCTTATGATGCCTTATCCATGCATTCTCCGGTAATCATAGAGCCTGTCGTGGAAGGAGATGTTCCATACACTATCCTACATCCTGACATGCCCATCTCTCTTGAAGACATACAAAGGGATTGGATACAACTCAAGGGGGAGCGAGATACTTTCGAAGCCCAATGTTATGCAAGCGAGAAGAAGGTTTTGGAACTCACTAGACTACTTCATGAGGAGCAGACTCTGAATGCCTACATTTCATCAAAGAGGATGCGTACTACCTTTTCATCTTAGAGTTTTTTGTTTTATTTTGCTCAAGAAGGCATTGATGTACTCAAAACTTTAATTTATTAATATAACGTGTGTTTCCTTTTTGTCTAAAACAAAATTGAATCTTAAAATCCTTGAAATCATTGCATACTAATTGTTGTACCCCAAAATTTTCCCTCCCATATTTCCCAAGACATGTCAAGAATCATCTCCAAGTTGTTCAAGATGGCTCAAGAGTTGGACAGTCAAATCATCTCCTAAGGCAGTCAAGTCAAAATTAGGGTTTTATGTTGCATCAAGGTCCTTGCATAAAAATGTCCTTAAGTTCTCCCCAATGTCCTAATATGCTCTCAAGTTCATCCATGTCAAATTTCAAGCCTTGTAGAGGAAGTATGGTCAGTCAATTGCTCAAGGAGTCCAAAAATCGACTGTGTTAGGGCAAAAGTCAACTGTGACCTACAAATAGTCAAACCTCAAGATTTTTTGTCAACATTCTCATTTTTAAGGATAATTCATCATTTTATCAAGGGTTGATCATGATTCATCAAGGATTGCTCAAGATTCATCAAGATTCAAAAGTTGTTAAATTATGGTTTTGTAGGAAAAGTCAACTCAACTTTGACCAAGCATAACTTTCTCATACTTTATGAGAAATGACCCATCCAAAGCTCATTTTTAAGAGGATGCAATTTCCTACAATCCATCTTCACACCCCAAGATCAAGAAATTCACTCACAAGAAGTTACAAATTTGGACATTATAGGTCATTTTTGAAAGTCAACAAAAACACCTTTTTTGCCAAAGCTTTTAACTTGAGCATGGAATATCAAAATGAGATGCGACCAAAAAGGTTGGTTATAGGACATCTCAAGGTTTCTAAAAAGTCAAAGAACACTCCCAAAAGTTCAAGATTTAAGAAGTTATGCATTGTTGAAGTTGGGCATTTTTCCAAAAGTGCCAAAAGTCAACTATCCTCCAAACTCCAATTTTTGACAAAAGGGCCCACTTTTTTCCACTTGATTTGGTCTTGTCATTCCACACACGTGTCCCATCTTCAATTTCATGACCAATCATTTATTTTTCTGTTTTATTTAATTTTTATTGATTTAATTCATTTTAAATCAATATTAATTCAAATAAAATCTAAAAATTGATGGAATGATATCTTTGTGATTGGTATAGACTTCAATTATCATCATGAACCAAATCAAATTTGTATCAAGCTTTGTTGTGCACAAAAAATCAGATTTCGTACAATTATGGAAAGCTTATCAATGGTGATCATATCAAATCTCAAAACCTTGAATGCACATGGATTAAAGCCCAACTCTTGACCTAATTCACTCCCAATATACATGTACAAGAGAGGTATAACAAGAAAACGCCCTAAGAACTGCAGAAACGACCAGACAGAACTTGAGAAAAAGCTTGAAAACTTGGAATCTGAAATCCACCTTAGAGCACGATTCAAAGCCAAATCTCCACATAGCTCTCTTGCTAGCAATCCCCTGAAGCGATATCAATCAAAACCAAGCCTTGAAGCAGCCCCAAACTCGCTGTAAGTCACCACGAACATGGCCCTGTACATGGGATCGTGAATCAGTTATCTTGCATCTTTTTGCCATTTTTTGATATATTTGTGATTCTTTCATAATTTCTAAGCATTCTGCATTGTTTAATTTTATTTTCAGAGCATGTATTGTAATACCCGAACCTAGGGTTTTCATGTTTTGTTTTTAGGCATTCTTGGTACAGGTACAATCAAGGCAAACCATGGCCATATTTGTGTTCAGGGAAGAGAGACGACCACGTTGATACTCTTAGTGTGCGTTTACATGACCTAGAAGTGATTTTAGAACGATCTCACGGATCTTCCTGCGGATAAAAATCCCCAGGTAAATAACCAGGGATTTGTTGAAGAAGACGACCACGCGTCTTCTCCTTATTGGTCCATTCAAAACTCGCGCCACTTTTTTTTTTTATTTTCCAGCATAATAATTGAGTTTTCCATATGACATTTGTTGTGTATTTTTATAACAATTAAGCAAGCCAGCTGAGTTGGTAAGGGAGGCGTGTCAAAATCCATTTGGACCTGGGTTCGAATCCCAGGTCCCCCAAAACATTTATTCAATTTTTCTTCAGGTGATTCTATGTGACATCCAAAGGGGGATCCACCATACGCTTGCAAATATCAACACGTCAGATGGCCTTCTGGCCAGATCTGGTGGCCAGGAATGAGGGGACCATCATGTTCCCTAGTCAAAGGCGCACACTGGATTGAAAAAGTCAACAAGGCTGCTTATGTTTGGGCCTGGAGAATTGCTGATTCCACCTCCAAAATTGGGCCCAAACCCCCAGAGTTTGCTTCTTTTTTTATTTTCTTTCATTATTTTCTTATTTTATTTATTGTTTTATTATTATTTTTTTAATTAATTGCTAACCAAAATAATTAATAATTTTCCTAATAAAATCAGAAATAAAAAAATATTATTTTTATTTATTAAAACTAATTTCACTTTATTTTTGTAAATAAATAATTTAATCAATTTAGTTTTTTTAATTAGGCATAACTTTAACATTTTTTGCAATAAATTAAAAATGAATTAGAATATTAGGTTTTAACAATTTTAACCATTTTATTTTTATTTCCTTAAATATAAAAAACCCAAAAAAATATATTTTCTATTTAATTAATTAATTAACTTAGATTTAATTTCCATTTAATTGAAAATAACAAAAAAATATGCTTTCTTTAAATAAAAAAGGGTCAAAACCCTAAAAATGCTCCGATTTAATTTTCTCGCACGCGTATTTATTTTTATCCAATAATCTAATTGTTTCGGGTATGTAATAGTTTCAATAGGAACTTTATTTATTTATCGCTTTCTTTTACTTTCTGCAATTTAAATTCAAGGGTTTGTCTTTGGCGATGTAAATACCCGACGCCTTGTAATAGTTTAGATTTATTTTCCGCAATTTAATTTCGGCACAATATTAACTGTTACATGTTTGATAATAGGAAATGCATGACAAGATCAATCTTTAACCTAAAATCAACATAGCTCGCCCATAACATGTACAGATAAAATTAACCGAAATAACACACTCGCACATGCCACTCTTAGGATAAACCTCACTTGGTTGCCTCGAACGTGGTCATTGAGTATAGAAAGTTTTAGAGGTCGTCCTCTTGTCCAAAGATCAGAAGTTGCCTTGAAACGGTTGCCTCGTGTGATCGGTGGATTTAGAACTGACTGTTTAACGCTGGTTCGCGAAATATCGCGGAAGCAAGAGTCGCCACCGTCTTTTATTTTCTCCAACATGGACAGGACAAAAGCACAGCAAAATTCCTTATGAGATAGTTTCTCGGTTCGGGAGGTAGATTTATAGAAAGGGAAGGTGTTAGCACCCTTTCTATCCATGGTTATCCATGGGCTCTTAGATACTTGCTCATTTGTGTTTTCAAAAGGTTTGCTTTTCAAGTGTGAGTGGGTTTGAAAAAGTTTCGTTTAAAGATTTCAGAATGACTCTTGTATCAGTCCTCAAGAGTGTTTGAAAAATTGTTTTAAAAGCTTTTTTGAAAGTGTCGGTGTGAAAAGAGTTTTGATTTGTTTTTGAATAGAGCAAGTATCTACGAGTCATCTACCTACCCTAAGGAATTAGGCTGTGTAAATGTCCTTAAGGTAGTGCCATCCCACCATTGAGAGATAGGTAGCACCACCGTTGGAGGTGTTCAGGTCAATTCGTTCGTAGGGACAGTGTGGTCACCAGAGCAACAGTAGAACACCTTAGAAGCTACCCTTATGCCATTGATCCTTTTTTAATCCGAGGCAACCGTTTCGAGGCGACTGGATCATGGACATAAGGACTTACTAAAACGTCCTATACTCGACGACCACGTTTCGAAGGTAAGGCAACAGGTGAGGCGTACCCTAAGAGTGGTGTGTGAATTTGTGTGTTGTTTTCATGTTATATTATCTTGTACATGTATCATGGTGATCTACGCATTGTTTTTAATTAGCCATACATTCTTTCATGCAATTATAATTTAAAAGTGCGGAAACTTAAATACGGAAAGTAAAATCCTACGCTATTACAAGGCGCAGGTCTATACATCGCCAAATTACAAAGACCCATTTTGATAAAATGCGGAAAGTAAAAATACCTAATTACTATTACAAGCCTTGAGCAGTTACATAATATTTGAAAAGAAAATAAATGCGCGAAAAGAACTTGAAATTGAATGTCCGAGGGTTTTGACCCTTTTGAAATTAAATTGAAATTAAAAGCTAATTAATTATTTAATTAAGAAAAGAAATGTTTTTTAGGTTTTTTTGTATTTATGAAATAAGGAAAATTAAAATTAAAATGAAACCCTAATTCTAAGTTATTTTTAATTACTAATGAAAAAATATTAAAGTTGACCTAGTTTATGCTAATTAATTATTTACATATTTATTTACAAAATATTTAATAATAATAATAATGAATAATGGAAAAAAAATGATTTAATCAAAAAAAGATGAAAATGTCAAAAACCCTAATTTCTACATATTTTATTTATTTAAGAAAAGATTAAAGTTTTAAAACCTAATTTACTAAATTAATGGTTAGAGTTTATTTACAAAAATAAATTAATGAGTAAATTAATTAACATATTATAGTTTCTGATTTTTATTATGAAAATTAATTATTTGTGAATTAATAAAACAATAAAAAAACAATTAAAAGAATCAAAATTGAAAAGAATTAAAATTAAAAAGAAAGTGCAAACCAGGGGGTGTCAGGCTCCAAAAGGAGGTTTTTGAAGTATTTTTGGCCCATCAGAATAAAGCCTTTTTTGACTTCCTGGGATCACGTGTGGAGCGGTTGACTAGTGTGTACCATGGACTGCACGTTATGGCCTTCAGATTGTTCCTTGAAGCCACTTGGCAGGCTAGCGTATGAGCGTGCATGGTAGGCCTTTTGATGGACGCTGCATGGAAACATGTTAAGAGAAAAATTATGAAACATGTGGGGGGACCTGGGAATCGAACCCAGGTCCCAATACCTGCAGGACAACTCATCCACCAACCGAGCCAACGCGTTTCTTTGTATACATAATGGATGATAATTATTATAAAGAAAAATAAGCGTTAGTGGTATGAACAAAGAAATCACGCGCCAGATTTGAATTGTCCAGTAACATCAAGCCACGTCCATCTTCTTCCTTGCTTTCCCTATAATTATAAAACAAATAGCGGGGGTTTTAAACCCCCACTAAATGAGACCTGTAAAAATAGCGAATAGCACCTGGGTTAACATAAAAAGGGCGCGAGGTATTGGTTTGTCTTGTCTTGAGGTCACGGATTCAATGGCATAGGTTTTAAGGTCTAATTTTTTCATATGAGGAAAGCCCCAATTTAGAGCTTCTGAAACCCTAAGTTCCAACCATGGCAGATTTGGATACACGCATCATTAGTTCAATTAAATATTACCAATAACTTCAGAACATCATTGTTAGTGTAAAGCAACAAATAAAACATGTGAATAATGCATGAAAATTAGAAAACGATTGTGGACATATTCATGAAAAGTGTCACTCTGTTCTACCAATTCTTGGAGTATGGAGACTGGAAAACGGTTGCAATCGATTCCTAGCAATGTAAGGAACGTATTAGGATGCTTTTTAAGCCTTGAATCGTCCTGTAACTATGAATTCAGTTTCCAAAATTTGGATGAAAAGTTGCAATTTGGTTATGGCCTCCTGAGCAGTTTTTTGCGTGTGCTTGAATAGGGTTGAGTTGTGCCTTTGTACATGAAGCAAATTAGGTCAAGAAAACAAGCCCAAAGTCCATGTATTAATGTTTTCAATATTTGATTTTTCCATATCTTTTTTCATTCTTTTTGCCATGAAAACCATGCCAATTATGGAAGATTTAGTCTTGTTGATTGATGCACGATTTGCCACTTTGCCCTAGTCTGATTTGCTGCACAAAAAAGATTTAAAAGGCATGATTTGATATTTTTCTCATATTTAAAACTAATTAAATGAATAAATAAGAATAAAAATTCAATTAATTAATTAAAAATAAGAAAATAAATCCCTTTGAGCTTAATGGGTCGTGCATATGATTTGGGTAATGATTCATGGAAGAATTTGTGGCCCATTAGCAATTTTGAAGCTTTTGAAGCAAAGTTGACTTTTCAAAGTTCCCAAAAATTTCCCAACTTCTCCAAGGCATATCTTGCTCAATTTTGAAGCTATGAACATGTTCTTGGACATTTTGGAAAGGTCTTAAAGTCCTCTAACCAATGCCTTTGGTCCCATGTCATTTTGATTTACCAATCTCAAGTTATGGTCTTTGACTTAAAGTTCCTTTTTGTTGACTTTTGAAAATGACCTATAATGTTGAAATTGATAACTTTTTGTGAGAGCATTTCTTGGACTTGAAGTGGGAAGATTAGTTATAGGAAATGTCATTCTCTTCAAAATGAGCTTTGGATGGGATTTTTTTGATAAACCATGAGGAAGTTATGCCCTGGTCAATTTGCAGTTGACTTTTCAACTGTCCAAAAATAGAAACTTTTGCATCTTGAGACTTTTTGAGCCATACCTTGAGAAATCATGATCAAGAATTGATCAAATGATGTTTGTGGCTTCAAAATAAGATGTTGACCAAAATTTTTGACTTTTGACTGTCCAATGACCATTTTGCCCCTGTAGTTGACTGTGGAGCAATTAGGGTTTTTGACTGTGCAATTTGATGCTGTGAGTCTTGAAACTTGGCATATGAATGCTTGACAATGTATATGGGCATGTGGGACTTGATTGGACCCTTGAAAACCTCATTTTCTTTGCAAGAACCAAAACCCTAATTTTGACTGTGTTAGGAGGCAATTGGACTGTGCAACCCTTGAGTGATTTTGAATCATCTGGAGATTGACCTTGGAAAATTTTGAAGAATATGGGAGGGCAAATTTTGGGGTACAAGAGTTGCCCCTGTTCAATCTTCTTAGACTTGAGGATGTAGATTGGCTGGCGTGCCTTTCGTAATCCGAAGGTGGAAGATGATTGAACACTAGAGTGCCCAGAAATTTGCACTCACATAGTAGAATGTCAACAGTGTGATGACGGGAATGGGCTTACAGATTCCATTTGGAGACTGATGATGGATAGGGGGATGGGCTTATAGATGCCATCTGGAAGTGCAATGGTACCTTGTCGGGAATGGGCTTATAGATGCAATTTGGAGGCTGTCGGCATGTGGATGGGCTTACAGATGCCATCTAGGTGTTGATCGCGTAAGAGATTCCTTAGCGAGAACTTGTGTACCTGAGAAAGAAAAATAATTACCTGGCCTGTTACAGGAGTTGATCTTCAAACCCTTTATGTAGATGTGCCCTGGCTGGATACAGGAATCGAATCTTTAAACTCTTCAGACGTGCCCTGGCAAGATACAGGAATCGAGTCCGAAGAATAGTCGTCAACAGATACACCCTGGCAAGATACAAGAATCGGATCTTCGAACTCTTCAGACGTGCCCTGGCAGGATACAGGAATCGAGTCTGGTAATGTAGTCGTCAACAGATACACCCTGGCAAGATACAGGAATCAGATCTTTGAACTCTTCAGACGTGCCCTGGCAAGATACAAGAATCGAGTCTGGTAATGTAGTCGTCAACAGATACACCCTGGCAAGATACAGGAATCGGATCTTCGAACTCTTCAGACGTGCCCTGGCAAGATACAGGAATCGAGTCTGGTAATGTAGTCATCAACAGATACACCCTGGCAAGATACAGGAATCGGATCTTCGAACTCTTCAGACGTGCCCTGGCAAGATACAGGAATCGAGTCTGGTAATATAGTTGTCAACAGATACACCCTGGCAAGATACAGGAATCCGATCTTCGAACTCTTCAGACGTGCCCTGGCAAGATACAGGAATCGAGTCTGGTATATAGTCGTCAACAGATACACCCTGGCAAGATACAGGAATCGGATCTTCAGTTGCGACCATTGATAGTAATCATCTTTGTATTAACCTTTGTCCTGAAAAAGACAAAACGTTAATTGTATGCGATGTCATGATGTATGACGTGCGTGATATTCTCAGAATAAATGAGATTGTATGTTTATGATGCGTATATGCATGCTATAATGTATGAAGATATGATGTTTATGAAATGTGTTTTTGTCTAGGAAAATAAATCCTTGACGGGTGCCGGGAAGTTAATTCCTGGGCTGGTGTGGAAGAGTAGTGTTCTTTGCTTCCGCTGGGGATGATGGTTGCAAGAATACCGATAGGAGAAGAGGACTCCGTTGGGGAATAAACTTGGCGAATAGATTACTCTGCGGGGAGTGAATTCTGTGGGGAGAGAGGTACTTTTCTGAGGTTTGATGATAACTCCGCTGGGGATACCATTGATATGTTAGTATGAAGGAATTGATGAACTCCGCTGGGGGATAGGAATACTTCGTCAGGGACGATCTTTCCGTGGCAATTGGCTGAGGATAACCCAGTTATATCCTGGTGGGGAAATAACCTTTGAATAAAGCCGGTAGACGCGTTCGTGTTCTACGGGTGACAAGCTTCCAGAATCTACTGGGGATAAGCTTTAAGACCTGCTGGGGATATGAATTCCACTTTCCTAGGGCAACTTTCGGACTGGACTCTCCTGGGGAAATTTTGAACTGTACTGGGGAAGTGGCTCCGCTGGAGCGTTTGGTATACCGCCGGGGAACAATCTTAGATCAAGACTGCCGGGGATGCTTGTTAAGAATGTTTGTATACTGCTGAGGAATGTTGAGATCTGCTGGGGATACCCAATTTCCTTAAGGCTGATAGAGTAGGCTAACTCTGCTTGGGGAGAGTATCGTTGACTTGCTGGCTCACTCTCTGGGGAATTAAGATATCTTGGTTATATTCTTCAGCTGAACTTACCTTGGTACCTTGGTGGACAGATCCATTAGAACGCTTAGACAACTCATTATTGCCCCTGTTTCTAATGTTACCTGTAATTAATCCTTTGTTTCGTATGCAAATATTTATGAGTTAGCAATTATTGTCAAATGCATATAGCACAATTGAACATTCGACGTTCTTCGCAAAACAAAACAGAAAAAGAAAAAAAACAATTGGCAATTGGTCTGAAAAGTGAATTTGTATTGATTTTTGAATTTGCCTGTAAATAGGCGTTTATGTACAAGAGGCTGACGTCCTAGTAAGAGAACGCCGCCGAATCAAAAGAGTTTATACAATTTGTACAAGGAAAACAAAACAGCTGTGTGAAAAGAATAATCCCACTGGGTTCCAACTTTGCTATCGCCTTTATATCTTCGAGCGTCTCATCACTTGGCTGCTCAGTTGAAGATGAAGCTGATTGATCGATGCCATCTGAACTTGATGTTGATACCGGATTCTAGATGTAAGGTGATCCAATGAGACATAGTATTGCGCTTTATCCCTAACTTTTTCATGGACCGCCCTTTCGGGTTTTCAGTCCACCGGGATACCCATTTTTGCCCAAGCCGCCTTTTCAGGTTTTCGACTTGCCGGGTGTACAGTTTTTTTCATTTCATCCCTTATTTTTGCCCGAACCCTTTTGGTTCGCCGGGAAGCCCTAATTTTTGCCTAGGTATGTCAACCTTGCGGGTCTTTTATCATGCGTAGTATCTTTTTACTATGTCTGCATTGGCGGGGTGAGGAAGGTCATCACCATCCATGGTGGTTAGGATCATGGCTCCTCCTGAGAACACATGTTTAACCACAAATGGTCCTTCATACGTATGGGTCCATTTGCCCCTGGGATCACTTTGAGGAAGGATGATGCGCTTGATTACCAGGTCCTCAAC
This sequence comes from Vicia faba, assembly GCA_948472305.1. Taxonomy (NCBI): domain Eukaryota; kingdom Viridiplantae; phylum Streptophyta; class Magnoliopsida; order Fabales; family Fabaceae; genus Vicia; species Vicia faba. The sequence continues at coordinate 764,544,275 of OX451736.1, forward strand.
TTGATACTCTTGTGGTCTGACTTTCTTGTTAAATGCCCTGATCATCCGTTTTTGGTACGTTTGACCATGACAAATAGCAGTGAGTCTCTTTTCGTTAATTAGGTTTAATTGATCAAGTCGAGTCTGGATCCAGTCATCTTCGCTTAGATCTGCATCCTTCATTATCCGGAGAGAGGGTATCTGCACTTCAATCGGTAAGACTGCCTCCATGCCATAGACCAAGGAAAAGGGAGTTTCCCCGGTTGACGTCCTTGCTGAGGTACGATACCCATGAAGAGCGAACGGTAACATCTCGTGCCAATCTTTGTAGGTCACTGTCATCTTCTGCACGATTTTCTTGATATTCTTATTGGCTGCTTCTACGGCCCCATTCATCTTCGGCCGGTACGGGGAAGAGTTGTGGTGCTGTATCTTGAATTGCTCGCAGAGCTCAGTGATCATCTTGTTATTGAGATTGGTACCATTGTCCGTAACGATCCTTTCGGGGACGCCGTATCGACAGATCAGGTTATGCCGAATGAACCGTGCCACAACGTTCTTGGTTACAGTGGCATAGGAAGCTGCTTCAACCCACTTTGTAAAGTAATCAATCGCCACCAGGATGAAGCAATGCCCGTTGGATGCCGTAGGTTTAATCTCGCCGATCATATCAATGCCCCACATTGCAAAAGGCCAAGGTGCAGTCAAGACATTCAGAGGGACTGGAGGAACGTGCACCTTGTCTGCGTAAATCTGGCACTTATGACATGTCCGAGAATGTCGGTAACAGTCAGCTTCCATTGTGGACCAGAAATATCCTGCCCGAAGGATTTTCTTTGCCATGGTGTGTCCACTGGAATGTGTTCCGAAGGTACCTTCATGTAGCTCTGCCATGATCCTTTCTGCTTCAGCTTTATCCACACAACGCAGTAAGGTCGAATCATGGTTTCGCTTGTACAAAATGTCGTTGCTAAGGAAGAACTTCGCTGCGAACCTTCTCAGAAACTTCTTGTCGTTGACAGACGCACCTTCAGGGTATTCCTGAGCTTCCAAGTACCTCTTCACCTCATGGTACCAGGGTTTTTCAGTTACTGTCTCAGCCTCAAGATCGCAACAATATGCAGGTTCGTCCAACTTCCAGATAATGATCCGGGGAGCCTCATTGTCCCACTTGACTTTGAACATAGAAGACATCGTAGCCAACGCGTACGCCAACTGATTCTCCTATCTTGGGAAATGTTCAAAAGTTATTTCTGTGAAATGGGGGATCAGTGTCAACACACACTCTTTGTAAGGAATAAGATTCGGATGTTTCGTATCCCACTCGCCTTTGATCTGATTGATCACGAGAGCGGAATCTCCGAAGACACTCAGAAACTTGATCCTTAAGTCAATCGCAGCTCGAAGACCCATGATGCATGCCTCATACTCCGCCATGTTGTTGGTGCAGTTGAAACTTAGCTGGGCAGTGAGTGGAGTATGAGTGCCTTGAGGGGATATGATCACAGCGCCGATACCGTTACCCAAAGCGTTGGAGGCTCCATCAAAGTGCATAGACCATCGGGATCCTTCCTCAGGTCCTTCATCCGGTCCAGGTACTTCACAATCAGTCACTATCATGATGCTCTCGTCAGGAAATTCAAAGTTCATTGATTGGTAGTCGTCTACTGCCTGGTGTGCCAAGTGGTCTGCCAATACGCTTCCTTTGATAGCTTTCTGAGTCGTGTACTGGATGTCGTATTTTGTCAAGATCATTTGCCATCTTGCTATTCTCCCAGACAGAGCAGACTTTTCAAATATGTACTTGATCAGATCCATCTTTGAAATTAACAAAGTAGTGTGAGTCAGCATATACTGTCTCAGCCGGTGAGTAGCCCATACCAAAGCGCAGCAAGTTTTCTCAAGCAGTGAGTATCGGGTCTCACAGTCGGTAAACTTTTTGCTAAGGTAATAAATGGCGTGCTCTTTTCGGCCAGACTCGTCATGCTGCCCCAACACACACCCCATTGAGCTGTCAAGCACTGTCAAGTAAAGTATTAGAGGTCTCCCTTCAACTGGTGGCATAAGGATGGGTGGTTCTTGGAGATACTCTTTGATTCTGTCAAAAGCAGCTTGGCATTCATCATTCCAACGTACTACCTGATCTTTCTTCAGCAGCTTGAAGATTGGCTCACAGGTAGCAGTTAGGTGCGAGATGAATCGGGCAATGTAATTCAACCGTCCTAGAAAGCCTCTGACTTCTTTCTCTGTCTTTGGAACTGACATCTCTTGTATGGCTTTCACTTTGGCAGGGTCCACTTGAATACCTTTGTCACTTACGACGAAGCCTAGAAACTTTCCCGATCTTACTCCAAAGGTGCACTTGTTCGGATTCAACCTCAGCTTGTACAACTTCAGACGGTCAAACAACTTCTGTAGATGGTCAATGTGTTCCTCCTCAGTTTGAGACCTTGCAATCATGTCGTCGACATATACCTCAATCTCATGATGGATCATGTCATGAAATAAAGCAACCATGGCACGTTGGTAGGTTGCCCCAGCATTTTTCAACCCGAATGACATGACCTTGTAGCAGAAGGTGCCCCACTGAGTAACAAAGGTAGTCTTTTCCATATCTTCAGGAGCCATCTTGATCTGATTATAACCTGAAAAGCCGTCCATGAAGGAGAACACTTTATGCTGAGCAGTATTGTCAACCAGAACATCAATGTGAGGTAGAGGGAAGTCATCCTTGGGGATGGCCCTGTTCAAATCCCTGTAATCGACACACATTCTGACCTTACCATCTTTCTTTGGCACTGGAACCATGTTGGCAACCCACTGAGGGTAAGAAGTTACTGCAAGAAAACCGACATCAAACTGCTTCATAACCTCAGCTTTGATCTTCTTGGACATCTCTGGACGCATACGGCGGACCTTTTGCTTAACCGGAGGGCATTCTTCCTTGGTAGGCAAGTGATGGACCACAATGTCAGTATCCAACCCAGGCATGTCTTCGTAAGACCAGGCAAAGATCTCCATATAATCATGCAACATCTGAATCAACCGTTGTTTCACGCTGAGCTCCAGATTGGCACCAATCTTAACCTCCTTTCTGTCCGTCTCAGTACCCAGATTTACCGTTTCCACTGGCTCTTCATGTGGCTGAATGGCCCTCTCTTCCTGAAGTAACAGTCTTGCAAGCTCACCAGGCACTTCGCAATCATCTTCACCTTCGTCTTCGGCTAAGTTGATCGGATTTTCGAAGTCATAACTGGCAGTAGCAGAGTCGTTACCAGTGAGATCCAGAGTGGATTGAAACCTGTATGAGTGAGTGTGTGTAAATATAGCTGTTTTGCAATATATAAAGAAGGAAAGAAAGAAAGGGAGCACAAGATTTGAAATGCGAAAAACGTCCAATGTCTTTATTCATGATATATGGAAATGACAAGTAATAAGCCCTCACAAATGAAGCCAACGGTGCCCCGGGTAAGACACCGGGCCATAAAGTTTTAGTTTATTGTTTATTACAAATTAAAAACAAAGGAATTCATTACTGCGTAACAAAAGTAACAGGTATGTAGTCTTTTGCGGTCCAATTGGTCAGTCCACCGTCAGTCGTCGGGTAGATCCAGCTATCAAACTCAGATTCCTCCACATCGCCTTCAATAGCATTCACTCCCGGGTTGGTGATGAACACGGGAGGTCTTCCATCCTTGCTTTGCGTACAGCCCTCTGAGCCTCTGCAGTAAAACCCAGCCCAAACTTGTCAGTCTTAGGAGTAAAATCAGGGAGCCTTCCCCAGTTAGCACATTCACCTTTCTCAATTACAGCCCGGGCGTCCTTCAAGGAGGCCATCTTCAAAGGAAAGTCTTCTTCAATCACTGTCTCAGCTGTCGCCAATGTTGGAGGTACCTCTTCAAAATGTTGAAAGGGGGTTTCAATAAACTCCCCGTCCATCTCAATATACCAGAATGAATTCAGATGACTAACCATGTATTCTTCCCCCCCCCCCCCCCCTGCACTGTAACAATCTTCCCTCTGACAGGGTATTTAAGCTTCTGGTGTAGAGTGGAGGTCACTGCCCCAGCTTTGTGAATCCAGGGTCGACCCAACAAACAGGAATAAGATGGACGAATGTCCATCACATAGAACGTTGAATCAAAGACTTGGGAACCAACCCGAATCGGAATATCCACTTCACCATGTACCATCCTCTTCGATCCGTCAAAGGCTCCGACAATGATGTTACTAGGCTTCAACTCCAGACCCTCACAATCCAATCTGTCCAAGGCCTTCTTGGGCAATACATTCAGGGAAGAACCGGTGTCCACCAACACGTGTGCGAGAGTAGTGCCCCTGCATTCGATGGAGACATGCAGGGCATCATTGTGGTTTTTTCCCTTAGTGGTAAGATCAGCATCCGAGAAACCCAAACCATTGTCAGCTGTCAAATTGGCCACACAGTCAGTAAATTGATCTGCAGATGTCTCTTGTGGCACATGGGCCGTCTTCAGAAATGAAATCAGGGCCTTGGCATGGGCCTCTGAGCACAACAGCAATGATAGCATAGAGATCTTGGAGGGGGTATGCCCCAGCTGTTCAACGACGTTAAAGTCACTCTTCTTAATGATTTTAAGGATTTCCTCCATCTCTTACTGGGAGGCTTCAACATTGACAGTCTTTGGTGCCTCCATCCGGGCAGGCACATCATCAATCCCCTTGCCCCGAGTGTCAGAGGACTCGGCAGCAGGGGTAGAAACTTGATCAGAAGGGGAAACAGGCGCACTTTTGGGTGTTATGATAAGAGGTCTTCGGATAACTGGTGGCACAATGTCAGGCGAGAAGAGCCTGCCACTGCGAGTAACTTTGGCGGGACCAGTGATGTTGCTGATACCGGTATTGGTGTTGAACTCCTACTTCACTCCAAGTACATATACATCTTCCCCATAGTGCCATGGGACAGCCTTGTCAGATTCATAGGGGAGGGGCCCCAGAACAGTAATAATGATGGGTGCTACAGACATGATTTTGACTGGCTTCCTCGGGGGAGCCTTGATAGGGTTGTTGAAGATGGTTACAACAGATACTTCTTCAGTGGGAACAAAAGGAACAACAGTCTTCTTGAACAAAATTTCTCTGCTATCCATCAGGCTTTGGATGCCTGACTTCAGCAACGGACAACCAGTAGGGGCAACAGCACACAGAAGGCAACCTTTGCTACAACCCGGAAATAAACCGGCTAGCAACAGGTTCCTCTTAACAGTCAGCAAAGGGGTAGCCACATCATCCACAGAAACTGCATACAAGTCTTCATCAACAGCATTTACTCCATGCTGGGGCATGGGAGCAGTCACAATGTTGGGCCTCTCGGGCGCCTCGAACTGTATTTCCTTCGCATCGATAAGGTCCTGAACCTTATTTCTTAGGGCCCAACAATCATCGGTAGAATTCCCCGGGCTATCAGAGTGATAAGCACAGCGGGCATTTGGATTATACTTCGGAGAGGTCGTATTTACCACCTTTGGAGCCTCTCTGACGGTTACCAAGTTGGTCGATAGCAGTTGCGGCAAGATCTGCGACAAGGTCATACTAAGCTGAGTATATTCTCTTCTGGGTCTCTCACCCCTTGGTTGGTTAGGTTGCCGAGGAGCGGCAGTAGGATTTGCAATTACCACCGCGTTGACAGCTTGGCGGCGTTCTGGTTTATTTTGCCTTCTAGGCCCATACACAGCACTGACTTCCTTTTTAAAAGGCTTCTTCTCAGAATTTGAGGACGCACCTTTCTGAATCTTACCTGATTTCATACCAGCCTCTATCCTTTCCCCAGTCAGAATGAGATCTGTAAACCCTGCAGACTAATTGCCAATGAGATGATTGAAGAATGGCCCGGATAGGGTCCCCAAGAACATGTCCACTAGCTCACGGTCGGTTAATGGTGGCTGCACCCTGCCAGCCAGGTCCCTCCACTTATGCGCATACTCTTTAAAACCTTCTCCCGATCCTAGCGACATACCCTGGAGTTGGGTACGTGTAGGAGCGAGGTCGGCATTATACTGATACTGCTTGTAAAAAGCAGTAGCCAACTCCTCCCAGTTATGAACCTTGGTTCCATCCAGCTGATAGAACCATTCGAGATGAGTCCCTGAAAGACTCTCCTGGAAGAAGTGGATCCACAAATTCTTGTCCACAGTATACGGCTGAATCTTCCGCACATAAGATCTGAGATGTAGCTTAGGGCAAGACGCCCCATCATACTTTGCGAAAGATGGTGCTTTGAACTTGTGTGGGATTACCACACCAGGAGATAGACCCAAGTCTCTGAAATCCAACCCAGGCACTTGTTGAATTTCCATGGCATTCAAACGGTCTTCCAACTGCTTGTACTTGTCTTCAGCTGGAGGATACTGCTTCTCATTAAAATTAGTCTCGTTGTCAGAGACCACCGGACTAGGAACTCTTCCCCCCTGGGGACTGCCTTTCCCCACAGAAGAACCAGCTTGATCAACCTCATTCTGCAGTGTGTTACCAAACCTCCGGCCAGTGTTGAATAGTACAGTTCTCTTCTTTTTCTTCTTCTTGATCAGCAAAGCCTTCAATTCCTCCTGACCATGGGCCAAACTCATGATCAGCTCTTGGAATTGGGCGTTCTGAGCCTGAAGGGCCTTGATGGACTGCTCAGTAGATGATTCAGGGTTCATGATGCTGAAATAAACAGCGAAAAACACTAAGCAACCTGAAAAGAAGAGTACCTGTTATGCACATGATGCATGATATGTGTTTATGCAATGCATTCAAGGGTTCGAAAGTTCAAATTTGTTGTAGACAAAAAGGAACACACGTTATCATTAGGAAATAATTGTTCAGTACATCAAAGCCTCATGGGCAAAATATTACAAAAGCAAATCAATCCCAGAAGACACTACGCATCCTTTTTGGAGCTATGTAAGTGTTGAGAGTCTTTTACTCGTGCAGTAGACGGGTGAGCTCCAAGACCTTCTTCTTACTAGCATGCAGACTGGACTCAAGGGAATTTCGTTCTTCTTTAAGCTGGATCCAGCTCTTCTGCATTTCTTCCCAAGATGTAGGCATGTCAGGATGTTGAATGGTGTAGGACACCTCTCCTTCCAAAACTGGCTCTTTGACCACAGGGAGAACATGAGGATATGGCATCACTAACTTCTGGGAGCGGGCTCGTACCCACTTGAGATAAGGTTCCAATGGGATGGAGTTCCTGTGCCCCAGTGTCTTGCTGTCTATCTTGTTGGGCATCCTCCAAGCTCTGATAAATCTCTGGAGAAGTCCTTGTTTATCGTCGTCGAAATCAAAAACTATGTCAGGAATTAACATGTCATGAGGGCCGTCCCTCCGAGCATAACTAAACTGTCTCCAAGATAGACACGGGTTGTAAGTAATACCTCCTCTGATTCCAAGTAAAGGAACATTAGGAAACTCCCCGCAACGATCAATGAAAGTAACATCCTCTCTGGACCGAGAACACCAATGTATATCAGCATGTGTAAGAGTCATTAGCCGTTGTGACCATCTCATACCCCGCTCATTCTTCAAAACTGATTGTGGAAGGTGCGAAATAAACCACCTTCCCAAGAGAGGAGTGCAGCACATAAGAACACCTCTTTTTCTCATGGTTCGAGTGTAACATGAGTGAAGGATGTCTCCAAGCAACGTAGGTATAGGATTCCTGGACATGAAGATCTGGACAACACTGATATCTATAAGCTGATCGGGATTCGGGAACAAAACCAATCCATAGACAAGGAGGGCCACAACTTCTTCAAAGGCTTGTAGGTCAAGGGAGTTCCAACATTCTTGGGCCTTCTCAAACAGAAACCTGGCCAAGAACCCTTTGATACCACTTATAACTTCCCAATGTCCCTTGATGTCAGATGGTTGTAGGCGTAAGGCTTTAGCAATCTCTTCAAGTTTGGGTTCCTTTTCTGTACCGTTGTAGGGTAGTTGACTAAGGATAGGGATCTTCAGAAGCCGGGAGAACTCTTCCAAGGTAGGCACCAGTTGATAATCCAGGAAAGTAAAATAGTGATGCAGAGGGTCAAAGAACTGGAAGAGGACCTTTATCATATCCTCCTCAATGTTGGTGTTGACCAAGCTGATGAGTCTTCCATGCCTCTCACTGAAAGAAGAGCTCTCGGGAATCCTGGATATAAGTTCCTTAAGCTGAGGAGGGATCCTTACAAGGCTGATCTGAATTGTCTTTCTGCGGATAGTTTCCATGTCCTACAAAACAGGAACAAAGATGAAGATTCGAACCCCTGAAATGGTTAGTCAATGCATATGATGTTGTATGATGTCATGATGCTATGATAAAGCACACCACAAGTATTCACAAAAGCAAACATGGTAAGGCAAACAAGTCACACCACAGCCCTTAGAGTTTAGGCCAGCATGGGGTCTGGGTATTACCCTCTTGAAGTTGGTGGGCTCAAACCTGTCCTATCAGAAGTAATCGGGTTCTAAGGGTCCCAATATCATTGGATTGCTTTCATTGTTCATCGTTTCGATTTAGCCAATAAACTGGCGACCGAAATATTCCAAGAAAACAACCCTCAATTGAGTGTAGTATCGAGTATTAACCAACCTCGGACTGCACCAAAGTCAGTTATCTCACTACCCTAAAGAGGCCAAGATGGTTCAATTAAGGTTCCTAAGGTCAGTTGATGCTTCACGACACCACGCGGCGGCCCTGTACTCTCCTTGACTGGACTCAAGGGTTACCGGTACACACCAAAGTGCCACATCAACATAGCAGACTGCTTCAACCATGTCAGTATACCCCGCACAGTTCCCTCACAGCCTTGTTGCTACTTTCTAAGAAGGTATCCCCCAGATCCGGGTTAGGATCTATAGAACTCCCAAGACAGGCCCACAATTTAAAGCAGACAATTCAGACAATTGAAAACACAAGTGATCTTAGTCTTAAGGTACACCTCACTTTAAAGATTCCCCAGCAGAGTCGCCAGTTCTATGATCGGTGGATTTAGAACTGACTGTTTAACGCTGGTTCGCGAAATGTCGCGGAAGCAAGAGTCGCCACCGTCTTTTATTTTCTCCAACATGGACAGGACAAAAGCACAACAAAATTCCTTATGAGATAGTTTCTCGGTTCGGGAGGTAGATTTATAGAAAGGGAAGGTGTTAGCACCCTTTCTATCCATGGTTATCCATGGGCTCTTAGATACTTGCTCATTTGTGTTTTCAAAAGGTTTGCTTTTCAAGTGTGAGTGGGTTTGAAAAAGTTTCGTTTAAAGATTTCAGAATGACTCTTGTATCAGTCCTCAAGAGTGTTTGAAAAATTGTTTTGAAAGCTTTTTTGAAAGTGTCGGTGTGAAAAGAGTTTTGATTTGTTTTTGAATAGAGCAAGTATCTACCTACCCTAAGGAATTAGGCTGTGTAAATGTCCTTAAGGTAGTGCCATCCCACCATTGAGAGATAGGTAGCACCACCGTTGGAGGTGTTCGGGTCAATTCGTTCGTAGGGACAGTGTGGTCACCAGAGCAACAGTAGGACACCTTAGAAGCTACCCTTATGCCATTGATCCTTTTTTAATCCGAGGCAACCGTTTCGAGGCGACTGGATCATGGACATAAGGACTTACTAAAACGTCCTATACTCGACGACCACGTTTCGAAGGTAAGGCAACAGGTGAGGCGTACCCTAAGAGTGGTGTGTGAATTTGTGTGTTGTTTTCATGTTATATTATCTTGTACATGTATGATGGTGATCTATGCATTGTTTTTAATTAGCCATACATTCTTTCATGCAATTATAATTTAAAAGTGCGGAAACTTAAATGCGAAAAGTAAAATCCTACGCTATTACAAGGCGCGGGTCTATACATCGCCAAATTACAAAGACCCGTTTTGATAAAATGCGGAAAGTAAAAAGACCTAATTACTATTACAAGCCTTAAGCAGTTACATAATATTTGAAAAGAAAATAAATGCGCGAAAAGAACTTGAAATTGAATGTCCGAGGGTTTTGACCCTTTTGAAATTAAATTGAAATTAAAAGCTAATTAATTATTTAATTAAGAAAAGAAATGTTTTTTAGGTTTTTTTGTATTTATGAAATAAGGAAAATTAAAATTAAAATGAAACCCTAATTCTAAGTTATTTTTAATTACTAATGAAAAAATATTAAAGTTGACCTAATTTATGCTAATTAATTATTTACATATTTATTTACAAAATATTTAATAATAATAATAATGAATAATGGAAAAAAATGATTTAATCAAAAAAAGATGAAAATGTCAAAAACCCTAATTTCTACATATTTTATTTATTTAAGAAAAGATTAAAGTTTTAAAACCTAATTTACTAAATTAATGGTTAGAGTTTATTTACAAAAATAAATTAATGAGTAAATTAATTAACATATTATAGTTTCTGATTTTTATTATGAAAATTAATTATTTGTGAATTAATAAAACAATAAAAAAACAATTAAAAGAATCAAAATTGAAAAGAATTAAAATTAAAAAGAAAGTGCAAACCAGGGGGTGTCAGGCTCCAAAAGGAGGTTTTTGAAGTATTTTTGGCCCATCAGAATAAAGCCTTTTTTGACTTCCTGGGATCACGTGTGGAGCGGTTGACTAGTGTGTACCATGGACTGCACGTTCTGGCCTTCAGATTGTTCCTTGAAGCCACTTGGCAGGCTAGCGTATGAGCGTGCATGGTAGGCCTTTTGATGGACGCTGCATGGAAACATGTTAAGAGAAAAATTATGAAACATGTGGGGGGGCCTGGGAATCGAACCCAGGTCCCAATACCTGCAGGACAACTCATCCACCAACCGAGCCAACGCATTTCTTTGTATACATAATGGATGATAATTATTATAAAGAAAAACAAGCGTTAGTGGTATGAACAAAGAAATCACGCGCCAGATTTGAATTGTCCAGTAACATCAAGCCACGTCCATCTTCTTCCTTGCTTTCCCTATAATTATAAAACAAATAGCGGGGGTTTTAAACCCCCACTAAATGAGACCTGTAAAAATAGCGAATAGCACCTGGGTTAACATAAAAAGGGCGCGAGGTATTGGTTTGTCTTGTCTTGAGGTCACGAATTCAATGACATAGGTTTTAAGGTCTAATTTTTTCATATGAGGAAAGCCCCAATTTAGAGCTTCTGAAACCCTAAGTTCCAACCATGGCAGATTTGGATACACGCATCATTAGTTCAATTAAATATTACCAATAGCTTCAGAACATCATTGTTAGTGTAAAGCAACAAATAAAACATGTGAATAATGCATGAAAATTAGAAAACGATTGTGGACATATTCATGAAAAGTGTGACTCTGTTATACCAATTCTTGGAGTATGGAGACTGGAAAACGGTTGCAATCGATTCCTAGCAATGTCAGGAATGTATTAGGATGCTTTTCAAGCCTTGAATCGTCCTGTAACTATGAATTCAGTTTCCAAAATTTGGATGAAAAGTTGCAATTTGGTTATGGCCTCCTGAGCAGTTTTTTGCGTGTGCTTGAATAGGGTTGAGTTGTGCCTTTGTACATGAAGCAAATTAGGTCAAGAAAACAAGCCCAAAGTCCATGTATTAATGTTTTCAATATTTGATTTTTCCATATCTTTTTTCAATCTTTTTGCCATGAAAACCATGCCAATTATGGAAGATTTAGTCTTGTTGATTGATGCACGATTTGCCACTTTTCCCTAGTCTGATTTGCTGCACAAAAAAGATTTAAAAGGCATGATTTGATATTTTTCTCATATTTAAAACTAATTAAATGAATAAATAAGAATAAAAATTCAATTAATTAATTAAAAATAAGAAAATAAATCCCTTTGAGCTTAATGGGTCGTGCATATGCTTTGGGTAATGATTCATGGAAGAATTTGTGGCCCATTAGCAATTTTGAAGCTTTTGAAGCAAAGTTGACTTTTCAAAGTTCCCAAAAATTTCCCAACTTCTCCAAGGCATATCTTGCTCAATTTTGAAGCTATAAACTTGTTCTTGGACATTTTGGAAAGGTCTTGAAGTCCTCTAACCAATACCTTTGGTCCCATGTCATTTTGATTTACCAATCTCAAGTTATGGTCTTTGACTTATAGTGCCTTTTTGTTGACTTTTGAAAATGACCTATAATGTTGAAATTGATAACTTTTTGTGAGAGCATTTCTTGGACTTGAAGTGTGAAGATGAGTTGTAGGAAATGTCATTCTCTTCAAAATGAGCTTTGGATGGGATTTTTCTGATAAACCATGAGGAAGTTATGCCCTGGTCAATTTGCAGTTGACTTTTCAACTGTCCAAAAATAGAAACTTTTGCATCTTGAGACTTTTTGAGCCATGCCTTGAGAAATCATGATCAAGAATTGATCAAATGATGTTTGTGGCTTCAAAATAAGATGTTGACCAAAATTTTTGACTTTTGACTGTCCAATGACCATTTTGCCCCTGCAGTTGACTGTGGAGCAATTAGGGTTTTTGACTGTGCAATTTGATGTTGTGAGTCTTGAAACTTGGCATATGAATGCTTGACAATGTATATGGGCATGTGGGACTTGATTGGACCCTTGAAAACCTCATTTTCTTTGCAAGAACCAAAACCCTAATTTTGACTGTGTTAGGAGGCAATTGGACTGTGCAACCCTTGAGTGATTTTGAATCATCTGGAGATTGACCTTGGCAAATTTTGAAGAATATGGGAGGGAAAATTTTGGGGTACAACACCTCAAAAAAAATGATCTAAGACATTAGGGTTACCGCTAAGGTGTCCTAACATTGCTTTAGTGACCACACGTCCTTTAATCGAATTGACCCGAAAATTTCAACGACGGTGCTACCTATTCCTCAATAGTGGGATAGCACTGTCTAAAGGACATTTGTACAGTTTAATTCCTTTTTGAGTAGGTAGATGGTTCTTAAGTACTTGCTCCTTTTAAAACAAAACAAAACTTTTCGCACTTACACCCCTTTCAGAACAAAAACTCTTTCAAACCCACAAACACAAAGAAAAGCAAATTTTGAAAACACAATGAGCAAGTACCTAAGAGCCCGTGGATAACCACGGATAGAAAGGGTGCTAACACCTTCCCTTTCTATAATCTACCTCCCGAACCCGAGAAATATCTCAAAAAGGAATTTTTCTGTGCTTTTGTCCTTTCCTTGTTGGATAAAATAAAAGACGGTGGCGACTCTTGCTTACCGCAACATTTTGCAAACACAAACTCAAAACGCGAACCAGCATTCCAAAACAGTCAGCTCTCATTCCCACCGATCACAGAACTGGCGACTCTGCTGGGGACTTTAATAAGTGAGGTGTACCTTAGGATTAGATCATTGTGTTTTCAATTGTATGCTTTGTATGATTTATATTTGTGGGCTTGTATCGGAGTTCTATAGATCCTAACCCGGATCTGGGGATACCCTTTAGGTAAGTAGCAATAAACTGTGAGGGATCTGTACGGCATAGACCGATACGGATGAAGCAGTAGCTACGTTGGTGTGGCACTTTAGTCTGTACCGATATCCCTTGTGTTGGAACAAGGAGAATATGGGTCTTCTAAGGGGTCATTAAGCACCAACTGACCTTAGAACCTTAAATTGACCAAATTGTCCATAAAACAGTAGCAGTATGCTACACTCATTGAGACTAAACTCTCGTGATGATTCTGGCCGCAAGAAAAGGTTGCTAAACTGGAATTATGACCGATTGAGGGTAGTCAGTGATATTGAGATCCTCTAAAACCCGGTTACTATTTTTAGGACAGGTTTAAACCAACTGAACTGAAAGAGGGTAGTACCTAAGCTCCATGCCAGCCTGAAATCTAAGGGCTCTCAGTGTGACTTATGTGCCTTTACCATGTTTGCTATTTGTGGATACTTGTGGTGTGCTTACTATCATGACATCATGACATCATAATCAGATAAAAATGGCTCCCGAAGACATGGAGAAGACCACCTTTGTTACTCAGTGGGGTACCTTTTGCTACAAGGTCATGCCTTTTGGGTTGAAAAATGTTGGGGCAATGTATCAACGTGCCATGGTTGCTTTGTTTCATGACATGATCCATAATGATATTGAAGTATACGTCGATGATATGATTGCAAGGTCCCAGACTGAGGAAGAACACCTTGACCATCTACAGAAGCTGTTTGACAGGTTGAAGTTGTACAAGTTGAGGTTGAACCCGAACAAGTGCACCTTCGGGGTGAGATCTGGTAAGCTACTGGGTTTCGTCGTGAGCGACAAAGGTATTCAAGTGGACCTTGCCAAGGTGAAAGCTATAGAAGAGATACCAGCTCCCAGAACAGAGAAAGAGGTCAGAGGCTTTCTGGGACGACTGAACTACATTGCCCGATTCATCTTGCACCTAACTGCTACTTGTGAGCCAATCTTCAAATTACTGAAGAAAGATCAGGTAGTACGTTGGAACGATGAATTTCAGGCCGCTTTCGAAAGAATCAAAGAGTATCTCCAGGATCCGCCTATCCTAATGCCACCAATTGAAGGGAGACCTTTGATCTTATACTTGACAGTACTTGACAACTCAATGGGGTGTGTGCTGGGTCAGCATGACGAGTCTGGCCGAAAAGAGCATGCTATTTGTTACCTTAGCAAAAAGTTTACCGACTGTGAGACCCGATACTCACTCCTCGAGAAAACTTGTTGCGCTTTGGCATGGGCTGCTCGCCGGTTGAGACAGTATATGCTGACTCACACTACTCTATTGATTTCAAAGATGGATCCAATCAAGTATATCTTCGAGAAGCCTACATTGTCCGGAAGAAGAGTAATATGGCAGATGATCTTGACTGAGTATGACATCCAGTACACGACTCAAAAGGCAATCAAGGGAAGTGTATTGGAAGACCATTTGGCACATCATGCAGTGGATGATTACCAGTCTATGAACTTTGAATTTCCGGACGAGAATATCATGTTGATAACTGATTGTGAGACACCTGGACCGGGTGAAGGACCTGAGGAAGGATCCTGATGGTCTATGTACTTTGATGGAGCTTCAAACGCTTTGGGTAATGGAATTGGCGCTATGATCATATCTCCTAAAGGCTCTCATACTCCGTTCACCGCCCGACTATGTTTCAACTGCATCAACAACATGGCGGAGTATGAAGCATGCATCATGGGTCTTCGAGCAACAATTGACCCAAGGATTAAGTTTCTAAGTGTCTT
Source organism: Vicia faba (assembly GCA_948472305.1). Lineage (NCBI taxonomy): Eukaryota > Viridiplantae > Streptophyta > Magnoliopsida > Fabales > Fabaceae > Vicia > Vicia faba. The sequence continues at coordinate 764,559,436 of OX451736.1, forward strand.
CGGAGATTCCTCTCTCGTGATCAGTCAGATCAAAGGCGAGTGGGATACGAAAGACCCAAATCTTATTCCTTACAAGGAGTACGTGTTGACATTGCTTCCCCGTTTCAAAGAGATAACCTTTGAACACTTCCCTAGAGAGGAGAATTAGTTGGCGGACGCACTGGCTATGATGTCTTCTATGTTCAAAGTCAATTGGGACAACGAGGCTCCCCGGATTATCATTGAAAGATTGGATGAACCTGCACATTGCTATGATCTTGAGACTGAAGAGGTAACAGAAAAGCCCTGGTTTCACGTCGTAAAAAGGTACCTCGAAGCTCAGGAATACCCCGAGGGTGCATCTGTTAATGATAAGAAGTTTCTGAGGAGGTTCGCGGCGAAGTTCTTCATCAGCAATGACATTCTTTACAAACGTAACCATGATTCGACCTTATTGCGTTGTGTGGATAAGATTGAAGCGGAAAGGATCATGGCAGAGTTGCATGAAGGTACTTTCGGAACTCATTCCAGTGGACATACCATGGAAAAGAAAATCCTCCGGGCAGGATATTACTGGTCCACAATGGAAGCCGACTGTTATCAGCATTCCTCCAAAATTCAAAGCACTTGTGTTCGCCAAATATGGTATAGTTTCATGCCCTAAAATGAATCTCCGGTCCTATGTGAGGAAAATCAAGCCCCATATCGTTGACAGAGATTTATGGGTACACTTCTTCCAAGACAGTCTGTCTGGAACTCAACTTGATTAGTTTTATCAGTTAGAAAGAGCCAATGTTCATAACTGGGAAGATCTTGCTGCAGCCTTTTACAAACAATACCAATACAACGCTGATCTTGCGCCTACCCGTACTCAGCTCCAGAGTATGGCTATGGTTTCAAGTGAAGGCTTCAAGGACTATGCACAAAAATGGAGAGACTTGGTTGGAAGAGTTCAACCTTCCTTATCTGAAAGAGAATTAGTAGACATGTTTTGGGAACCTTGTCTGGTCTCTTCTTCAATCACCTGATTGGGAGTTCATCGACAGGTTTTACTGAACTGATATTGACCAGAGAAAGGGTAGAAGCTGGGATAAAGAGTGGAAAGTTTCAAAAATATGCATCATCTGCTGTTGTAAGGAAGCCATTTATCGGAAAGAAAGAAGTGTTTACTGTTTATCCTCAGAGAAATCAAGATAGGGCCGAGCGTCGTCCAATGGTGGGGGCTGTTATGATTCCTAAACCTGCGCCTGATCAACAAAGAAAAACCAATCAAGAATGGAAAGACCAGTCCGACAATTCACCCGAATTAATATGACACTATCTCAAGTATTGCCACATTTGTTAAGATCCAACCTAGTGACTTTGAAAGAAGCTCCAAAGAATCCTAACACAACCTGTCCTCACTATCATCCCAATACCCGTTGTGCATACCACTCTGAGAATCCCGGACATGACACTAATAATTGTTGGGCTCTAAAGAACAAAGTACAAGACCTCATTGAATCCAAAGAGATTGAATTTGATGCGCCCGAAAAGCCAAATGTCATTTCTGCCCCTATGCCCAAACACGGCCATAATACCAACGCCATTGAGGAAGATATGTTTGTTACTTCAGTTGATGAACTTATATCCCCATTCTTGATTATCAAAAAGAACTTATTGAATGTCAATGTTTTCCTAGGATGTGATGAAGGCTGTCATTTCTGTTTGTCCTCACCAACCAGCTGTCCTTTGTTGAAAGCAGGCGTTCAGTGCCTAATAGACAACAAGGAAATTTAGTTCGAAAAAACTTTTGTTCCACCTGTTCCTTATAATAATGTTTCCATCGTTACCATTTCTGCCAATTCTTCCAGGGTCTCCACCAAAAGACCCGTTAGAATTACATCAGTTCCAAAAGTAGCTCTTTTGATAATTACAATTCCTGGACCAGTCCCGTATTTGTTAGACAAAACCATACCATGGAATTATGGAGGGGATGTCTACTACCACGGTATCAAGCAAGATTGAATAGGCGCCAAAGATTCAAGTTCTGAGAAGGTTAACTATGATATCAGTAATATTGCAGGGACTAGCAAGATTACCCAAAGCGGAAGGATATTCTCTCCAGAAATTGCTCCCCCAAAAGCAGTTTCTGGACCCGTAATCATTCATGTTGTTGTTGCTCCTCCAAAGGCTATTCCCAGTCCTACAATCATATCCACCAATACTCCAACTAACAAAGTTGTTACAATCCCTGCTATCACTCCTACTAACATTCCTGCTGCCGAGTTAACCGAGACTCGAGGTAAAAGTATTTTGATTGAGCCTGTCCAAACGAAGGCACAATCATTGGCTATCCCTGAGACCTCCCGAAAAGAGATGGAGGAAATTCTAAAGATCATAAAAAGAAGCGAGTACGATGTAGTTGAACAACTGGGGCAAACTCCATCTAAAATTTCCATGCTGGCTTTACTACTATGTCCCGAGGCGCATGCAAAGGCCTTGGTAAAATTCCTGAAAACTGCCCATGTACCCCAAGAAACATCTACCGATCAATTCCAACACTGCGTAGCCAGCTTGACTGTAGATAATGGTTTAGGCTTCTCGGATGTTGATTTAACGCCAAGAGGAAGGAAGCATAATGAGGCATTGCATGTCTCAGTGGAATGTGGGGGCACAACCTTGGCTCATGTCTTGGTGGACACTGGCTCATCTCTGAATGTATTGCCTAAAAAGGCTCTTGATAGGGTTGACTGTGAAGGATTGACATTAAAACCCAGCAACATAGTAGTGAGATCTTTTGACGGATCAAAAAGGAAGGTGCATGGGGAAGTGGATATCCCCATAAAGGTTGGAACCCAAACATTTGATTCAACTTTTTATGTAATGGATATTCTCCCTTCATACTCTGGCTTGCTAGGCCGACCATGGATTCACAATGTTGGCGTTGTTACTTCTACGTTGCACCAAATGTTGAAGTATCCGATTCAAGGGAAGATTATCATCGTTCATGGAGAAGAAGAGTATATGATCAGCCATCTCAATTCCTTCAAATATATGGAATTAGATGGTGAATCTATTGAAACTCCATTCCAACACTTTGAAGAAGTCCCGCAAGATGTGGTAGTGACCAGGGTTGTTCCCAAGATCACACGGCCTCCACTCAGGATGTCATCATTGAAGGATGCAAAAGCAGTGATATAGGAAGGTGGGTGCACTATTTGGGGATAACTCCCAGATATCCCATACAAGTATGATAAGTTTGGCCTGGGTTTCACTTCAGGTGCTCAGAAGACTGTACGCCGCGCTCGTGCTAGAGGACCACCCCTGAAGATCAGCAACCGTGAAGTCAACACGGTAGAGGATGATAAAGATGGTTGCAACCTGGAGGGTTGGATCTTCCCAACTGTCAGTGGAGGGCTCAGCAACTGGGAGGCTAGATATTTTGTCCTGATCACTTTTATCCCACAATAATTTGTCTTTACATTCTGTTGGATCTGTAATATTAAAACAATTCCGACTCTTAAAACCTTGTGTGCTACCCGAGGCATAATGGTCCATTTGTAAGGGTTATTATCTCATTTCCATATGACATCAATGAATCATGGACGTTTTGCATACAAACTTTGTGCTCATTGTTTTTTCTTTTATACATTTTCATTTCTTTCAAAGATAGCTATACCTTTACACACACTCATACTCACAATGCAGATCTACATCCATTCGGGATCCCATGGATAACGGTTCTGCTATGGTTTTTTGTGACTCTGAAAATCTAATCTACCAAGCCGAAGAAGAAGGTGAGGAAGATTGTGAAGTACCAGGGGAACTTGCCAGACTACTACAACAAGAAGAGAGGAACATTCAGCCCCACGAGGAACCCGTGGATACAATATACCTAGGTGGAAGACAAAAGAGAAGTCAAGATGGGTGCCAATCTGGAACCCAGTGTCAAAGAGTGTCTGATTCAGTTGCTACACGAATATGTGGAGGTCTTTGTCTGGTCTTATGAAGACATGCCAGGACTTGATGTAGATATTGTGGTACATCGTCTACTTACAAAAGAGGATTGCCCACCAGTAAAACAAAAGGTCCGTCGCATGCAACCAGATATGTCGAAGAATATTAAAGAAGAAGTCATGAAACAATTCAACGCTGGATTCTTGGCCGTCACCTCCTATCCGCCATGGGTTGCCAATGTTGTTCCCGTGCCCAAAAAGGATGGCAAGATACGAATGTGCGTGGACTACAAAGATTTAAAAAGGACAAGCCCTAAGGATGATTTCCCACTTCCCCACACTGACATCCTAGTTGACAATACGACATAGTACAAAGTGTTTTCCTTCATGGATGGTGTTGTACCCCAAAATTTTCCCTCGCATTTTTCTCCCAAGAAATCTCAGCTTCAAGCCTTTCCTGATTTTTCAAACTGGCTCGAGAATCGGACAAACGGACTTTTCTCGTCAGTCAAAGCAAAATTAGGGTTTTTACTGATTTTTAGGACTCTGGATGGTTTCACAGTTGGCTTAGGGTTTCGGATGATTTTTGGTTCAATTTTGATCAGGCGAATGTTATTTGGCATTTAATCAGGAATTAAGGGTTTTATGGGCATATTCTCAGAAAGGTTAAAATTCCACAACACTTTGCCGTTTATTCCGAGATTGGGGTTAAATTCGCATTGTTTTGATTTAATCAGTGAAAGAGACAGTGGTTTGAATTCATGTTGTTTTCTTTGAGCCAGTCAAATACAGTATGCAGTATTGGATTCACAGTGCTTGTTGCAAATCAGTGAAAAGGGGAATGCGTTTGATCAGTTTATTTTGGTTAACTCCTGCTTTGCTTTGGATATTGGAAGAGACAGGTTTAATTGATCAAAATTGTTTTATTTAAGTTATTTATTATTCTAAATTGAATGATTGAAATTTATTTTTCAATTGTTTTAATTCAAAGAATTTTAAATAAATAAATAAACGATAAAGAGAAAATAGATTTAATTGGATAACAAAGATTTTTATTGATATTTGAATTATTTGTACAAATATTGTTTATAATTTAAATTACAAACAATAGTTTACATTAATTTAAATATTACATAAAAAGAAAGAACTATCCTATTTATTTCTAATTCTTCATGCTTCACTTTATTCCTCTCCATCCAATTATTCATCTGCAAAAGAAAAAAGAGAAAAGTCAGAAAGCAGTTGAATTAAAAAAGACAGATAAAATTTGCTCATCATTAGGGGCCACTGATTGGGATCAGTTAACCCTCTCTGCAAATCACGGGATTTCTCCCGGTTCACAAAGAGGGAAGAATTTCATTTTTATTCATGAATGCAAAATGCATAAAATCCAAAGTTCAAACTGCATAGTTCAAGTTCAACCAAACTGAAAATCTAATTCCACTTTCTATCAAAAAGCAAAAGGTACAGTTTGCTGTCAAATGCCAAAATCTACTCAAAGATATCAAAGAAAAATCAAAGAAGTACAATTTGCTGTCACAAGTACCCAAGCTGTCATGAAAAGATTTGGCCAGGATATCAAAGAAATGCAATTTACTCTCAAAATGCAAAGTCAGATCCAAAGCCGTCAAAAGGAGATAAAGAATATGCAGAAGTAATGTGTTATGCAAGCTAATTCTAAATCATCATTTCCCATCAGGGCCCCTTCAGAAAAGTACAGTAAAAAAAAACATTAAAAATTCTTTTAACTGTACTATGGAGAGAAAGAGAAGAGAGATAAAGTAAGCATAGGCAGGCTTTAGGCTGAGGCAGAAGACAGAAAAAGATATACAAAAGAGAACAGAGTTCAGCAAGCAACAAGAGAGAAAAAGATACAAAGCTGAAACCTGCATATACCAACATACAGAACATACAGCAAACCAACTGAAAAAACCATCAAACAAGTTTCAAACATCAAACCTGCTAATGTTCAAAAACCTGCCTGTCATCAGATTGAAAAAATACATAACCTGATAAACTAAGTTACCAAGCCAAGCAAGCAAAAAAACCCTACTGCAAGTTAAAGCCTCAACAGAATAACCTGCTGTCTGCACAAGCTTGAAGTTAAACCATCTCAAAAACTCAGAACCTTCAAACACAACCAAAAAGACAAAAAGAAGTGATAAACCAGTTAAACCTGCAGAACCCAAACCAAAACCACTACAAAACAGCATAACTTGCCAAGACCACCATACTGTCAAACAACCATAAACATACAAACCTGTCACAAACACAACCTAAAAAGCCTAATCATCAAGAACCAAAAACAACCATAAACCTGCTGCAAGCTCAAACCTGTCAAGGCCTGAACCAAGCCAAAACTGCTATCAAAAGCCAAAACTGCTAAGCAAACCAAAAGCACAGCCTGTACCTAATCATCAAAACCTGTGAAGCCCTTAAGAGCCAAAAATCAGTGAAACCTACGATAACCAGAACCAAATACAAAACCAAATCACCCTGCTGTCAAGCCATACAACCTTGGCCTGAAACTATGCCCCTTAAACCATGAACCAAGCACACCTGCCTGAGATCTCACAAACCTAAACCTGTGAAACCTCAAAACCCATATACTGTCAAAACCAGAAACATACAATAACCATTCACCTGCTAAACACATAAACCTGCATTAGTAAAAACCATCAAACCTCATAAACCTGCTGAAACCCTTACCTGTCCAGTTCAAGCCATCAACAAAAAACCTACATTGACTCAATGCCAAAACTGAACCAACACCAAGCCTAACAACCAAAACCAACTACTCAAAAACCAGCATAAACCTGCTAAGGTATCCATCTGCACAAGCCTATCTCACCAAAAGCAAGCCAATTTCTCAAACCCACCCTAGGCCTCAGAAGTGGGCTTCATCTTAGGCAAATCAGAAAGGCATATCCAACAACATACTCAAGCATACTAGATATACAAGTCCTCAGAATCCTGGATTCATCATAGGACGAAGAAGAAACATGTCAAATTAGGCAACATAAGCAAGTGTTCAGGGCAGCATACAGTGGCAAAGAGAAGAAGAACGTAGAAGGAAGTGAATCTCAGAGGGCCAGCAACAAACATTCCAAGCAAGTATCATATTCCAATCAACACAAAGGCAACATGCAGAAGAAGAGATAAAGAAGTGGATTTTAAAAGGGTTCTCAGTACAAGTCTATCATCATCAAACCCTAGAAGTAGCAAAAAGATAAAAGTTACCAAAGAAGCAAGCCAGCGTCTTCATCACCGAATCCCCGCCATCGAGCCTCCTGAGCGCCACATCCTTTTTCCCTCCTCCTTCTCCAAGTCAGGTAGTACAATCTTCTCCCTCTCCTTTTCTCCTTCACCTCATAATAATAAAAGATCAAGTTTTAGATTCAAATGGAAATAACGCATGCAATCCGTAAAAAAGAACATAAAAATTGAAACGAACCTTGAATCACAAGTCCACTGAGCTCATAGAGGGAAGAGAGACTTAGGAGATGGCACGGTGGCTCTGGGCAGAGGACGGCATTTCAGCGTTCAAGACGATCGGAGAAGATAGGCGAAGACGAGCAAAACGGCGCGCTACAAACCCTAAAGCTTTGTTCCCAACTGAACGACAAAACGCCTAACCCTAAATTCGTTTCAAACAAATGGGCTTTACCCATTCTGCACCCCCTCTCTAAAGCCCATGATTCTATTTCTTTTCAACAAAAACATTCCATATTAACACTAACCTCTTTTCTTTTTATTATAAAACCATATTCTCTTTTATTCTTTACAAAAAAAATCACATTAATGCTAAAGTATATAAAAAACACTTTTTTTATTTAAAATACCTAATTTAAATTATATTTGTATATAAAATAATAAAATACTTTTTTGGTCATATAATTAAAATTGAAAACTTTTCAATTAAAATATACTTTGTACATATTAAAAATATACAAACCCAAGATTCCTTAAAACATATATTTAGGTCAAATACCCTAATACACTTCAATTTCACATCTCGCATTTGTAAATATCCACATACACATATACTTGTACACTTACAATATATTTCACATTATACACTTACACAATGCAAATCCATTCACATTTCCCTATACACATTTGTTATCTTATATTTGTATATTTGATATTCACATTTGATTGCGAATTCGATTTGGTTGTAACTTATTGGATACTATAAGTCTCATCCCCTTTTGTACATTTATACCCCCACTCCCGGACACTATTTTGTAATAACGTAGATTTTACATTTCCGCAATTTACAGTTTTCCAATTATACCATGGTTAGACCTAGGATTTGTATGTACATAAAATCAAACGCTAGATAACCTAATACAAGACAAATACATGTAATCAATACACAATCACACTTACACCCTCTAGGGTAATCCCACATGTTGCCTTCCAAAATGGGCCATGCTTGCACGTCGAGTATCTTTGGCAAAACAAAATCAAATGATCATAAGTCTCAAAGTGTTGCCTAAACGGAATGATCATAGTCCCATCAAAGCAAATTGCCAAAGACACTTGGCATCATTGCATTCATGGTCCATACGATGACCCGCGCCCGTCCCGAATAAACTTCCTAAACGCAAGATTGTCCACCAATTTCAATGGTGGAACGAAATTGTTAAAAAGGGGTTAAAACATAACAAAAACCTTTGAGTACAATAGGGTAGACAAAAATCTTAGTTACTTGAGATCAATTTGCAAAAACACTTGCCTTCTTTTCAAAAACCACAATCCACAACACTTTCAAACAAATTCTCAAAAACATTTGAAACATCTTTTCGAAAAGATTCACACTTTTGTAAAACACTCAATCACGAGTCAAATACATTAGTTGCCTAAGACAAGGCATCTTTTTCCAAAACATTTTCAAAAAGCACCCACACACACACCATTTTCAAGCAATCGAAAAAAAACAAGGCAAGTGATCTAAAAAACCAAGTAACTAAGAGCCCATGGATAACCATGGATGAAAAGGGTGCTAATACCTTCCCTTTTCATAATCTACCCCCCGAACCCACGAAATATCTCAAAAGGTTTTTGCTGTGCTTTTTTTAACCTTTCCTTTAGGATAAAATAAAAAGTCGGTGGCGACTCTTGCTCAACCGCACAAGTGCGAATACGAACGCAAAACACTAGTCAGTTCTCCCACCGTATCACAGAACTGGCGACTCTGCTGGGGACTCTTTAAAATGGGGTTACCTTAGGGTTTAGATCACCTTTGTTTTCAAATTGATTGCTTTGTTTGCTTTATATTTGTGGGCTTTGTATCGGAGTTTTATAGATCCTAACCCGGATCTGGGGATACCTTTTTAGAAAGTAGCAACAAGGCTGTGAGGGAACTGTGTGGGGTATACCGACATGGTTGAAGCAGTCTGCTACGTTGATGTGGCACTTTGGTGTGTATCGGTAACCCTTGAGTTCAGTCAAGGAGAGTACGGGGCCGCCGCGTGGTGTCGCGAAGCATCAACTGACCTTAGGAACCTTAATCGAACCATCTTGGCCTTTTTAGGGTAGTGAGATAACTGACTTTGGTGCAGTCCGAGGTTGGTTGATACTCAATACTACACCCAATTAAGGGTTGCTTTCCTGGAATATTTCGGTCGCCAGTTCAGTGGCTTAATCGAAACGATGAACAATGAAAGCAATCTAGTGATATTGGGACCTTTAGAACCCGGTTACTTCTAATAGGACAGGTTGAGCCCACCAACTTCAAGAGGGTAATACCCAGACCCCATGCAAGCCTAAACCTAAGGACTTGTTTGCTTTGTGTGAGTATGTTTGTATATACACTCACTTGCCTTTTGCATACATGTACATAACATCATGACATCATACCATAGCATTTTCAATAATCATTTCAAGGATCTCGAGGGTTCTTTTGATGCAGGGTTACGTTGAACCAGACATCTATCCAGGGGCAAGGGGTTTCTCCTCTAACCAGTCCAATCAAAGTTCAAGTGCAACAACTTGAATCAGTGGCTATGACCCACTCGACATGGTGAGCTTGATTCTCGTGGAAGGACATCCACTGACACAAAGCTCTCCAATCAAAAGATCAAGTGCAACAACTTGAATCAGTGGCTATGACCCACTTGACATGGTGAGCTTGATTCTAGTGGAAGGACATCCACCGGTGAAAAGTTCTCCAATCAAAGATCAAAGTTCAACCTCTAACGTTCTCTTGTGTTTACCCTGAGAGATCCTTGAAAGCATGCATTCACATATCATGCATAGCATCATAACAATCTTTCCTTTTCAGGTTTCCTTACTCTCCTACTGTTTATTTCAGTCAGAGATGGCTCTAGAGCAGACTATCAAGGACCTCCAGGCTCAAAACGCTCAACTTCAAGAGATGTTCTTGAACCTATCCAAGGGACTAGAAGAGGTCAAGGCGGTCCTAACCAGGGATATGATCATGGGACTTCCTGAGGACGACGGGGACGACTGGTTGGGGCCACGAATTGAGGTAGCCATACTGAAGGGGCAACTGGCGAGTCAGATGGCTGTCATCCAAAATCTGGCACAAGGACAAGAGGAGCTTAGGGCTCTCGTCAGCAAACTGCTTCGGGACAGCCATGTAGGACAAACAACTGGGGCTGAGGATCAAATCATCATCCCTCCTTTTCTGAGACAAGAAGACAAGGGAAAAGCTCCTCAACATGTTGCGGTGTCACAAGCCCAACCACATCTCACGCCTGTTCAACAAAGGCAGGGGCATCGGCGTGAGAAAGTCGCACCTAAAAGACAATTCACCAAAATCAACATGTCACTAGGTCAAGTGCTACAATGCATGTTGCAGGCAGGGTTGATTACATTAAGGGTCCCCCATCTGAACCCTAATACTTCTGCTCTAACCTATCATCCCAATAGGAGGTGTGCATACCACTCCTATGGTCCTGGACATGACACCGAGGACTGCTGGGCCTTGAAAAACAAAACTCAGGATCTGATTGACAATGGAGTGCTGAAATTCATGCCGGATGGCGAGGTGAAGATCTTCCGTTAAGGGTACCTCCACTTGAAGTGACGAAGCTCGAACTGAGAGATTTCTGTTCATTTAACTTTCCAGTTGTAATTTCTTTTGCTGTCAAACAATTATCTGTTGATGTTAAACGCTGTTTTCATTAATGCATTGCATATGTTTGTCTTAAATTCATCCATTCGTTTCACTACTCTTATGCTTTTCTTTATGATATTTGACTCTTGATAAAAAGCTGCAAGCCTTTAGAGGGAGGATGACGAAACAATACCGTGATCTTATACAATATGCTTTTAAACAGACCTTGCTGATGATGTACAGGCATTTCTTTCAATTCCCAAACACTGGAGTTATAAGGAAGTTAATCCCTAGTCAACCCCTTCGAGCCAAAGAAGTAGGAGTTTCCTGTTCTGAAACGATCAAAACCCTTGATATGAACCTGGGGCAGGGTAGTATCTCAGTTAATTCAAAAAGGAAATGCGCATTGAAGTCGCAAACTCTCAGTTCGTAACACAACGAACGACGTCGAAAAAGAAGGCGTTCCTTTGGAATCAAAAGACAAGGGTGGTTCCCTATCATATAGACAGTCAATCTCTCAAAAGAGAAAAGCCCACTGAGCCAAAACCTATAAGGGAGGCTTAAGAAAGCTGGGGCATCCCGCTGACAGTAATCCCGGAAAACGGTAACAGTCAGGCAAAAGTTAGGGATAACAAATCAAAATCAAAATAGTGAGGTCATTACAAAATAAATCCTCAACAACATGAAAAATGTTGAAAAAGAAAAAGGAGATGATGACTGTCTCCCAAAAATTCAATTAGTGAACCATCGCCTAAAAATCGTTCCAAACTCAAAACAGAGTATGACGCAATTAACTGAGCTTAGGTTGAAGGACATCACGAAGAGCGGGTGGGTACAAATATACTTTGAGCCTTTATTCTTTGTTTCTTAAACCGCGAACCAGGCCACGTTACAACCCTTTAAAATTCCTAATTGAAGTATGGGTTAGTTCGAAAGCATGCTGTTACAAAAGGTATCCTGACTCCTGTAAGGCTTTGCTCTAAATCTTGTGTTGATCTGTCTGATAAAAAGTTTTCTGCTAAAAAATACATTTTGCAAAACTTCTAGACAAACATAAACTTTGCATTGTTTGAATATCACTGTCTGCATTTGGCTTTTTGTTTGACAGCGAAGAATTTCACACGACGAATGTTCGGAGGAACGAAAACTCTCTCAGTGAGTTAAAATCACTTCAAAAGGATGACACTTCCAACGACAAATCTCCTATCAACAAGGGGCATGACATGGCACTATCCAGTTAACCTGGGGCAGTCCAGTCAAGGTTTCAACAGATCTTTCAAAATTCAGTTAACCTGGGGCAGTCCAGTCAAGATTTCAACAAAATCTCTCAATTGCAGATTAACTTGGGGCAAGTCTCCCTCACCATCAGCCGGGGCATTCGAAAAAAAATGTTCGACAATCTCTTCATCACCTGTTGAAAGATGCAGTTTTACACGGACTCACCATGAAGCTACCCTACACCGGTTCCTTCTCAAACTCAAAAGATTCTTGTAATCCCCAACCAGAGAGCCTTCCAGAAGCTAACTCCCCTCAAAGTCAAGTTTCAAAATCCCCAGTACAGTTCAAAAGTGGCCCCAGGATTTCTCACTTTCAACAATCAAAAGATCCTTACCTCCCCAGCAGCAGCCAAGGAGTTACTTTCCCCGACAGCAATCAAAGGATTCTCCTATCCCCGGTGGAGTTCATCAAGTTCCCCAACTTAACTTATCAGTGGAATCCCCAGCAGAGTTCTCATCAAAACTTCAGCAAAGTACCTTTCCCCGCAGAATAATCTCTCCAACAAGTTTTTTCCCCAACAGATTCATGTTCTCCTACCGGTTTATTCTTGCAACCATCATCCCCAGCGGAAGCGAAGAACTCCACTCTTCAACATCAGCCCAGGATCTGATTCCCCAGCCGTTCGTCAAGGATTTATTTTCCTAGATGAAAATACACTCATAAACATTTCACATTTCATACATCCTGTTTACATACATGACAAAGTGCATATAACACTATCTCATTTTGAGCATCATGACATCATGCATCATGACATTGCATACAACTGATGTTACGCCTTTTTCAGGGAAAAGGACAATCCAAAAGATGATTACTATCAACTATCACAATTCCAGACTCGATTCCTGTATCCAGCCAGGGCACGTCTGAAGAGTTTGAAGATTCGATTCCTGTATCCAGCCAGGGCATATCTGTTGACGACTATTTCCAGACTCGATTCCTGTATCCAGCCAGGGCACGTCTGAAGAGTTTGAAGATTCGATTCCTGTATCCAGCCAGGGCATATCTGTTGACGACTATTTCCAGACTCGATTCCTGTATCCAGCCAGGGCACGTCTGAAGAGTTTGAAGATTCGATTCCTGTATCCAGCCAGGGCATATCTGTTGACGACTATTTCCAGACTCGATTCCTGTATCCAGCCAGGGCACGTCTGAAGAGTTTGAAGATTCAATTCCTGTATCCAGCCAGGGCATATCTGTTGACGACTATTTCCAGACTCGATTCCTGTATCCAGCTAGGGCACGTCTGAAGAGTTTGAAGATTCGATTCCTGTATCCAGCCAGGGCATATCTGTTGACGACTATTTCCAGACTCGATTCCTGTATCCAGCCAGGGCACGTCTGAAGAGTTTGAAGATTCGATTCCTGTATCCAGCCAGGGCATATCTGTTGACGACTATTTCCAGACTCGATTCCTGTATCCAGCCAGGGCACGTCTGAAGAGTTTGAAGATTCGATTCCTGTATCCAGCCAGGGCATATCTGTTGACGACTATTTCCAGACTCGATTCCTGTATCCAGCCAGGGCACGTCTGAAGAGTTTGAAGATTCGATTCCTGTATCTAGCCAGGGCATATCTGTTGACGACTATTTCCAGACTCGATTCCTGTATCCAGCCAGGGCACGTCTGAAGAGTTTGAAGATTCGATTCCTGTATCCAGCCAGGGCATATCTGCATGAAGAGTTTGAAGATCAACTGGTAGCAAGCCAGGAAATTATCTTTCTTTCTCAAGTATGCAAGTTCTCGCTAAAGAACCTCTTATGCGATCGACACACAATTCCAAATGGCGTCTATAAGCCCATTCCCGACAAAGTTCCGTCACACCTCCCAATGGCATCTGTAAGCCCATCTCCACAACCAACCATTACATTTCCAGATGGCATCTTTAAGCCCATCACCAAATGGCATCTTTAAGCCCATTCTCAGATGGCATCTCTAAGCCCATTCCCTGATAAAATTCTATTGCACCAGATGGCATCTTTAAGCCCATCACCAAATGGCATCTTTAAGCCCATTCTCAGATGGCATCTCTAAGCCCATTCCCCGACAAAATTCTATTGCACCAGATGGAATCTTTAAGCCCATCACCAAATGGCATCTTTAAGCCCATTCTCAGATGGCATCTCTAAGCCCATTCCCCGACAAAATTCTATTGCACCAGATGGCATCTTTAAGCCCATCACCAAATGGCATCTTTAAGCCCATTCTCAGATGGCATCTCTAAGCCCATTCCCCGACAAAATTCTATTGCATCAGATGGCATCTTTAAGCCCATCACCAGATGGCATCTGTAAGCCCATTCACATCTACCATCATATCGCCGAGTGCAAATTTTCTGGGCACTTTAGTGTCCAATCTTCTTTTACCTTCAAGTCGCGAAAGGCAAACTTGCCAATCTAACTCTTCAGGTCCAAGAAGATTGAACAGGGGCAACTGTTGTACCCCAAAATTTGCCCTCGCATTTTTCTCCCAAGAAATCTCAGCTTCAAGCCTTTCCTGATTTTTCAAACTGGCTCGAGAATCGGACAAACGGACTTTTCTCGTCAGTCAAAGCAAAATTAGGGTTTTTATTGATTTTTAGGACTCTGGATGGTTTCACAGTTGGCTTAGGGTTTCGGATGATTTTTGGTTCAATTTTGATCAGGAGAATGTTATTTGGCATTTAATCAGGAATTAAGGGTTTTATGGGCATATTCTCAGAAAGGTTAAAATTCCACAGCACTTTGCCGTTTATTCCGAGATTGGGGTTAAATTCGCATTGTTTTGATTTAATCAGTGAAAGAGACAGTGGTTTGAATTCATGTTGTTTTCTTTGAGCCAGTCAAATACAGTATGCAGTATTGGATTCACAGTGCTTGTTGCAAATCAGTGAAAAGGGGAATGCGTTTGATCAGTTTATTTTGGTTAACTCCTGCTTTGCTTTGGATATTGGAAGAGACAGGTTTAATTGATCAAAATTGTTTTATTTAAGTTATTTATTATTCTAAATTGAATGATTGAAATTTATTTTTCAATTGTTTTAATTCAAAGAATTTTAAATAAATAAATAAACGATAAAGAGAAAATAGATTTAATTGGATAACAAAGATTTTTATTGATATTTGAATTATTTGTACAAATATTGTTTATAATTTAAATTACAAACAATAGTTTACATTAATTTAAATATTACATAAAAAGAAAGAACTATCCTATTTATTTCTAATTCTTCATGCTTCACTTTATTCCTCTCCATCCAATTATTCATCTGCAAAAGAAAAAAGAGAAAAGTCAGAAAGCAGTTGAATTAAAAAAGACAGATAAAATTTGCTCATCATTAGGGGCCACTGATTGGGATCAGTTAACCCTCTCTGCAAATCACGGGATTTCTCCCGGTTCACAAAGAGGGAAGAATTTCATTTTTATTCATGAATGCAAAATGCATAAAATCCAAAGTTCAAACTGCATAGTTCAAGTTCAACCAAACTGAAAATCCAATTCCACTTTCTATCAAAAAGCAAAAGGTACAGTTTGCTGTCAAATGCCAAAATCTACTCAAAGATATCAAAGAAAAATCAAAGAAGTACAATTTGCTGTCACAAGTACCCAAGCTGTCATGAAAAGATTTGGCCAGGATATCAAAGAAATGCAATTTACTCTCAAAATGCAAAGTCAGATCCAAAGCCGTCAAAAGGAGATAAAGAATATGCAGAAGTAATGTGTTATGCAAGCTAATTCTAAATCATCATTTCCCATCAGGGCCCCTTCAGAAAAGTACAGTAAAAAAAAAACATTAAAAATTCTTTTAACTGTACTATGGAGAGAAAGAGAAGAGAGATAAAGTAAGCATAGGCAGGCTTTAGGCTGAGGCAGAAGACAGAAAAATATATACAAAAGAGAACAGAGTTCAGCAAGCAACAAGAGAGAAAAAGATACAAAGCTGAAACCTGCATATACCAACATACAGAACATACAGCAAACCAACTGAAAAAACCATCAAACAAGTTTCAAACATCAAACCTGCTAATGTTTAAAAACCTGCCTGTCATCAGATTGAAAAAATACATAACCTGATAAACTAAGTTACCAAGCCAAGCAAGCAAAAAAAACCTACTGCAAGTTAAAGCCTCAACAGAATAACCTGCTGTCTGCACAAGCTTGAAGTTAAACCATCTCAAAAACTCAGAACCTTCAAACACAACCAAAAAGACAAAAAGAAGTGATAAACCAGTTAAACCTGCAGAACCCAAACCAAAACCACTACAAAACAACATAACTTGCCAAGACCACCATACTGTCAAACAACCATAAACATACAAACCTGTCACAAACACAACCTAAAAAGCCTAATCATCAAGAACCAAAAACAACCATAAACCTGCTGCAAGCTCAAACCTGTCAAGGCCTGAACCAAGCCAAAACTGCTATCAAAAGCCAAAACTGCTAAGCAAACCAAAAGCACAGCCTGTACCTAATCATCAAAACCTGTGAAGCCCTTAAGAGCCAAAAATCAGTGAAACCTACGATAACCAGAACCAAATACAAAACCAAATCACCCTGCTGTCAAGCCATACAACCTTGGCCTGAAACTATGCCCCTTAAACCATGAACCAAGCACACCTGCCTGAGATCTCACAAACCTAAACCTGTGAAACCTCAAAACCCATATACTGTCAAAACCAGAAATATACAATAACCATTCACCTGCTAAACACATAAACCTGCATTAGTAAAAACCATCAAACCTCATAAACCTGCTGAAACCCTTACCTGTCCAGTTCAAGCCATCAACAACAAACCTACATTGACTCAATGCCAAAACTGAACCAACACCAAGCCTAACAACCAAAACCAACTACTCAAAAACCAGCATAAACCTGCTAAGGTATCCATCTGCACAAGCCTATCTCACCAAAAGCAAGCCAATTTCTCAAACCCACCCTAGGCCTCAGAAGTGGGCTTCATCATAGGCAAATCAGAAAGGCATATCCAACAACATACTCAAGCATACTAGATATACAAGTCCTCAGAATCCTGGATTCATCATAGGACGAAGAAGAAACATGTCAAATTAGGCAACGTAAGCAAGTGTTCAGGGCAGCATACAGTGGCAAAGAGAAGAAGAACGTAGAAGGAAGTGAATCTCAGAGGGCCAGCAACAAACATTCCAAACAAGTATCATATTCCAATCAACACAAAGGCAACATGCAGAAGAAGAGATAAAGAAGTGGATTTTAAAAGGGTTCTCAGTACAAGTCTATCATCATCAAACCCTAGAAGTAGCAAAAAGATAAAAGTTACCAAAGAAGCAAGCCAGCGTCTTCATCACCGAATCCCCGCCATCGAGCCTCCTGAGCGCCACATCCTTTTTCCCTCCTCCTTCTCCAAGTCAGGTAGTACAATCTTCTCCCTCTCCTTTTCTCCTTCACCTCATAATAATAAAAGATCAAGTTTTAGATTCAAATGGAAATAACGCATGCAATCCGTAAAAAAGAACATAAAAATTGAAACGAACCTTGAATCACAAGTCCACTGAGCTCATAGAGGGAAGAGAGACTTAGGAGATGGCACGGTGGCTCTGGGCGGAGGACGGCATTTCAGCGTTCAAGACGATCGGAGAAGATAGGCGAAGACGAGCAAAACGGCGCGCTACAAACCCTAAAGCTTTGTTCCCAACTGAACGACAAAACGCCTAACCCTAAATTCGTTTCAAACAAATGGGCTTTACCCATTCTGCACCCCCTCTCTAAAGCCCATGATTCTATTTCTTTTCAACAAAAACATTCCATATTAACACTAACCTCTTTTCTTTTTATTATAAAACCATATTCTCTTTTATTCTTTACAAAAAAAATCACATTAATGCTAAAGTATATAAAAAACACTTTTTTTATTTAAAATACCTAATTTAAATTATATTTGTATATAAAATAATAAAATACTTTTTTGGTCATATAATTGAAATTGAAAACTTTTCAATTAAAATATACTTTGTACATATTAAAAATATACAAACCCAAGATTCCTTAAAACATATATTTAGGTCAAATACCCTAATACACTTCAATTTCACATCTCGCATTTGTAAATATCCACATACACATATACTTGTACACTTACAATATATTTCACATTATACACTTACACAATGCAAATCCATTCACATTGCCCTATACACATTTGTTATCTTATATTTGTATATTTGATATTCACATTTGATTGCGAATTCGATTTGGTTGTAACTTATTGGATACTATAAGTCTCATCCCCTTTTGTACATTTATACCCCCACTCCCGGACACTATTTTGTAATAACGTAGATTTTACATTTCCGCAATTTACAGTTTTCTAATTATACCATGGTTAGACCTAGGATTTGTATGTACATAAAATCAAACGCTAGATAACCTAATACAAGACAAATACATGTAATCAATACACAATCACACTTACACCCTCTAGGGTAATCCCACATGTTGCCTTCCAAAATGGGCCATGCTTGCACGTCGAGTATCTTTGGCAAAACAAAATCAAATGATCATAAGTCTCAAAGTGTTGCCTAAACGGAATGATCATAGTCCCTTCAAAGCAAATTGCCAAAGACACTTGGCATCATTGCATTCATGGTCCATACGATGACCCGCGCCCGTCCCGAATAAACTTCCTAAACGCAAGATTGTCCACCAATTTCAATGGTGGAACGAAATTGTTAAAAAGGGGTTAAAACATAACAAAAACCTTTGAGTACAATAGGGTAGACAAAAATCTTAGTTACTTGAGATCAATTTGCAAAAACACTTGCCTTCTTTTCAAAAACCACAATCCACAACACTTTCAAACAAATTCTCAAAAACATTTGAAACATCTTTTCAAAAAGATCCACACTTTTGTAAAACACTCAATCACGAGTCAAATACATTAGTTGCCTAAGACAAGGCATCTTTTTCCAAAACATTTTCAAAAAGCACCCACACACACACCATTTTCAAGCAATCGAAAAAAAACAAGGCAAGTGATCTAAAAAACCAAGTAACTAAGAGCCCATGGATAACCATGGATGAAAAGGGTGCTAATACCTTCCCTTTTCATAATCTACCCCCCGAACCCACAAAATATCTCAAAAGGTTTTTGCTGTGCTTTTTTTAACCTTTCCTTTAGGATAAAATAAAAAGTCGGTGGCGACTCTTGCTCAACCGCACAAGTGCGAATACGAACGCAAAACACTAGTCAGTTCTCCCACCGTATCACAGATGGTTTCTCAGGTTACAACCAAATCAAAATGGCGCCTGAGGACATGGAGAAAACAACATTTGTCACACAGTGGGGAAGATTCTGCTACAAGGTTATTCCATTCGGACTGAAGAATGTTGGGAAAACCTATCTGCGTGCCATGGTAGCTCTATTTCACGACATGATACATCACGAAATAGAGGTCTACGTGGACGACATGATAGAAAGATCTCAAGCAGAAGAAGAGCATCTTGATCATTTACAGAAACTGTTTGAGAGACTAAAGAAGTACAAGTTGAGGTTGAACCCAAATAAATGCACATTTGGAGTAAGGTCTGATAAGCTCCTAGGTTTTGTCGTCAGTAATAAGTGTATTGAAGTAGATCCTGCCAAAGTGAAAGCGATACAAGAGATGCATGCTCCTCGTACTGAGAAGGAAGTCAGAGGATTCTTAGTACGTTTAAACTACATTTCCAGATTCATTTCTCACCTGACAGCTACTTGTGAACGAATCTTCAAACTATTGAAGAAAGATCAAGTAGTCAAATGAAATGATGAGTGCCAAACTGCATTCGACAAGATCAAAGAGTACCTGCAAGAGCCTCCTGTTTTGATGCCACCAGTCGAGGGAAGACATTGATCATGTATCTGACCGTTTTGGAAAATTCAATGTGGTGTGTGCTGGAGCAGCATGACGAGTCTGGCCGAAAAGAGCACGCTATTTATTACCTAAGAAAAAGGTTTACCAACTGTGAAACAAGATATTCACTTCTCGAGAAAACTTGTTGCGCTCTGGCATGGGCTGCTCGTCGGCTAAGACAATATATGCTAACCCATACTACCTTGTTGATATCTAAAATGGATCCAATAAAATACATCTTCGAGAAACCTGCTCTCTCTGGGAGAATAGCGAGATGGAAAATGATCCTGACAGAATATGACATACAATATACTACCCGGAAAGCTATAAAGGGCAGTGTACTAGCTGATCACCTGGCTCACCAAGCTGTAGAAGACTACCAGTCCATGAAGTTCGAATTCCCAGACGAAGACATCATGATGGTAAACAACTATGAAGAATTCAAACCATATGAAGGACCTGAACAAGGATCCCGATGGACCCTGGTTTTTGATGGGGCACCTAACGCACTCGGCAATGGTATTGGTGTTGTACTCATATCTCCTGAAGGATGTCATACTCCTTTTACGACAAGACTCTGCTTCAATTGTACAAATAACATGGCAGAATACGAAGTGTGCATCTTTGGTCTCAAAGATGCCATAGACTTGGGGATCAAATCTTTGAATGTATTCGGAGATTCAGCTTTGGTTATTAGACATATCAAAGGGGAATGGGACACCAAACACCCTAACCTTATACCTTACAAAGAACATGTTTTGACATTGCTCCCATATTTTAAGGACATTACCTTCGAGCACTTCTTGCGAGAAGAAAATCAGCTAGCAGACGCACTAGCCACGATGTCATCTATGTTTAAACTTAAATGGGATAATGAGGATCCCCATATCACCATTGAATGAAGGGATTAACCAGCACACTGTCACGAGATTAATACTGAAGAAATAGTGGACCAACCTTGGTTTCACGAAGTCAAGAGGTATCTCGAAACCAAAGGATATCTGGAAGGAGCTTCAGTCAATGATAAGAATTTATTAAAGAGATTCTCTGCTAAATTCTTCTTTAGTAATGGCATTCTTTACAAACACAACCATGACTCTGTGTTACTTCGGTGCGTAGACAAGGTTGAAGCTGAAAGAATCATGGTTGAGTTACATGAAGGCACCTTTGGCACCCATTCCAGTGGGCATACGATGGCAAAGAAAATCCTACGGGCAGACTATTATTGGTCTACCATGGAAGCAAATTCCTATCAACACTCTCGAACCTACCATAAGTGTCATATTTATGCTGACAAGGTGCACGTACCTCTAGTTCCTCTGAATGTCTTGACGGCTCCTTGGCCCTTTGTTATGTGGGCTATTGATATGATTGGGGAAATCAAGCCAACCGCCTCCAATGGACACCACTTCATCTTAGTGGCCATTAATTATTTTACAAAGTGGGTGGAGGAAGCTTCCTTCGCTTCCATTACCAAGAATGTTGTCGTCCAATTCATCAAGCAGAATATCATTTTTCGTTACGGTATCCCGGAGAGGATCATTACAAACAATGGTACAAACTTGAATAATACTATTATCACCGCCCTGTGCGAGCAATTCAAGATCCAGCATCACAATTCTTCCCCTTACCGGCCGAAGATGAACGGTGTTGTCGAAGCCGCAAATAAGAACATTAAAAAGATCATACAGAAAATGACAGTCACATAAAAAGACTGGCATGAGATGCTACCATTTGCTCTCCACGGATATCGTACCACAACTTACACATCAACCTGGGAAGCACCCTATTCTCTGGTATATGGCTTGGAGGTGTTCTTGCCTATTAAGGTCTAGATCCTCTCTCTGAGAATTATGGAGGATGTAAGGCTAAATGAAGAAGATTGGATCCAGACTCGACTTGATCAACTAAACTTGATTGATTCGAAAAGGCTTGTTGTTATCTTCCATGGTAAAATTTATCAAAAACGAATGATCAAGGCGTTCAACAAAAAGGTCAGACGCCAAGTGTATCAAGTTAGAGATATGGTGATCAAACGTATCATACTACCGCAAGGTGATCCCAGGGGAAAATGGACTCCAACATACGAAGGACCGTTTGTAATCAAAAACATATCCTCTAGTGGTGCAATGATCTTGACCACCATGGATGGTGATGACCTACCGCACCCTGCGAACGCAGACATAATCAAAAGATACTATGCATAAGAGACCCGCTAGGTTAACACACCTAGGCAAAATAAGGGCATCTCGGCGAACCAAAAAGGTTTGGGCAAAATTTAGGGATAAAACAAAAAAATTTGTACACCTGGAAAGCTGAAAACCCGAAAGGGCGGCTTGGGAAAAAAAGGGTATCCTGGTGGACTGAAAACCCGAAAGGGCGGTCCAGGAAAAAATTAGGGAATTAAAGCGTATGACTATGTCCCATTGGATCACCTTACAGACAACCTGCAAACTCAGAGGTTCTGATCAATTCAATCAACTTCAGACAAGGCAACAAATAGACAAGATGCTTAGAGATACAAAGGCTATAGCAGACTGGGAACCCCATGGGATTATTGCATATAGCTATCTTTTCTTTGTATTAAAATTTCCATTTTTTTACGACGGAATTCTCTTACTATAATGTTTTTCCCATTGTACAAAAATACTTACTCAAAATCAATACAAAGATATCCCTTTGAAAGTGCAAAAACTATTTGTTTTTCTTTATGCTTTTGTTTTGTCTACAAAAACGTCCAATGATTCATTGTTGAACATATGCATTTGAACATAATTACTGTTTGCAAATAAACAAAATAGAAAGACAATCACTGATGGCTTTAAGAGGTAGGGAAATCTCTCTATGCTATTTCCATAATCCCCCGCAATGTGCAGTTAAATCCCCAACGAAACAGAGCTTCCAGTTATCAATCCCCAGTAGAAGTTGTTCAATTTTTCAAGATTTCCCAACAGGATTTTATAAGCAGTACATGGCATTTCCTTTACATTAGAGTTTATTTCTCTAAACGGAAATTCATCAACTTCACAATGCGAAGACTTATATCCCATATCTTCAGCAGCAGCCAGGGATTTATTTTCCCCAATCCAACAACAGTGTAGAAAATTAGCTCACATACACATACATCGCATCCATATATCATAAACATTGATAACACAAATGAATTATACTATGCATTTCATACAACATAACATTGCATATTAGCTAACATTTTACCCTTTTCAGGATAAGGTTAACAGCTAGCATTAACAAATGTTCAAAATTTTCAGATACAGTTCAGATACGCTCCAGACACGGACGCCATGCTAATATTCATTCTGATACTCATTCAGATTCGATCTTCAGATACAGTCCAGATACGCTTCAGACACGGATGTCATCCTGAAACTCATTCGACTCTCAGAGACAGTTCAGATACGCTCCAAACATGGACGTCATTCTGATACTCATTCAGATTCGATCTTCAGATACAGTTCAGATACGCTCCAGACACGGATTCCATTCTGATACTCATTCAAGATTCAGCTTCCAGATATAGTTCAGATACGCTCCAGATATGGATGCCATTATGATACTCATTCAGAGCCTCTTTCAAATACAATACAAATACGCTCCAGACACGGATGTCATTATGATACTCATTCTTTCAGCTTACAAATTACAATTCAACAATCACTTTTGGATGGCATCTACAAGCCCATCTCCCGCAACTTTCTATCACCTCTCCAAATGGCATCTTTAAGCTCATTCCCTCAACCATCACATCACCGAGTACAAATTTCTGGGCACTCTAGTGTCCAATCATCTTCCACCTTCGAGTCACGAATGGCAGAACTTGCCAATCTAACTCTACAGGATTAAGAAGATTTAACAGGGGCAGCTGTTGTACCCCAAAATTTTCCCTCTCACTTATCAAGAATTTTCTCACAAGATCTCCTTGGGCTCAAGACTGCACTAGGGTTTGATCAACTCAAGACACCTCCTTAAGCACTGATGACCAAAATTAGGGTTTGAGATTGCACAAGGATATTTGAACATCCAATTCCCCATATTATTTTCATGGATTGTTATGGACCCCTAGTTTACTCATGTCTAGTTTCAAGCCTTGGATCACTTTTTTGATCAGTCAATTGAGTAGTTGACCTAAAAATCAGCTGTATTGGCAAAAACGTCAATTATGGCCAATTTACAATAAAACTTCATAATTTTTTATCCTCATCAACATTTTAAACTCATATGTATCATTTGATCATGTTTGGACCACAACTCCTCAAGAAATTTGATCAAAAGGGCAAAATGGTCAAAATTAGGGTTTTGACTGGGAAAGGGTAATTTCTGTTTTTGACCTAGCAAATGGTCAATTGGTTTAAGGCATGATCTCAAGAGTCCAATTGCATAATTTTTACCTAATGACATGGTTCAAAATATTGCAAGTCCATTGGATTGACAGATGAATTTTGTAGTCAACTGATCAAAAGTCAATTGTATACTGAAAAGTCAAACTTTGACTTTTTTTGTCAAATTCAAGTGCCAAAGATCACAATTCATCAAAACATGTCAAAATATGAAACTTAATCATCAAGAAATCAAAAAGTCAAGATTTCATTTTGAAAAGTCAAAATTTCTAAACTTAGAAATGTTTCCAAGTGTTGGAAATTCCATGTTTTTTCATAACTTTGAGCCAAATTTTCACCAAGATGCAAGATGATTCAAGATAAACTTCCAACATGAAAGTTGTAGATCTCTATGAAATCTACAACTTTTCTTTACACAACTCCTTCCAAAAATGCTTGGATCTCATGTTATAATTTTATGAACATGTGGTCATGAAACTAAACACTTAGTGAAAATTTGCCCTAATTTGGTCAGGATTTTGACCCAACTTCATGCCACTTTTTCATATAGTTCCAATGGTAATCTTCAAAAGAAATTCAAATATGGTTTGTATAGCACATTGCAAGCTTTCCAAAATATACAGAACTCATTGAGATCATTCTTGAGTAGGGAGAATCGAAGAGATGAAGTTAGGGTTTTGTCACTTGAATTACAAGTCATTTTTTATGAGCACATGAACCAAATCCATGCTAGGCTGCATAATATTTTCTTGTAAAGCAATCAATTGAGCTATTATCCAAGTTGCATTTCCATTAATGGCACAAATTTAACATTGCCATTCTTGTAAAGCAAGCTTTTTGCATAAAGTTCATTTATGAGCCTCTAACTTGTTCCCTCTGATCACTAATCATCCACAAAGTCAGAAGCAAGCTTTTTTAAAGCATAACCACTCTATCTTAGCAATTACAATGCATGGAAACTTATTTTGTCAAAAAAATCACATGTTTAACTTAAACATGTAAATTTGAATTATGATCAACTAGAGCACTCCAAACTTGTTGCTTATAAATAGAGTCACTATTTGTGAGCTAAAGGACGAGCTTAAGCACACTGAAATACACCAAAACTCTCTCAAATCCGAAATTGCTCAAAAACTCCATTGTTGCATAGTTTCTGACCTTGAACATCAAACTCACATGTCCCTCGCGCGTTTCTTGGCCTTTTAGTTTCTAAAGCTTCCTTACATCAAGTGTAACCTATCCATGTCCCTATTTGATTACTGTAACATCATTTACCATATCCTCCATAACCAAAAATAGAGCATTGCACATTGACTTCTCCAAGTCTTTTCAGCCACTCTCAACTCAAGCAAACCATTGCATTAGCTTTCTAGGACCTCAAGGAAGCTAACCTGGTCATCACCATCACTTGAAACAAGCTCAAACTCCAAACACGATTTCCAGTTTTGAGGTAAGTTTTCTCAACTTGGAACTCTTCATACAGGCATCATCAATAGTTTATTTGTGAATAAAACATGTAGATATCATTGCCCTGAAGCTAACCATGTCCATAGTTTCCATTAATTTTGCTTGAGCTTAGAGAATTTTGAAACTAAAATTTCTGAAATTTTTAGGGTTCAGATTAGGGCCATTAAAATTCATGCTTATCTTTGATCTATAGTTTTAATACTTTAAATTTCTGGAATCATGAGAAAATTTGCTACAAGTTTCATGTTTACAGTTTTCATTTTTGATGAGAAATGAGCAAGTTACATATGGTCTGGCTAGAGGTTGAAGATGAAGTCTTTAGGGCGCGTTTTGCCTTGTATATTTATTGTTTTTCTTATATTAACGGATGTATACCCACCCCAGTGGTAGAAGCGCGCGTCTGTAACCTTTTGGACCTGGGTTCGAGCCCCAGTGGTACCCTTTTGCATTTTTTACATGTTTTACAATTCTGACTTTTTTTGTTTGTAGGGCGATGGGCCTCTTTGGGCCTGGCTTGTTTTTCTTATTTTTTCTAGCTAACCTCCTATTTCCTTTATAAGCCCCTGGCCCAATTTATTTTATTTTTCCTTTTATTATTTCATTTATTTTCTTAAATATATTTTTAAATACTAAAAATCATAAAATACAAAAAATAATAGATTTATATCTTGACTTATTTTATTTTATTTTTCCATAAAAAAATATTTTTATTTATTATACTTTATTTACTTTATTAACTAATCTTGTAAACTTAATTAATATTATGTTTTTTATTTATTTATTTTTCACACCATTTAAAATACATTATTTTTAATAATAAAGAAGGTCAAAAATATTTTATAATACTATTAATATTTTTAAGATAAAAATACCAAAAATACTTTTCTTAAACTTATTTTCTTTTGATTAATTAATAGAACTAGCGTTTTTACTTAAAATATTTTCTTAATAAAATTCAAATCTAATTAATTATTTTATTTATTTAATTAGGTTAAGACAAAATCCCTTTTTCATGAAAATCAAACAAAGATACATTTTCTTTACATTTTGCATTTTTTGTACATTCATTTATTTTGTACTTTGTATTTATTTATTTCCTTGTACATTGATATCAATTCAATATGGTTGTAATAGACTAATTAGGCTTTAAATTCTTGCAATCCCCATTCAATTTGTACACCCCCTTCCCCACAAGTGTTGTAATAGCGGAGTAACTTTAAATTTCGCAATTTATCGCTTTTATATAACATGCTAGTAATTAGGGTTTGAATGGAAAAACTAAAACCAATACTTAGAAAAACCTAATTCAAGACAAAAACAAGCATGAAAACAATAAACTTGCACACAAGCACCCCTAGGGTTATTCCACTTGGTTGCCTTATACAAAATGGTCATATTACGCATGTAAGGTATCTTAGCAAAAACAAGCAAATACAAGATCATAGTCCCTCGATGACGCTATCTAAGTTGCCTTACAAATGATCTTAGTCCCTCAAAAATAATGCTAAGATACCTTGCAACATTGCTAATCATGGTTATACGATGACCCACGCCCGTCCCATTTACATCCAAAGATAGGGTTGCTTACCAAATCAATGGCAAGACAACAATGTCAAAGGAAAAGAAAATGAACAAGAAAGACATTTGAGTAGTTAGATTGCTCCTAATTACTTGCTCCATTTCAAAACAAACATCCTTGCTATTTTCAAAACAAACACATACACTTTCAAACATCTTACAAAATTGAAAACATTTTTAAAAAGATCAACATCTTTATATACATTCTTACGAACAAGAATCATTACAAAGATTGCCTAAACAATGACCTCTTTACAAAATACTTTCAAAAACCACACAAAACATAATTTCAAACAAAAGCAAGTGATCTAGCAAGTAACTAAGATCCCATGGAAAACCATGGATGAAAAGGGTGTTAATACCTTCCCTTTTCATAATCTAAACCCCAAACTCAAGAAACAATCTCAAAGGTCTTTCCTGTGGTTTTTCACATTTCCTTTTTGGATAAAAGAAAAGTCGGTGGCGATTCTTGCTTACTGCAACATTTGCAATGAAACGCAACACCCCCAATTCAGTTCTCCCATCATATCACAACTACTAACCTCTGGACCAACGAACAATGGGTGCTTATTGTTGCGGATAGTAAGAGTCGCCATCGACTTTTCTTTTATCCAATAAAGGAAAAGGTAAAAAGAACAAGAAAGACCTTTGAGATTATTTTCTTGAGTTCGGGGGGTAAATTATGAAAAGGGGAGGTGTTAGCACCCTTTTCATCCATAGTTATCTATGGGATCTTAGTTGCTTGTTAGATCATTGCTTTTGTTTGAAAGTGTGCTTTTGGTGGATTTTGAAAGTATCTTTGAAAAGTGCCTTCGTTTAGGCAAACTTTGTAATGATTCTCATTTCTATAAGAATGTATACAAAGTATTTGACTTTTTGAAAATATTTCATGGAAAGTGTTGGTGCATTTTGAAAAGGGGTTTGTGTTTGAAGATGAGCAAGCAACTAGGAATGTTTTTACCTACTTAAAAGTCTGTTATTTTCCTCCTCCTTTAGATGTTGCTAACTTACCATTGATTTGGTAAGAAGCTTTGTCTTTGGATGTAAAGGGACGGGCGTGGGTCATCGTATAGTCATGATAGCAATGTTGTGAGATATCTTAGCATTTCTCTTGAGGGACTAAGATAATTTGAAAGGCAACATTCAAAGCGTCATTGAGGGACTATGATCTTGTATTTTTTATTGTTTTTGCTAAGACGCATCACATGCATATCTTGACCATTTTTCATAAGGCAACAAGTGGAATTACCATAGGGGTGCAAGTGTGAATAATGTGTTTGAATTGCATGCATTTAGTATTTGATTAGGGGTTGTCTACTTGTTGTTTTTATCTTCCCATACAAATCCTACTTTACTAGTATTTATATGAAAGTGATAGAT
Organism: Vicia faba; assembly: GCA_948472305.1. NCBI lineage: Eukaryota > Viridiplantae > Streptophyta > Magnoliopsida > Fabales > Fabaceae > Vicia > Vicia faba. The sequence goes on from OX451736.1 coordinate 764,588,347, forward strand.
TGTGAAAAGTAAATATCCTAAGCTATTACAATCACTTGGGGAATGGGGTGTACAAATTTAAAAATGGGGATTGCAAGAAATTAAAGTCCTAATTATCTATTACAACCATATTGAAATGATGAACAAGAATTGAAATGTAAAATATATTTGTTTTGTTTTTATTAAGAGAAGAAATAAATTTGCGTAAGTAAATATTTTTAGTCTTTTTTGTTTTAAAAGAAATAAAGCAAAGTGTATGAATATAAAGTATTTTTGGTGTTTTTGATTAATAAAAAATAAAAGTGATGATAAAAATAATAAGAGAAAAAGAATCAGAGTCAGCGCATTGCTGAAAGGATAGAAATAAGAAGGAGCAGAAGTTCTGACTCTGGTGCACTGCAAATCAAAAAGAAAATGTTAGCAGAAATGGGGAAGGCCATAAGTTCTAGATCCAGACGCACTAAAGTTCTGGGGTTTCTAAGAACAAAGGAAAAAACGAGAAGTTCTGATTGCTGAGAGAGATTAGAAGTTCTGGTTGTTGAGAGAGTCTACAAGTTCTGATGCAAATGGAAACCTAGAAGTTCTAGTGTTACGGGAAGGCTAGAAGTTCTGGTAATGGGTAAGTGAGGTGTCAATGATGTTGGATGGGAATATCTAGAAGTTTTGGTCCAGGATCACTATTTTGACAATCAACTGAAGAGGGTTTATCAAGAAGTTCTGGTCCAGGATCAAAGTTTGACAAATAATGCAGAAAAATGTCAAGAAATAAACATAAAAAGGTGTTTCTATGGATAGAACTCAGGACCCTTAACACTAATGCCTTATGCATGCGCTCTCTACCACAGGGGTGGATATACATCTGGTATTAGAAGAAAAAACATAAACATATATTATAAAGTAAATTCTGACGATGAACTTCATCTTCTTCTTCGTGTCAACCAGAGTATCTGCAACTTAGTCATTTCTCAACAAAATGGAAAATGAAAACATAGTAGTTATGGCAAATTTCGTCATGTTTTCAGAAACACAAAGCATCAGAACTGTAAACCAGAAGCAAGCATGAATTTTGCTAATCCTAATTCTGAACCCTAATTTCCTCAAGAAGTTCTGGTATGAGTTTCTCTCTACTTAGGCCATATACACGAAATCTATAAATATGTGGAGAATCAAAGTCATGAGATAAAAGTCAAAAGAAGCTTACCTTGCAGCTGGAAATTATTCTGTGAATTAGAGTCTGGTTCAGATTGTTGTGATGTTCTGATCAGCTCCCTCAAGTTCTCAGAAAGTTAAAGCAACCTTTAACTTGAGCTATGAATGGTTGGAAAGTTCTGGAGCAGTCAAGGTGTAGATTCTGTTTTTTTTTTTTGAAATAGAGAATGGTGAAGACTGTTTTACAGTTTGAAAATATAGGTTGGGAAAGCTTCTATGTATATGCTAGAAACTGTAGGGATGATTTGGTCAAGAAACACTCAAGAAAAATTGGTGTTTGAATGCAAAAATTCAGAAACTAGCAGGTTTTGTGTTTCGGTTTGCAGTTTCAAGTTCTTGGGAATTTTCAGCAAGGTTTCAGGGCTTTTTCTCTCAATCCCCAATCCTTTTGATGTTTGCAAATGAAGCTGAATTTATAGGCAAAGGACTTATAAGCTTGAAGAAATCAGAAGTACAACCATCATGTGTTATGGATCGTTGACTTGTTTTTTGAAGCAAGTTTAAACAAGCATGGTTTCAAGGCAAAGTGGAGTGGTTAGAAGTTTTAACCATGCCTGATCTGAGTTTGTAGACATGATTTATGGAGAAGTAAACTCAGAAACAAAAGTAAAGTATGGTCCCAAAATAAACTTTGTACAAAAGTCTACTTTTCAAGGACAACAATAGTACTTTTGTATCACATGTGGGAAGATCTTTCGGATAAAGGCTTAAACATTGGGATAAAGACTCTAAAGTTGGAGTGAGCATTAAATGATGATGAGATTTAACAAGCAAGAAAACCTGCAACATGAGATTATGCAGCATAGCTTAAGGCTGGATCGAAAGTTCAGTATAAACGTAACTTAGAACAAATGTCCAACTTCTGATCTTTGATTCTCTCTACTCCAGCATGATATGAAGGAGTTCTCAGACTTTTTAGGAAACTTGTAACATGCTTTGTGATCCCTCTTGGAATTATCTTTGCAAACTTTGATTGTACCTACGTGAAAACTGGTCCATAAGCTCTAACCAAATTCTGACTTGGAAACACTCAGAATTTACCAAGTGTTTTAGTTTCATGGACGTGTCTTCAAAAATTTATAAATTGAAATCCCAGCATTTCTAGGAGAAGTTCTGTTCTGAAATGTTTTAGATCTCATTGAGATCTAAAACTCTTGTGTCAGAAGTTCTTCCTGAATCATCTTGCGTCATGATGAAAATCTGGCCAGAAGTTCTGAATTTATCATACTTTCTTAACACTTAGAAAGACTTCTAAGTGTTTAGAACTTTGACTTTTCCAAAGTAATTTTGACTTTTGAATTTCTTGATGAACCAAATTCATATTCTAACATATATTTATGAAATGGGATTCTTGAAACTTGATTTTGATCCAAGAGTCAAAGTTTGACTTTTCAGTGTGCATTTTGACCATTTTGCACTTGTGCCAATTCCAAACCTAAATTGATGTATCAGTGCTGCAAACTTGGTTCATGGAAGATCTTGTGAGAAATTTCTTGAGAAATGAGAGTGAAAATTTTGGGGTACAACAGCTGCCCCTGTTCAATCTTCTTAAACCTGAAGAGTTAGATTGACAAATCTGCCATTCGTGACCTAAAGGTGGAAGATGATTGAACACTAAAGTGCCTAGAAATTTGCACTCGATGATGTGTTAGATGACTGTGTAGGGCATGGGATTAAAGATGCCATTTGGGGAAATGATGGAAGGTATCAGGATAAATCTTTTGGTTTATTTATACTGAAATGGTAGATGTCTTTTGTCTGTTGATTTTTCTACAAGGAAGAGGATTAGTTGCATGCAGATGTATGCATGGCGTAATGATGTTCTCAAAGTAAATGAGATTATGCTATATGCATTTGTCATGTATGTGCTAATGGTTTATGAATGTGATGCATTTATTGCAGCGTGTCTTTATCTAGGAAAATAAATCCTTGACAACATGCTGGGGAACCTTGGGAGGCTGAATCCTGAACCGCTGTTGGAGAGTAAGTGTATCTTCAACTTTGTTTAGAACATTTTTGCTGGGAATTCCTATTTTATTGTTTGAGGAGAAATCCGATGGGGAATATTGACTTTGGCTCTTTGCATGAGGAAACTCTGGTGTGGAATGTTGATTTCTTCTTGGAAGAATAAAGTTCGGAAACTTTGGTTGTCCATTGCTCTAACTGGGGAGTTATTCCTGATTGGAGAGAATCGAAAGTTAACTATTATTTGGTCGAAATCCAGGCTTGGCAGCAATTTGTTGGGGATAATAAAGTTGACTGTTATTTGGTCGAAATCCAGGCTTGGCAGCAACTTACCGGGGAAGATTAAATTAATTGTTATCTGGTCGGATTCCAGGCTTCACAGAAAATTACTTGGGAGCGTGAAGTTAAAATCTTATCTGGTCGGATTCCATGATTCGCAGCAACTTACCAACTTTAAACTGCTATCTGGTCAGATTCCAAGCTTCAAAGCAGATTTTTGAAAAGATGAAGTTAATTGTTATCTGGTCGAACTCTAGGCTTCACAATAACTTACTTGAAAGGATGAAGTTGGGCAGATATTTGGTCGGGTCCAAGATTCACAGTAACTTGTTGAGGATGAAGTTGAACTAATATCTGGTCGGATCCTAGGCTTTGCAGTAACTTGCTTGAAAGGATGAATTTAAACTGGTATCTGGTCGGATTCCAGGCTCCATATTAACTTGCTTCAAAGGATGAAGTTGAACTGATATCTGGTTAGATTCCAGGCTTCTTAGTAACTTACTTGAAAGGATGAAGTTGAACTGATATCTGGTCGGGTCCAGGCTTTGTAGTAACTTTCCATAAAGGATGAAGTTGAACTGATATCTGGTCGGATTCCAGGCTTCACAGTAACTTACTTGAAAGGATGAAGTTAAACTGATATCTGGTCAGGTCCAGGATTTGCAGTAACTTACTTGGGGGTAGAGGAAAACTCTACTAGGGAAAGGAAATTAATCTCTTGTCTGGTTGAGTCCAGGTTTTTCAATATCTTGAGAAGTTAAAATATTATCTGGTCGGGTCCAGGCTTCATAGTATTTTGAGAAATTAAACTATTATCTAGTCGGTTCCAGACTTTATAGTATCTTAAACTATTATCTGGTCGGGTCCAAGCTTCATAGTATCTTGAGAAGTCAAACTATTATTTGGTCGGGTCCAGGCTCCATAGTATCTGAAAGTTGTTTGAATAGGAAAAGACTCCGTTGAGGAGTGTATTGTTTGGTTGGGGAATAAACCCTGTTGAAGAGAATATTTGATGACATGTTGGCAAGGTGAATTCTCTAGGAATAAATCTATAAGGCTTCTTCTTTTAAGAACAACTCAGCTGGGGAGAGGGTTGTCGAGAGATTGAGAATTTGACCGAGGTCGGCATAAATCCAACTTTGTGGGCAACACTGTTGGGGCAAAGGTTTATTGTATCCGCCTCTGCGGGGATAACACTAATGAGATAACTTTGTGGGGATATCTCAACTGCATTAAAGAGATGCTCATTGTTGCTTGGCAGGACACATTTATGAAATAGTTTAAACATGTTCATATGCATATGTTCATTCAATTTTAGTCATTGGACGTCTTTGCACTCGAAACAAAAACAAAAGGTTTACACTTCAAAGTATATTTGTATTATAGTCGGAGAAACCATCCATGAAAGAGAAGACTTTATGTTGAGTGGTATTATCGACCAAGACATCAATGTAAGGTAGAGGGAAGTCAACCTTCGGGCTTTCCCTATTTAGATCCCTATAATCTACACACGTACGAACTTTTATGTCTTTCTTCGGCACCGGAACCACGTTTTCAACCCGTTGAGGATAAGATGTCACAGCTAGGAATCCTGCATCGAATTGTTTCATTACTTCAACTTTTATCTTTTCATACATGTCATGCCTCATGCGACGAAATTTTTGCTTGACAGAAGGATAATCTTCCTTTGTTGGCAGACGATGAACTACAATGTCGATATCTAACCCTGGCATATCTTCATACGACCAAACAAACACTTCCACATAATCATGCAACATCTGAACCAATCTGCTTTTGACATTGCTTCCTAGGTTGGTGCCAATCTTGATGTCTTTCTTGTCTGTCTCGGTACCTAGGTTGATGACTTCAACTGACTCTTCATGCGGCTGAATAGCTTTTTCCTCTTGCATTAGAAGTCTTGCTAGTTCTCCTAGTATTTCACAATCTTCCTAGCCTTCGTCTTAGGCTTGGTTAATTAGATGTTCAAATTCATAATTGGAAATAGTAGAATCATTGGCAATGAGATCCGGAGTGGACGAGGATATGCAAGAGAGAGAGAGAGAGAGAGAGAGAGAGAGAGAGAGTGTGTGTGTGTGTGTGTGTGTGTGCGCGCGCGCAGGTAAGATACATGGCTATTTTGAAAAATGCATTGAAGAAAAAAAAAGACAATGAGCACAAAAATTTGAATGCAAAAGTCAAATAGTTTATATTGAATGATCATATGATAAAATGAACATAAATAAAACCTTAACAAATGGATCATAGTGCCCCGGGCCAGGCATATGGCTTAAAATTAATTGTTTAATATTACAGATAAAGGTTCTTGAATTGATATAAAGCAATAAACAAGTAATTACTCCTCAATGAAGGAGATGGGGACGAAGTCCTTTGTGTTCCAATTGTTGAGCTTTGTTGTAGTAGGGAATACCCATTCTTCAAATGCACACTCATCATCAGAATCCTCCACGGTGTTTATTTCATGATTTCCAACACGGAGAGGGGGCCTTCCCGCACAAGCGCGCCTAACTTCTTTCTGAGCCTTGATAGTTAAACCCACCCCATATTTGTCTGCTTTGAACGGGATCTCGGGGAGTTGCCCCCAGGTATCACAGCTTCCCTTTTTGACTGTGGCACGAGCATCCTTAAATGAAACCATCCTTGGCATGACCTTATCAGCTTTGGGTATGTCGGATGAAATTTTGGCAGTAGCAACCATAGGCGGAACAACTTCAAAAGTATGGCACGGGGTTTCTATAAATTCGCCATCCATCTCCACATATTTGAAAGAATTGAGATGGCTTACCATGAATTCCTCCTCACCACAAACAGTGACAATCCTCCCCTTGACTGGGTATTTTAGCTTTTGGTGAAGCGTAGACATTACTGCCCCTACTCCATGAATTCAAAGGCGACCCGGAAAAAAGGAGTAAGCGGGACGGATGTCCATGATGTAGAAAGTAGAGTTGAAAATCTGTGAGCCCACTTTAATTGAGAGATCCACCTCTCCATGGACCATCCTTTTAGACCCATCGAAAGCCCTCACAATAATATCACTCAGCTTCAACACCAGTCCTTCACAGTCTAACCGGTCCAAAGCCCCCTTAGGTAGAACGTTTAAAGAAGAGTCAATGTCAACCAAAACATGTGGTAGGGTAGTCCCCTTACATTCAACAGAAACATGTAAAGCTTTATTATGCTTCCTTCCAAGTGGTGTCAGATCAGCATCTGAGAACCCTAATCTGTTGTCGGCCGTCAAGCTTGCCACACAATTTTCGAATTGGTCACTTGTGGTCTCATGAGGGACATGAGCTTTCTTTAAGAATTTGATCAATATTCGGGCATGAGCATCAGAACAAAGTAGCAAAGACAACATGGATATCTTGGAAGGGGTTTGCCCCAACTATTCCACTATCTTGAAATCACTCCTCTTTATAATTTTCAAGATCTCATCCATTTCTTGAGCAGAAGTTTCCTCAGCAGTAACATCTTTTGCAGGCGTCTCTGTCTCAGCAGGCTCAACTACTTTTTCTTTACCCCTAGTGTCAGCAATAGGCTTAGCAACGGTGATGAGGACAGGTTCCGTTGTAGCAGTTGGGGGTGAAATGTTGGGAGGAAAGATTCTCCCAGTTTTGGTTACCTTACTAGAGCCGGTAATATTACCAACGTCATCAACCTTGCTTTATTCAATCCAAGCATCTTACGTTATTCCATGGTAAAACACTTCGGCATCATAGTTCCACGGCACTGCTTTATTGGAAGAGTACGGAATTGGCCCAGGGGAAGTAATTATCAGAGGAGAAACAATTGGTTCATTCGAAATCCTGATAGGACCCTTTGAGGAGATCCTAAAAGGCTTGTTTGAAATTGTTATGATGGAGAGGTCTTCAATCTTATTGGTCAAACTTTTGACGAACAGAGTTCTCTCAAATAGGATCTCATGACTATTCATCATGTGTTGAACACCTTCTTTCAACCATTCGCACCCACTAACTTGTGTGGCGCAGAAATCACAGTCCTTCGAACAGCCAGGGAAAACCCCAGCTTTTAGAAAATTCTTTTTGATAATGGTTAACAGAGTGGTCAAGTCTTCGACGGAGGAAACAAAAATGGTTTCTTTAATTGCATTGACACATTTTCCATGGTTTGGAATTGGTTCGGTTATCACATTGGGAATTGTAGGCAGATCAAATTTGATTGTCTTGTTGTCCATTAGGTCTTGAATTTTGTTCTTCAGTGCCCAACATTGATCGATCTCATGCTCGGGACTATTCTAGTGATACGCATAATTGGTATTCGAATTGTATTTAGGTGAGGAGGTAACTGGATTAGATGGAGGATCACGCAGTGTCACTAAGTTAGCCTTTAATATGTGTTGTAAGGCTTGGGATAGCGACATGCCTATCCTTGTGAATTATCTTAATGGAGCCTCAAATCGGTGATGATTGGAAGATTGTCTCTGAACAGGAATAGGATTGGAAATCAGAACAACATTAATGGATGGACGGTTATCCTTCTTGGTATGGGCCCTTGCCCCATACACATCATTCATTTCTTTCTTCCCAATGAAAGGTTTCTTTACAGAGTTGAAGGTGGAAGCAGATGTTACGGGGATCTTCTCGCTCTTGATACCACTTTTAACTCTTTCACTGGTTAGGATCAATTTGGTGAAACCAGACGAGGAACACCCAACCAATAAGTTAAAAAATGGACCAGATAACGTACCCATAAACATATCAATATGTTACCTGTCGGTTAATGGTGGTTGGACCCTACTGGCAAGATCCCTCCACTTTTGAGCGTACTCTTTGAACCCCTCGTTTTTACCCATTGTCATGTCTTGCAGTTAAACTCTAGTCTGCGCCAGGTCGGAATTGTATTGGTATTGGTGATAGAAAGCAGTGGCCAATTCTTCCCATGTATGGATACAGGAACCCTCCAATTGGTAAAACCACTCTAGCTGAGTCCCAATCAAGCTTTCTTGAAAGAAATGGACCCAAAGTTTCTTGTCAACAGTGTGTGGTTGTATTTTACGTATGTAAGACTTCAGATGAAGCTTTGGGCAGGAAACCCCATCATATTTGACGAAGACTGGTATTTTGAATTTATGGGGAATGAAGACCCCAAATATTAAACCCAAATCATCAAAATCCAAACCAGGGATGGCTTAAATCTCAACGGCATTTATTCTATCCTCTAGCTGCTTGTACTTATTGTCGAAAGGAGGGTATTGCTTGTCAAAATAGTCTTTATCACCAGACACTCGATCATTGACACACCCAGCCTGGGTACTCCTTGCTTCTCCAATTTGATTTTCGTCTTCCTCAGACGAATCTTCAACTATCGGTATCTGGCGGATCGGCTCTCTGAATCTTTTACCCATGTTGATTAGGGCTTTCCTTTTTGGTTTCTTTTTGGATGCCAGAAACGTCATCAACTCTTGTTGCCCCTTGGCTAGGGTCAGCAGAGTCTCTTGAAACTGGGAGTTTTGTGCTTGCAGATCTTTCATTGTTTTCTCGATATCCATCTTACTGAAATAAACAGCAGAAAGATAAGGAAACCTGTCGTGAAAAACCTGTTATGTTATGATGCATGAAAAATGTGTATGCAAATGATTTCAACGATTTATGAGATTTAAATTTGTCTAGACAAAGAATGAACAAACGTCAAATTGCATTAATCAATTCAAAATGTTAAAACGTGCCTCTTGGGCTTACAAGATAAATTTCTAAGATAAAAAGGTCGAACACGTCCTCTTTGGTGCAAGGTAGGCGTTCAAGCTCTGTTCTTCATGAAGTTTCCTTGTAAGCTCCAAAACCCTTTTCTCGCTAGCAAAGAATTGAGCTTCGAAGGTGTCTCGCTCTTCTTTTAGCTGAATTCAACCCTTTTTCAAGTCTTCAAGAGAAGTAGGCATGTTGGGATAGAGGACAGTGTACGAGACATCTTCTTCAGCCACATGCTCCACGATAACAGGTAGGATGGAGGGGTAAGGCATTACGAGCTTCTGAGAATGAGCTCGTACCCACCTAAGGTAAGGCTCAAGGGGAATAGAATTCTTGTGTCCCAGTGTCTTGCTATCCACTTTGTTTACCATCCTCCAAGCTCGTATAAACCTTTGATGGTAACCTTAACCGTCGCTCTCGTAATCGAACACCACTCCTTGGATGAGCATATCATGAGGACTATCCCTTCGGGCATGCCCAAACTGTCGCAAAGCTAAGCAAGGGTTCTAAGTGATACCTCCCCTAATGCCAAGCAAACGTACATTAGGGAATTCCCCACAACGGTCGATGATAGTAATATTCTCCAAGGACCGAGAACACTAGTGAATATCTGAATGTCTGAGTGACATCAACCTATTGGACCACCTCAAACCTTGTTCGTTCCTCAACATGGATCGGGGGAAGTGCGAAACAAACCACCTAGCCAATAGAGGGGTTCAGCACATGAGGGTTCCTCTTTTCCTCATGGTGCGAGAGTGGAGAGAATGTAGGATATCTCCCAACAAAGTAGGCACCGGATTGCGAGATATGAAGATTTTGACAACATTTACATCTATAAGTTGGTCAGGATTTGGAAATAGTACCATCCCATAGATGAGAAGGGCCAAGGTTTCTTTAAAAGCTTGTAAATCCAGAGTGTTCTAACAATCTTAAGATTTCTCTAACAGGAACTTGGCTAGGAACCCTTTGACACCACTCCTTGTTTCCCAATTAGCCGTGACGTCGGATTGTTGCAAGTGTAGCGCTCGGGCAATCTCTTCAGGGCTTGAGTCTCTTTCAGTACCGTTGAAAGGTAGTTGATTGAGAATAAGATTCCTTAAGAGTTGAGATAATTCTTCCATAGTAGGTACAAGCTGGTAATCAGGAAAGGTAAACCAATGGTGTAAAGGGTTGAAGAACTGAAAAAGCACCTTCATCATATCTTCATCAATACTCAAGGTAACCAAGTTTAGGAGCCGACCATGTCTTTCGGTGAATGAAGAACTCTCAGGAACCCTCGGTGCTAACTCTTTAAGTTGAGAAGGAATTCTTATGAGATTGAATTGGATAGTATTCCTGCGGGGGAAGCCATGTGTTGAACCCCAAAATTTTCCCTCTCATTTTACTCAATACATACTCCTAGAGGTCCTCAACTTGCCCAAGGATGCCCAAGAGTTGACCAGACAAACTCTCTCCTAAGCCAGTATACCTCAAACTAGGGTTTCCATTTTCATCAAGATGAGTGAACCACAAAGGACTCAAATGCTTTCCATGGTCCTAATATATTCTCAAGATCATCCATATCAAATCTCATGTCGTTCAGAAGAAGTTTGCTCAGTCAACTGCTCAGATGCTTGAGAATCGACTGTATTAGGTCAAAAGTCAATTGTGGCCCACATACAGTCAAACTTCAATATTTTTGGTCAATATCAACATTTTGAAGTTACTTTCATCATTTTATCAAGGTTTGATCCTGATTCCTCAAGGAATGCTCCTAATTCATCAAAACCCAAAAGTTGTTAAATTAAGGTTTCTTAATAAAAGTTAACCAAACTTTGACCAAGCATAACTTCCACATACTTTATCAGAAATTTTCCATCCAAGGCTCATGTTGAATATGATGAAATTCCCTACAACTCATCTTCATTCCTGAAGTTCAAAATATTCACTCATAAAAAGATATGAATTTCTACATTATGAGTCCTTTTGAAAAGTCAACAAAAACACCTTTTGGGTCAAAGCTTCTTACATGAACATGGAAGACTCAATTGAGATGAGACTAAAATTGTTTCTTAGGAGATATCATAAGCTTTCTAAAAAGTCCAAGAACACATATCTAGGGTTAAAATTGGAGGATATATGCCTTGTCAAAGTTGACCTTTTTTGTAAAATTGTCAAATGTCAAATGTGCTCAAAATGCATTTTTTGCCAAATGGGCCTAACTTTTTATGCTTGCACCTCACTTATAATATGTTCCACGACCCAAATATTCACCCACACATTATTTGCTTCATTTTTTAATTTATTTTGATTTTTTATTAATTAAAAATTGAATTAAATAAAATAATTGGTGAATAATAGCAAAGATATGTTTTGATTTGATTTTTTGATAGGTTTGCAATCAAAATATGCTGAGATATCAAGACCAAAACGAATCAAGCATAATTGGTACAAGAAATGGATGATTTGGCTCAATATAGCAAGTTTACATATGGCATGGAAACCAAATCAAATCTTCCATAATTACAAATATACAAGCCAATTTTATAACCCTAATTTATTCTAAGATATATATTGAACATGAACAAAGCATATGACAAGGGTTAGCAGACGTGAAAGAGACAGAGCAAATTCAAAAAAATTCAAAGAAAAGTGTGAATTGGTTTTCACTCCACAGGCTATCTCAAGCCATCCTAGCATTGTCAATCAATTGTTGGACGTCTCAGGAAGTCATCCCAATCGGTTGCAAGGTCTGAAGCATCAAGAAACGCAAGTTGTAACTCATACGGTTTGCAATTTTTTCTAGATTCGATTACCATAATTCCTGCATTATTAGCACGTTTAATTGACATATTTGTGATCTTTGACATGTTTGCAAGCTAACTGGATAGTTTAATTGTATTTTTGAAGCATGTACGCGTATCTGCCATTGCTAGGGTTCACCTTGCATTTTTAGGGTTTTTGACCACATGTGAAATTAGCCTAAATAAAGGGTGCCATCGTGTTCGTGAGGTTAAAACGAATTGATCAATTTATTCATAAGTGATTTATCATGCTTGTATCATGTTTTGAGATATTGTAGGCTTATAGCAACGAAAGGTGTTTGTAGGTATAGGTTATATACCTAACACGACGGCTCCAGGAAGAAGAAGATGTGTGTCAGCCAGCCATTGGAGCATTTGAATTCACGCGCGTTTGATTCAGTTTGATTGGTTTTCATATATTATGTTTGATTGTTATTATACTAACAAGTAAAATCCGTAGCGCAACTGGCAACGTAGCATTGGTGCTAAGCATAAGGACCTGGGTTCGATCCCAGGTCCCAGCGTTCTCTTTATTTTATTTTCTCTCAACAAATCATATTTATCTCCCACCCAGGAGCCTACCATACACCCTTGCATCCAACCACTTGATCAACCTAGCATCAGATCTAACGCACTCCAGATGAGAGACCATGGTGCACCATCAGAAGATCAGCACATGGGATTCAGCGTAGGGGTTGGGCCATCAGCCTTGGGCCCAAAATCAATTCAGAATTGCACCCCCCTGGGACATTCAACACAGGCCCAGTTTGTTACTCTTTCTATTATTTTTTTTAATTTCTTTAATTATTTTCTTTAATTGTTTTAATTAATTAACACAAAAATTATTTTTTATTAAACAAAAAAATCACAAAATATAGAATTAGGTCTTATTTATTCAAATTAATATTTTTGAAAATAAATTAGGTTAATTAGTTTTATTTGATTACTTGTTTTAATTAAAATTAATTAGAAACTAGGTTTTAAATTTGTAATTAAATTGTTTTTTTTTCTCAAATAAAAACCACAAAAAATACATAAAATATTTTTTTATAAAATATTTTATTTTCTTGAATTATTTAATTTAGTTTAAATTAGGTTAATTTCAATTTCTTTTTATAATTAAAAATAATTAGAATTAGGGTTTTAGTTGTACATAACCTAATTAAGTCTTTTCTCAAAAATAATTTACATATTTTTTCAATTAGATTTTTAGGGTTTTCAATTTCTTCTCGCATTTAATTCACCGCGCACATTTTAGTTATTTTTATTATTATTGTAACTTTTTCGAGATTGTAATAGTAATTAGGGTTTTAAGCTTCCGCCTTTTTATTTTCCGTCAAGATGATTATGTAACTGCCAAAGCCTTGTAATGGCTAGGTTTATTTGCTCGCACTTTAAATTCCTGCAAATATTTAACTGTTAGATGCATGGTTAATAGGATTGTATGGGAAGATTACTTGAAATTAAAACGGTAGATCACCTAATGCGCAAAGACTAAATAACTGAAAAATTCACATGCACATATTCACTCCTAGGGTTTGCCTCACTTCGGTTGCCTTCGGTAAACAGTCATTAAGCATAGGAGATTTTAGTGGTTGCCCTCCGGTCTAAAAGATCAAAATGTCCCATTCGGATGTTGCCTCAAAAATGTTGCCTCAGAAAGATCTTAAGTCTCTAGGGTTACTACTAAAGTTTCCTAACTGTTGCTTTAGTTATTTTACTTGTCCCTTTCGAATGTCCCTTACAAACTCCAACGACGGAGCTACCTACTCCTTAATAGTAGGATAGCGCTGTCTAAAGGAAACGAGAACGAACAATCTTTTTTCGAGTAGGTAGAATCTTAAGTACTTGCTCAAACAAAACTTTTCACACAAACACCTTTCAAAACAAACTTCATCACACTCTTGAGGACTGATACAAGGGTTATCACGAAGTAAAACATTTTCAAAAACAAGCACACACAAGCAATCTGAAAAAATGAGCAAGTACCTAAGAGCCCATGGAAAACCATGGATAGAAAGGGTGCTAACACCTTCCCTTTCTATAATCTACCCCCCGTACTCAGAATATCTCGAAAAAAGGTTTTTCCTGTTCTTTTTCCTTTTCCATGATTGGATGAAATAAAATTCGGTGGAGACTCTTGCTTACCGCGACATTTCGCAAACAAAAAAAGAAAAACACTAACCAGTATAACAGTCGGTTCTGCCACCGTATCACAAAACTGGCGACTCTGTCGGGGACTTAAAATAAGTGGGGTAAACCTTAGGATCTAGGTCATGTTACAAAATTTCTTTCTTGTTTGTTTGCTTTATTTTTAAAGGGTCTTGTTTGGGTTATTATAGATCCTACACCCGGATCTAGGGACATTTTTAGGTAAACATTAATAGATCGTGAAGACTGTACGGCATAGACCGATATGGTTTAAGCGATGGTTGTGTTGGTGTGGCACATTGGTTGGTACCAGTATCCTTCATAGGGAAACGAGGAGAATACGGGGCCGCCGCGTGGTGTCGTGAAGCACTAACGGACCTTAGAACCTTAGTTGAACAAACTTGTCCATTAGAAAGTAGTGAGATAGTCGGCCTCGACACAGAGACGAGGATTGGTTGATACTCGATGCTACACTCTTTGAGATCAGACTTTTGGGATTTTTGGCCGCAAGAAAAGATTGCTTGAGCTGAGACAATGCCCTATAAAGGATGGTCAGTGATATTGAGATCTGTAATACGGTGGGAGAACTGACTCGAGGTTTTGCTTTTCTTCGCAAATGTTTCAGTTTAGCAAGAGTCGCCACCGACTTTTATTTTATCCAAAAGGAAAGGTAAAAAAGCACAGGAAAGACCTTTGAGATGTTTTCTTGAGTTCGGGGGGTAGATTTTGAAAAGGGAAGGTGCTAGCACCCTTTTCATCCATGGTTTTCCATGGGCTCTTAGTTACTTGTTTAGATCACTTGCTTTGCTTTTGAAATTGTTTGAAATGGTGCTTTGTGTGGTTTTGAAAATATTTTGAAAAGAAACCATTGTTTAGGCGATCTTTGTAATGATTCTTGTTCGTAAGAATGTATACAAAGATGTTTTTCTTTTGAAAAATGTTTCAATGCTTTGAAAGTTATTTGGAAAATATTTTGAAATGTTTGTGTGTTTTTGAAAATAGCAAGGATTGTTTGAAAATTGATCAAGTAACTAGAAGCGTTCTACCTACTCAAAAGTCTTTCTTGTACATTTTTATTCCTTTGACATTGTTGATTTACCATTGATTTGGTAAACAACCCTGTCTTTGGATGTTAAACGGGACGGGCGTGGGTCATCGTATGACCATGATAGCAATGTTGCCAAGTATCTTTAGCATTTTGAGGGACCAAGATCATTTTGTTTTAGGCAACCTTTTGATAGCGTCATCGAGGGGCTATGATCTTTTGTTTTGTTTTGTTTTGCCAAGATACTTTGCATGCATACCATGGCCATTTTTAAGGCAACAAAGTGGGTGAAACCCTAAGGAGTTCTTGTGTGCAATGTGTGTCATATTACATGCTTTTGTTTGTCTTGAATTAGGTCATTCTATTTGTTTGATTTTTGTCTTATCATACAAACCCTAATTTTACTAAACATGTATATAATGCGATAAATTGCGTAAAATAAATCTAAGCTATTACAACAATTATTATGGGAGGGGGATACAAGTTTTGAATGGGGATGTTTGCACAAAAATAAAACCCTAAAATACTCTTACAACCCAATTCAATTATTGTACAAGAAATAAATAAATACACAATTATTTAAATATGCAAATAAAATGTATTTGTGCAAAATGTTTTGTAATTGTTTTATGTATGAGAAAATAAGATTATTTAAGTCCTAAAAATAAGAAAAAATAATATTATTATTTTTGAAAGGGGAAACCCTAATTTTGAACAAAAGAAAATATATGTTCTATATTCATTTTATTTTGTCTATTTTATACAAGAAATAATAAGTAATATTATTAACAAATACTAAATATTAAAATATGTATGAAAATAATTATTTTTATGTGTTAAATAATAAAATAAAAATATATAGTATTTTTAAATTGTATTTACAAATTTATTTAAGAAAATAAATTCTATAAACCTAACAAACTATTTTTTATGCCAAAAAATAATAAAAATAATAAAATAAAATGCAAAAAATAAAGAAATTATTTTTGTGATTTTTTATTGTTCAGAAAAAGAATTAAAAACAATAAATATTAAAATATAAAAAGAAAAATGGAAAATAAAACAAATATGCAAAGGGGGTGTGGATATCAAGTCATGGGGTATGGGAAGCAAAAACAGAAGCCCAAGGTGCGCCAGGCCCAGAACAGCTTCGTCCCTGTCCTCCGTCCACTTCCTTGTGCGCGTTTTTTCAAAACCTGCAACTTGCTATTCTTTGCATAAAAACAAAAACTTGCAACATGAAACATATAGCATTTTTTATCACGATTCCAATGATATAAGATTCATAATCTAACTCTCAAAGATCAGGGAGAATTTCTGTAGCCCTAATTTCTGACCTAATTTTTTCATGAACTTCAAGCTTCAAATTCTCACTACTCAGTTAATATAAATGACAACTATGCATATGTACAGCTTCACCATGTTAAGGACTACATCTTTGCTTCACAAATCAAAGCTTGAGGATTCCTAAATAGAGAGATAGATTTTTACAAAATACCTTGTTCAGATGGATTTGGATATGGCAATATGGGGACTTTGAGTGAGGCCTGAGGATCGTGTGAGCTTCCTTGAAGTTCCCTCAAGCTATTCCAATGATTAGCTTGCCTTAAGGATGCTTGAAACTCCCTGCAGAAGTCAACCTACAACCTTCAAGTTTGAAAATGGTGATGTCTGAAATAGAGGTTACAACAACAGGACAAGGGCTTGGATAGTTTTCATATGATGTATGGAAGGTGTTTGAAGTGTTTAATCAAGAAATGCACGAGCTAATATTGAGTTGGAAAGAGTTTTGCAGAAGCTGCCCTGTATGGGCAAAAAATTGTGTTTTTTGTGTTTGGGAGAGTTTCAGACGCTATGAATTCGTGTACTGGCTTGTGACAAGTTTCTAAAGTTGTTTAGAATGAAGCTAATTTCACCCTTTATCATATGTACAAGTTCTCTACCTTTTGGCTACTTTTCTTATTTTTGAAGAAAGGTTGAAGTGACTATGCCAAAGGCCTGTACAGACTAGCTTGTGAGCTGTAAGAGTTGGTAAACCATGCCTGATAACTTTTGGACAATTATTTCACAAAAGGAACAAGTCCAAGGCTCAAGGCTGATAAAGTTTGCAAAAGCATGCTTTATGAAAATGGCAATGTGCCCTTTATGCCATTTATGGATTTATTCTTTGTGCAATGCTTCAAAAGCCAAAACAAAGCCATTACCCACTGAATTAGCATTTAATTATGGATTGTAGAAGGGATTTAGGACCTGTAATGCAAGGTACAAGCATGCTTGATCAGATTTGCAACTTGGTGCATTGTGGAAATGGCTTGAACAAAAGTGATAAAATGCCATTTTCTCTTCTTCGATTCTCCCTAACCACAAATGATCTTGGAGAGTTCTTGGACATTTTGGAAAGCTTGCAACATGCTCTACAATATATATATTTGAAATTAATTTTGAAATACCTCTTGGAACTATGTGAAAATTGTCCATGAAGTTGGGTCAAAATCCTGCCTAGATTAGGGCAAATTTTCACTAAGTCTTTTAGTTCATGGACCCCTATTCACAAATTCATAACTTGAGATCCAAGAATATTTTGGGAAAACTTTGTGAATAAAAGTTGTATATTTCATGGAGGACTAAAACTTTCATGTTGGAAGTTTTCTTTGAATCCAATTTCATCATGGTGAAAAAGTTGGGAAAAGTTGGGAAAAAATAAGAAAATTTCCATACTTAGAAAAATTCTAAGTTATGAAAAAATTTCAAATTAAAACCCTAATTTGAAAAATTAGTTTTCTTGGTCAACAAGTTTCATGTTTTGACCTATCTTGATGAATTATGACCCTTGGCACTTTATTTTGACCAAAAAGTCAAAGTTTGACTTTTCAGTGTATAGTTGACTTTTGATCAGTTGACTGCAAAATTCATTTGTCAATCCAATGTACTTGAGATCTTTTGAACCATGTGATTAGGTAAAGATGATGCCATTGAGTTATTGAAATCATGCTTGGACCCAATTGGTCATTGACTAGGTAAAAAATCAGAAATTGCGCTTCCACTGTCAAATCCCTAATTTTGACCATTTTGCCCTTTTGATGATTTGATCAAATTTCTTGAGGAGTTGTGATCCAAACTTGATCAAATGGTACTTATGAGTCTAAAATGTGGTTGTGGATCAAAAATTATGAATTTTGACTGTAAATTGGCCATAGTTGACTTTTTCCCCAATACAACTGATTTTTATGTCAACTGTCCAATTGACTAGGCAAAAATGTGATTCAAGGCTTGAAACTTGGTTTGAGAAATCTTAGGGGTCCAAGATGGTGTATGAAAGTCACATGAAGCAATGATGGTCCAAAATCCCTTGTGCAATCTCAAACCCTAATTTCAGGTTATCAGTGCAAGGAGATGTCTTGAGCTGAGCAAACCCTAAATTGGTCTTGAGTCCAAGAAGTCTTGTGAGGAAAATCTTGATAAAATGAGAGGGAAAGTTTTGGGGTACAACAGCTTCCCCTGTTCAATCTTCTTGAACCTGAAGAGTTAGATTGGCGAGTTTTGTCGTTCGTGACTCGAAGGTAAGAGATGATTGGACACTAGAGTGCCCATAAATTTGCACTCGACGAAGCGTAGTTGAGGGAATGGGCTTAAAGATGCCATTTGGAGAGGTGATAGAATCTTGTTAGAGATGGGCTTGTACATTCCATCCAAAAATGTTTGTTGGACTGTAAGCTGTAGGTCAAAAGAATGAGTATCAGAATGGTGTCCGCGTCTGGAACGTATCTGAACTATATCTGGAGACTGAATCTGTATGAGCAAAGGAGTAGCAACCGTGTCTAGAGCGTATCCGAGCTGTAACTATACTTGAATCTGAATGAATAACAGAATGTCTTCCGTGTCTGGAGCGTATCTGTATTATATCTGAATCTGAAATTTGGATAAGCGACAAAATGGCTTCCGTGTCTGGAGCGTCTCTAAGCTAGGGAAAAATCAGAATAAGTGACAGAATGGCAACCGTGTCTGGAGCGTATCTGGACTGTATCTGAAGTCTGGATTTGAAGGAGTGACAAAATGACTTTTGTGTCTGGAGTGTATCCGTACTTGAATCATGATTGTTGAAGTCTGAATGAGTAATAGAATGACTTCCGTGTCTGGAGCGTATCCGTACTGTATATGAAAGATGTTGAGATCTGAATGAGTAACAGAATAACTTTCGTGTCTGGAGTGTATCTGAACTTGAGATCTGAATAAGTATCAGAATAACTTCCGTGTCTGGAGTGTATCTGAACTCTTTGAACACTGTTAATGGTAGTTGTTAATCTTATCCTGAAAAGGGTAAAATGTTAGCTGAAACACAAAGTTATGTTGCATGAAATGTATGATGCAATAAACGTGTTTTATCAATGCTTATGATATATGAATGTAATGTATGCGCATGTAAGCTGATTAGCTATTTTGCTGAGGAAAATAAATCCTTGACTGCTGCCGGGGAAAATAAATCCGTGACCGCTGCTGGAGATTCAAAATCTTTGATTGCTGAAGATGAGAGATCCTTAGCGACTGTTTGGGGATAATAAACCCTTGATGACTTTCCTGGGGATTACATAATGGGAATCCTTGTTCTACTGGAGAATAGAGAAAACTCTGATGACTTCTGCGAGGAATTAAGAATGATAATCTTCATTCTGGAAACTTCACTGGGGAGCGATAAAAACTCTGTGAGGAAGAAGGCTTACTGCTGGGGAGTAGGTCCAGGATTTTGGATTATCTGCCACTCTACTGGGGAATTATCCTAGGTTGGGGAGAGACAAAAGTTAACTATTATCTGGTTGATTTTCAGACTTCAAGACAACTTGTTGGAGAATTTGGAGAAAACTGAATGGTTTTCGTTGGGGGTTGATAGTTGGAAATTTTGACTCGACTGGGGAAGAAGGTTTCATCTCCGCTGGGGATCTGTAATTCAAAGTTTTGGCTCCGATGGGGATCTGGGAATTTGAAGTTTTAACTCCGATGGGGGATTAAGGGTTTGAAATGTTTACTTCCGCTGGGGATCTAGATGATGTACTGTAGGGATTGCTAATGTTATAACCGAAAGACGTTTTCCTATCCTTTCAATCTATCAGTAATTGTTCTTTTCATCCTGTTTATTTGTAAATAGTAGTTATGTTCAAATGCATATGTTCATTAATGAATCATTGGACGTTTTTGCAAATAAAAACACAAGTGTAAAAGAAAAAGGCAAATAGTTTTCTGCACTTTAAAGAGATATCTTTGTATTTACTTTGAATAAGTGTTTTGTACAAAGGAGACAGGCATCCTAGTAAGAGGATGGTGTCATAAAAGTAAGAAAAAAAATTTATACAAAGAAAGATAGCTATGTGTAAAAAAAATCCATGGGGTTTCCATTCTGCTATAGCCTTCGTAACTCTGAATATCTTGTCCATTCGTTGCTTTGTCCGAAGATGATTGGATTGATCAGAAGCTCCAGGTTTGTCTGTGAAGAGATTGTCCTCAAAGTGATCCGATGAGACATAGTCATATGCTTTAATTCCCTAACTTTTGCCTGGACCGCCCTTTCGGGTTTTCGATCCACCAGGAAACCCTTTTTGCCCAAGTCGCCCTTTCGGGTTTTCAACTTGCCGGGTGTACAGATTTTTTTGTTTTATCCCTAATTTTTGCCTGAATCACCCTTTCAGGTTTTCGATTCACCGGGATGCCCTTGTTTTGCCTAGGTGTATCAACCTAGCAGGTCTCTTATGTGTAGTATCTTTTGACTATGTCTGTGTTCGCAGGGTGCAGCAGGTCGTCGCCGTCCATGGTGGCTAAGATCATTGCCCCACCAGAAAAGATGTTCTTGATTACAAATGGTCCTTCGTGGGTAGGAGTCCATTTGCCCCTGGGATCACTTTGTGGCAAGATGATGCGCTTGATCACAAGATCTCCAACTTGATATGTCTGACGTCTGACTTTCTTGTTGAAAGCTTTGATCATCCGTTTTTGATACGTCTGACCATGGCAAACAGCAGTAAGTCTCTTTTCATCAATTAAGTTCAACTGATCAAGTCGGGTTTGAATCCAATCGTCTTCACTCAAACCTGCATCCTTCATGATCCTCCAAAAGGGGATCTGAACCTCAATAGGTAAAACAACCTCCATGCCATAAACTAAAGAATAGGGTGTTGCACCGGTTGATGTGCGAGCCGTGGTATGGTACCCGTGGAGAGCAAACGGTAGCATCTCATGCCCGTCCTTGTAGGTGACTGTCATCTTCTGTATGATCTTTTTGATGTTTTTGTTTGCAGCTTCAACTGCACCATTCATCTTTGGCCGATAGGGGGATGAATTGTGATGTTGAATCTTGAACTGCTCGCAAAAAGCGGTGATCATAGTGTTGTTAAGGTTTGTACCATTATCAGTGATGATCCTTTTTGGGATACCGTACCGGCAAATAAGGTTCTGCTTGATGAAGCAGGCAACAGTCACGGATGCGAAGGAAGCGGCTTCGACCCACTTTGTGAAATAATCAATGGCCACTAGAATGAAGTGGTGTCCATTGGAGGATGTAGGCTTGATCTCTCCAATCACGTCGATTCCCCACATAGTGAATGTCCAAGGAGCTACTAAGACATTTAGAGGAACCGGGGGCACGTGTACCTTGTCTGCATAGATTTGACATTTATGACAAGTCCGGGAGTGTTGATAGCAGTCTGCTTCCATGGTAGACCAGTAATAGCCTGCACTTAGAATCTTCTTAGCCATCGTATGCCCGCTAGAGTGAGTGCCAAAGGTACCCTCATGCAATTCAGCCATAATCCTTTCAGCTTCAAGCTTGTCCACACAACGGAGTAGAATAGAATCATGATTGCGCTTGTACAGGATGTCATTACTTAGGAAGAACTTAGCCGAGAATCTCCTTAAGAACTTTTTGCCGTTGACTGAAGCTCCTTCAGGGTATTCTTGAGCCTCGAGATACCTTTTGACTTCATGAAACCAGGGCTGGTCCACTACTTCTTCGGTATTAATCTCGTGACAGTATGCAGGCTCGTCCATTCGTTCAATGGTGATCTGGGGAGCCTCATTATCCCAATTAAGTTTAAACATGGATGACATTGTAGCTAGAGCATCTGCTAGCTGATTTTCTTCTCGCAGGAAGTGCTCGAAGGTAATTTGCTCGAAATGTGGTAGCAATGTAAAGACATGTTCTTTGTAAGGAATGAGGTTTGGATGCTTAGTGTCCCACTCTCCTTTGATCAGACTAATGACCTAAGCTGAGTCCCCAAACACAACTAAAGATTTGATTCCCAAGTCTATGGCAGGCTTGAGACCAAATATGCAAGCTTCATACTCTGCCATGTTGTTCGTACATTTGAAGCAAAATCTGGCGGTTAAAGGAGTGTGGCATCCTTCTGGAGATATAAGCACAGCACCGATACCGTTACCAAGCGCATTGGAAGCCCCATCAAAGTACAGGGTCCATCGGGATCCTTGTTCAGGTCCGCCATATGGTCTGAAATCTTTAATGTTGTCCAATGTCATGATGTCTTCGTCAGGGAAGTCAAACTTCATGGATTGATAATCTTCTAGAGCTTGATGGGCCAGATGATCAGCTAGCACACTCCCCTTTATAGCTTTTTGGGTCGTGTATTGTATATCATACTCGGTTAGGATCATCTGTCATCTAGCTATCTTTCCAGACAAAGAAGGCTTCTCGAAGATGTACTTTATCAGATCCATCTTAGATATCAGTAGAGTGGTATGAGTCAACACATACTGCCTTAGCCGACGAGTAGCCCATACCAAAACGCAGCAAGTTTTCTCGAGCAGTGAATATCTGGTTTCACAGTCGGTAAACTTTTTGCTAAGGTAATAAATGGCATGCTCTTTTCGGCCAGACTCGTCATGCTGCCCCAGTACGCACCCCATTGAGTTTTCCAAGACGGTCAGATACATGATTAGCGGTCTTCCTTCGACGGGTGGCATCAAGATAGGAGGCTCTTGTAAATACTCCTTGATTTTATCAAAAGCAACTTGGCAATCATCATTCCATTTAACTACCTGATCTTTCTTCAACAGCTTGAAGATTGGTTCACAAGTAGATGTTAGGTGAGAAATGAACCTAGCAATGTAGTTTAGGCGTCCCAAGAAACCTCCGACCTCCTTCTCAGTACGAGGAGCAGGCATTTCTTGTATAGCTTTGACTTTGGCAGGATCAACCTCGATCCCTTTGTTGCTGACAACGAAACCTAAGAGCTTACTGGATCGGACTCCAAATGTGCACTTGTTAGGGTTTAACCTTAGCTTGTACTCCTTCAACTTGACAAACAGCTTTTGCAAGTCATCAAGGTGTTCTTCTTCAGTTTGTGAATGGGCTATCATGTCATCTACGTAGACCTCTATCTCCTGATGTATCATATCATGAAACAAAGCTACCATGGCGCATTAATAGGTTGCCCCGGAATTCTTCAGTCCGAATGGCATCACTTTGTAGCAGAACGTACCCCACTGTGTAACAAAAGTAGTTTTCTCCATGTCTTCAGGTGCCATTTTGATCTGGTTATAGCCTGAGAATCCGCCCATGAAAGAAAATACTTTGTGCTGAGCTGTATTGTCAACCAGGATGTCGATGTGCGGAAGTGGAAAGTCATCTTTAGGGATGGCCCTGTTTAAGTCTCTATAATCAACGCACATTCTCACTTTTTCGTCCTTTTTAGGAATGGGAACAATGTTAGCAACCCATTGTGGATAGGAAGTAACAGCTAGAAATCCAGAATTAAACTGTTTCATAACTTCTGCGTTGATCTTCTCTGACATGTCAGGTCTCATGCGGTGGACTTTTTGCTTAACTGGTGGACAGTCTTCTCTTGTGGGTAGACGGTGTACCAGAATGTCTGTATCAAGTCCCGACATGTCTTTGTATGACCAAGAAAAGATCTCAACATAATCATGCAACAGCTGAATTAGGCGCTCTTTGACACTCGGCTCTAGATCGGCACCCACTCTGATTTCCTTCTTGTATTCCTCAGTACCCAAGTTGATTGTGTCTAATAACTCCTCATGAGGCAGAATTTCTCTTTCCTCTTGTTGCAGTAACCTGGCCAATTCCCCTGGCACCTCACAATCTTCCTCACCTTCGTATTCGGCTTCGTAGATCAAATCTTCAAAGTCACTGAAGGCTATAGCAGTATCGTTACCCATGGGTTCCAGAGTGGAAGGGTACCTACATTTGTGAGTGTGGGTGTGTGTAAGGGCATAACCATCTTAAAACAACAAAATGTAAAAAGAAAGACAATGAGCACAAAAGGTTTATATATGAAAAGCGTCCATGATTCATTAAAATGACATATGAAAATGAAATAAGAACCCTTACAAATGAACCTATGTGCCTCGGGTAAGACACAAGGTTGAAAAAGTATGAATTGTTTGTGAATTATTACAGATCCAATAGAAATGGAAAAGATAAATTACTGCGGTATGAAAGTAATTGGAACAAAGTCTTTTGCTTCCCAGTTGCACAGTCCTCCGCCAACAGTAGGAAAAATCCAGTCTTCCAAGTTGCCCTCTTCTTCACTGTCTTCTAGTGCATTAACCCCTTGGTGGCTGATCTTCACAGGTGGACCTCCGGCACGGGCGCGACGCACGGCCTTCTGAGCAGTTGAGGTGAATCCCAAGCCGAATTTGTCTGATTTGAAAGGAAAGTCGAGAAGCTGCCCCTAGATAGTGGACCCGCCTTCTTCCACTACTACGCTTGCATCTTTTAGAGAAGACATCCGAGGTACAGGTCTTGTGATCACTAGAGTTGAGGACACCGCTTTGGTCGCTGCTATTTCCTGAGAGACTTCTTCAAAATGTTGGAAAGGGGTCTCAATGAATTCTCCATCCAACTCTACATATCGGAAAGAATTTAGATGACTAATCATGTATTCCACTTCACCATGGATAGTTATGATTTTCCCTTGGACAGGGTACTTCAGCATCTTATGCAAAGTCGAGGTGACAACACCGACGTTGTGAATCCAGGGATGTCCCAACAGGCAAGAGTAAGAAGGACGGATGTCCATCACGTAGAATGTTGAATTGAATGTCTGGATACCCACCTTGATCAGGATGTCCACCTCCCCATGGACCATCCTTTTAGAGCCGTCAAATGCTCTCACAATGATGTTTCTAGGTTTCAGGGTTAGGCCTTCACAATCCAATCTATCCAAGGCTTTCTTTGGAAAGACGTTCAGAGATGATCCCGTATCAACCAAGACATGAGCTAAGGTGGTTCCCCTACACTCCACTGAGACATGTAGTGCATCATTATGTTTTCTCCCTTTGGAGGTCAAGTCTGCATCAGAGAATCCCAGGCCATTGTCAGCTGTCAAACTGGTTACACACTCTTGGAATTGATCTGCAGACGTCTCTTGCGGAACATGAGTCGTCTTCAAAAACTTTACCAAAGCTTTAGCATGTGCCTCAGAGCACAGCAGCAGGGCTAACATAGAGATTTTGGAGGGGGTCTGCCCCAGTTGTTCTACCACATCATAATCACTTTTCTTAATGATCCTCAAGATTTCTTCCATCTCCTTCTTGGATGTCTCGGGAATAACTAGTGACAGAGCCTTCGTCAAGACAGGCTCCTCTTAAACATTCTTTCCTTTATTCTCAGCAGCGAAAGTAGGGATAAGAATTGTATTGTCATTGTTGGCGGGTATACTTGCAGGTGTAATCACTGGTACAGCTATAATCTTCGGAACGACCACGGGTCCAGAGACTGCCTTTGGAGGCGCAATCTCTGGAGAGAAAATTCTCCCACTGCGGGTGATTTTCCTTGTTCCAGCAATGTTACTGATGTCGGAATTATCTTCTTCAGAACTCTTTTCATCGGCAGTATATTCAATCTATTTGACACCATGGTAGTAGATTTCTCCACCATAGTTCCATGGTACCATTTTATCTGATTTCTATGGGGATGGCCCGGGCATTGTTATCTTCAACGGAGTAGTCATAAGAGCGGATGTAATCCTAACGGGTTCTTTAGGAACCCTGTAAGGATTGGCGTATATGGTTATTATTGAAACTTCTGGAATTGGAATGGGTGAAATAAGAGCTTTCTCAAACAAAATTTCTTGATTATCAATCAATTATTGGATACCTTTCTTCAACAGAGGACAGTCAAATGAGGAGGATAGGAAAGTATGGCAATCTTGGTCACAACCTGGGAACACCCCAGCTTTCAACAAATTCAACTTGATGGTTAGGAGAGGAGTTAACAGTTCATCCACAGTAGAAACAAACAGGTCTTCTTCCACAACATTGGCATTGTGTCCATGCCTAGGCATTGGAGCAGAGATAACATTCGGTTTTTCAGGAGCTTCAAATTCAACTTCCTTTGCATCAATCAGATCTTGAATCTTATTCTTTAGAGCCCAACAGTTGTTGGTGTCGTGCCCTGGACTTTTTGAATGGTAAGCGCACCTGGAATTCAGATGGTAGTGGGGAGATGCAGTATTGGGATTTTTGGGGGCCTCTTTCAACATGGCAAGATTCAACTTTAGGAGATGTGGTAAGACTTGAGCAGGAGTCATGTTTATCTTGGTGAATTGCCTTACAGGCCTTTCCACCCTTTGCTAGTTATTCCTCGGCTGATCATTTCTCGGCTGGTTGTTTCTTGGTTGGTCTGATACAGACTTTTGAATCATAACGGCCCCCACTATTGGTCGTCGTTCGGTTCTTCCCTGATTTCTCTGCATATAGACAACAGACACTTCCTTCTTTCTAGTGAAGGGATTTTTTGCAACAACATAGGTAGACGCGTCCTTCTGAATTTTCCCGCTTCTAATATCGGCCTCAACCCTTTCGCCAGTTAAAATCAACTCAGTGAAACCTGCAGAGGAGCTTCCAATCGGGTGATTAAAGAAAGGACCTGATAGAGTCCCCAAGAACATGTCCACTAGCTCTCTTTCAGATAAAGGTGGTTGCACCCTTCCGGATAAATCCCTCCATTTTTGGGCGTAGTCTTTGAAGCCCTCATTGGACACCATAGCCATACTTTGGAGTTGAGTACGGGTTGGTGCCAAGTCGGCGTTGTATTGATACTGTTTATAGAAGGCCTCTGCCAAGTCTTCCCAATTATGCACATCAGACCTTTCCAACTGGTAGAACCAATCCAGTTGTGTTCCTGACAAACTGTCCTGGAAAAAGTGAACCCACAAGTCTTTGTCTGCTGAATGTGGCTGCATCTTTCTGACATATGAGCGGAGGTGCATCTTGGGACAAGACACCCCGTCATACTTATCAAATAAAGGTACTTTAAACTTAGGAGGGATTATTATTCCAGACACCAGCCCTAGTTCCTCAAAATCCATCCCAGGTACTCTCTGTACTTCCATAGCAGCTAGACGCTCTTCCAAGTTTTTGTATTTGTCATCGGCCGGAGGGTACTGTTGTTCGGAGTAGTCCTCTTCCTCTTCTTCTTTAGCTTCAGAATCAGATGGTATCGCCGTCTCTTTACCTTTTCTCTCTCCTTCCTCAGAGGTTGATGGAAATTCCAAAGTCCGTCTGGCTTGTCCTTGGAACCTTCTGCCCATAAGAACCACCCCAGTTGGCTTCTTCTTCTTTTTCTCTTTTTCTTTTTCTAGCATAGTCTTGATCTCCTCCTGCCCCTTGGCCAAGGTCAAGAGTAGCTGCTGAAATTGTCAATTCTGAGCTTGTAAGTCTTTGACCGTTTGTTCAATATCCATCTTGCTGAAATAAACAGCAGAGAGATTAGGAAACTTGGTGTGAAGACCTGCTTATGCATATGATGAATGATATGTATTCATGTAATGCTTTCAAGGATTTGAAAATTTCAAATTTGTGTTAAACGAAAAGGAAAAAATGTTATATTAATAAAATAGAATTTGTTTACATCAATGCCCCTAGAGCAAAATAGTACAAAATTATAAGATAAAAAGATGTTGCGCATCCTCTTTGGTGCAATGTTGGTGTTGAGAGTTTACTCTTCGTGGAGTAGTTGAGTAAGTTCTAAAACCTTCTTCTCGCTTGCTTATAATTAGGCTTCGAAAGTATCGCGTTCTCCCTTGAGCTGTATCCAACTCCTTTGAATATCTTCGAGTGATGTTGGCATGTCAGGATGTAGGAGGGTGTATGGAACTTCTCCTTCCTTAACAGGCTCTATAATCACCGGGAGAATAGAGGGGTAAGGCATCATAAGACTTTGGGCGCGGGTTCATACCCACTTGAGGTAAGGATCAAGGGGGGTGGAATTCTTGTGTCCCAAGGTCTTATTGTCTACCTTGTTTGGCATCCTCCAAGCTCGGATGAACCTTTATCGAAGTTCTTGATTGTCGTTGTCAAAATCGAAAACCAAGCCTTGAACTAGCATATCATGTGGGCCATCCCTTCGGGCATAACTAAATTGTCTTAGAGCCAAGCAAGGGTTGTAGGTGATGCCTCCCCTAATGCCAAGTAGAGGGACATTAGGGAACTCCCTACAACGGTCGACGATGATAACATTTTCTCTGGATCGAGAACACCAATGAACATCTAAATGTGTAAGAGTCATCAATCATTGTGACCACCTCAAACCCTGCTCATTCTTCAAAACTGATTGGGGAAGATGAGAAATAAACCATCTTGCCAGGAGAGGAGTGTAACACATGAGAACACCTCTTTTCCTCATTGTACGAGTGTGAAAAGAGTGTAAGATATCTCCAAGCAAAGTAGGCACCGGATTGCGTGATATGAAGATTTTGATAGCATTCATATCTATGAGTTGGTCAGGATTAGGGAACAAGACCATCCCATAGATGAGAAGAGCTACAATCTCCTCAAAAGCTTGCAAGTCCAAGGAATTCTAGCAGCTTTGGGCCTTCTCAAACAAGAACTTTGCCAAGAAGCCTTTGACACCACTTCTAGTTTCCCAATGGGTTGTGACATCAGATGAGTGCAAGTGCAGGGCTTGAGCAATCTCTTCTGGCTTTGGATCTCTTTCCGTACCGTTAAAAGGTAGTTGATTGAGAATAGGAATCCTCAAGAGTTGAGAAAATTCCTCCAAAGTAGGCACAAGCTAGTAATCAGGAAATGTGAAGCAGTGATGCAAAGGGTCAAAGAACTGGAAAAGAACTTTCATCATGTCTTCCTCTGTGTTGGAAGTGACTAAGTTGAGAAGACGACCATGCCTCTCGGTGAATGGAGAATTCTCAAGAATCCTTGAAGCTAGCTCCTTGAGTTGTGGAAGAATTCTTACAAGGTTGACTTGGATAGTTTTCCTGCGAAGTGAATCCATAACCTACAAAACAAGAACAAAGATGAATTTCCAAAATCCTTGAAATGGTTAGTGGATGCATATGATGTTCATGATGTCCATGATGTTATGCACAAGTATATATGTACAAGCAAATCATACAAGTTCCTAGTTTAGGCTTGCATGAGGTTTCACAGGTAAGTACCCTCTTGAAGTTTAGTTGGCTCAACCTGTCCTAGAAATAGTAACTTGGTTCTAAGGAACTCAATATCACTAGACTGTTTTCTGTGTTCATAGTTTTAGTTTAAGCCTCTTTACTGGCGACCGGAATATTCCAAGAAAACAACCCTCAATGAGTGTAGTATCGAGTATCTACCAACTTTGGACTGCACCAAAGCCGGTCATCTCACTACATCCTAAAAGGCCAAGATGGTCAAGTAAAGGTTCTAGAAGTTCGTTAGTGCTTCATGACATCACTCAGCGGCCCCGTATTCTCTTTGATTGACTCAAAGGCTACCGGTACCCACAAATATGCCGCACTAACATAGCTATTGCTTAGACCGTGTTGGTATACCCCGCATAGTTTCCATAACGTATTGTATTTACCTATAATGTTTCCCAAATCCGGGTGGAGGATTCAAACCCAAAAAATAGAACCAAAGTGTAAAGCAAACAATTCAAACAAGGTAAGCAAATAAATGTGATCTAAACCCAAAGGTAACCCCACTTTTATTATTTTCCCCAGCAGAGTCGCCAGTTCTGTGATACGGTGGGAGAACTGACTTGAGGTTTTGCGTTTCGTCGCAAATGTTTCGGTTTAGCAAGAGTCGCCACCGAATTTTATTTTATCCAAAAGGAAAGGTAAAAAAATCATAGGAAAGACCTTTGAGATGTTTTCTTGAGTTCGGGGAGTAGATTATGAAAAGGGAAGGTGCTATCACCCTTTTCATCCATGGTTTTCCATGGGCTCTTAGTTACTTGTTTAGATCACTTGCTTTGCTTTTGAAATTGTTTGAAATGGTACTTTGTGTGGTTTTGAAAGTATTTTGAAAACAGGCCATTGTTTAGGCGATCTTTGTAATGATTCTTGTTCGTAAGAATGTATACAAAGATGTTTCTCTTTTGAAAAATGTTTCAATGCTTTGAAAGTTGTTTGGAAAATGTTTTGAAATGTATGTGTGTTTTTGAAAATAGCAAGGATTGTTTGCAAATTGATCAAGTAACTAGAAGCGTTCTACCTACTCAAAAGTCTTTCTTGTACATTTTTATTCCTTTGACATTGTTGATTTACCATTGATTTGGTAAACAACCCTATCTTTGGATGTTAGACGGGACGGGCGTGGGTCATCGTATGACCATGATAGCAATGTTGCCAAGTATCTTTAGCATTTTGAGGGACCAAGACTATTTTGTTTTAGGCAACCTTTTGATAGCATCATCGAGGGGCTATGATCTTTGTTTTGTTTTATTTTGCCAAGATACTTTGCATGCTTACCATGGCCATTTTTAAGGCAACAAAGTGGGTGAAACCCTAAGGAGTGCTTGTGTGCAATGTGTGTCATATTACATGCTTTTGTTTGTCTTGAATACAGTCATTCTATTTGTTTGATTTTTGTCTTATCATACAAACCCTAATTTTACTAAATATGTATATAATGCGATAAATTGCGTAAAATAAATCTAAGCTATTACAACAATTATTATGGGAGGGGGGATACAAGTTTTGAATAGGGACATTTGCACAAAAATAAAACCCTAAAATACTATTACAACCCAATTGAATTATTGTACAAGAAATAAATAAATACACAATTAATTAAATATGCAAATAAAATATATTTATGCAAAATGTTTTGTAATTGTTTTATGTATGAGAAAATAAGATTATTTAAGTCCTAAAAATAAGAAAAAATAATATTATTATTTTTGAAAGGGGAAACCCTTATTTTGATCAAAAGAAAATATATGTTCTATATTTATTTTATTTTGTCTATTTTTATACAAGAAATAATAAGTAATATTATTAACAAATATTAAAAATTAAAATATGTATGAAAATAAATATTTTTGTGTTAAATAATAAAATAAAAATATATAGTATTTTTAAATTTTATTTACAAATTTATTTAAGAAAATAAATTCTATAAACCTAATAAACTATTTTTTATGCCAAAAAATAATAAAAATAATAAAATAAAATGCAAAAAATAAAGAAATTATTTTTGTGATTTTTTATTGTTCAGAAAAAGAATTAAAAACAATAAATATAAAAAATATAAAAAGAAAAATGGAAAATAAAACAAATATGCAAAGGGGGTGTGGATATCAAGTAAGGGGTATGGGAAGCAAAAACATAAGCCCAAGGCGCGCCAGGCCCAGAACAGCTTCGTCCCTGTCCTCCGTCCACTTCCTTGCGCGCGTTTTTTCAAAACCTGCAACTTGCTATTCTTTGCACAAAAATAAAAACTTGTAACATGAAACATATAGCATTTTTTATCACGATTCCAATGATATAAGATTCATAATCTAACTCTCAAAGATCAGGGAGAATTTTTGTAGCCCTAATTTCTGACCTAATTTTTTCATGAACTTCAAGCTTCAAATTCTCACTACTCAGTTAATATAAATGACAATTATGCATATGTACAGCTTCACCATGTTAAGGACTACATCTTTGCTTCACAAATCAAAGCTTAAGGATTCCTAAATAGAGAGATAGAGTTTTAAAAAATACCTTGTTCAGATGGATTTGGATATGGTAATGTGGGGACTTTGAGTGAGGCCTGAGGATCGTGTGAGCTTCCTTAAAGTTCCCTCAAGCTATTCCAATGCTTAGCTTGCCTTGAGGATGCTTGAAACTCCCTGCAGAAGTCAACCTGCAACCTTCAAGTTTGAAAATGGTGATGTCTGAAATAGAGGTTACAGCAACATGACAAGGGCTTGGATAGTTTGGATATGATGTATGGAAGGTGTTTGAAGTGTTGAATCAAGAAACGCACGAGCCAATATTGAGTTGGCAAGAGTTTTGCACAAGCTGCCCTATTTGGGCAAAAATTTGTGTTTTTTGTGTTTGGGAGAGTTTCAGACGCTATGAATTCGTGTATTGGCTTGTGACAAGTTTCTGAAGTTATTTAGAATGAAGCCAAGTTCACCCTTTATCAGATGTACAAGTTCTCTACCTTTTGGCCACTTTTCCTGTTTTTGAAGAAAGGTTGAAGTGACTATGCCAAAGGCCTGTACAGGCTAGCTTGTGAGCTGCAAGAGTTGGTAAACCATGTCTGATAACTATGTACAATTCTTGCACAAAAGGAAAAAGTCCAAGGCTCAAGGCTGATAAAGTTTGCAAAAGCATGCTTTATGAAAATGGCAATGTGCCCTTTATGCCATTTATGGATTTATTCTTTGTGCAATGCTTCAAAAGCCAAAACAAAGCCATTATCCACTGAATTAGCATTTAATTATGGAGTGTAGAAGGGATTTAGGACCTGTAATGCAAGGTACAAGCATGCTTGATCAGATTTGCAACTTGGTGCATTGTGGAAATGGCTTGAACAAAAGTGATAAAATGCCATTTTCTCTTCTTCGATTCTCCCTAACCACAAATGATCTTGGAGTGTTCTTGGACATTTTGGAAGCTTGAAATATTCTCTACAATCCATCTTTGAAATGCATTTTGAAATACCTCTTGGAACTATGTGAAAAATATCCATGAAGTTGGGTCAAAAACCTGCCTAGATTAGGGCAAATTTTCACTAAGTCTTTTAGTTCATGGACCCCTATTCACAAATTCATAACTTGAGATCCAAGCATCTTTTGGGAAAACTTTGTGAATAAAACTTATAGATTTCATGGAGGACAACAACTTTAATGTTGGAAGTTTTCTTTGAATCCAATTGCATCATGGTGGAAAATTTGTGAAAAGTTGGGGAAAAAATAAGAAAATTTCCATACTTAAAAAAATTCAAAGTTATGAAAAAAATTTCAAATTAAAACCCTAATTTGCAAAATTGGTTTTCTTGGTAAACAAGTTACATTTTTTTACCTATATTGATGAATTATGACCCTTGGCACTTGATTTTGACCAAAAAGTCAATGTTTGACTTTTTAGTGTACAGTTGACTTTTGATCAGTTGACTGAAAAATTCATCTCTCAATCCAATGTACTTGAGATATTTTGAACCATGTGATTAGGTCAAGATGATGCCATTGAGTTCTTGAAATCATGATTGGACCCAATTGGTCATTGACTAGGTAAAAAATCAGAAATTTCCTTTTGTGATACGGTGGGAGAACTGACTTGAGGTTTTGCGTTTGTGTTCGCAAATGTTTCGGTTTAGCAAGAGTCGCCATCGACTTTTTATTTTATCTTAAGGAAAGGCCAAAAAGCACAGGAAATACCTTTGAGATGTTTTCTTGGATTCGTGGAGTAGATTATGAAAAGGGAAGGTGCAAGCACCCTTTTCATCCATGGTTATCCATGGGCTCTTAGTTACTTGTTTAGATCACTTGCTTTGCTTTTCAATTGTTTGAAATGGTGCTATTCAATTGTTTGAAATGGTGCTTTGTGTGTGGTTTTGAAAGATGTTTTAAAAAGAGGCCATCATTGTGGCAACCTTTGTAATGATTCTTGTTTGAATGTATACAAAGGTGTTTTTGCCTTTTGAAAAGATTTCAATGTTTGAAAGTTTGTTTTGGGAAATGTTTTGAAATTGTGTTGTGAAGTGTGTTTGAAAATAGCAAGGATGTTTTTGCAAGCTTTTGATCAAGTAACTAAGAGCTATCTACCCTATTTTACTCAAAGATCTTTCTTATGTTTTTAACCCTTTTAACAGTGTTGTTTCAACATTGCATTTGGTGAACAACCTTGTGTTAGGATGTTAAACGGGACAGGCGCGGGTCATGTATAGACCATGATAGCAATTGTGTCAAGTATCTTTGGCAATTTTCTTGAGGGACTTGATCATTTTTGTTTAGGAAACTCAGATAGCGTCATCGAGGGCTATGATCTTTTGTTTTGCTTTTGTTTTGCCAAAGCACCCAACATGCATACTGTGATCGGTGGATCTGGAACTGACTGTTTAACGCTGGTTCGCGAAATGTCGCGGAAGCAAGAGTCGCCACCGTCTTTTATTTTCTCCAAATGGAAAGGACAAAAGCACAGAAAAATTACTTAAAGAGATTGCTCTCGGTTCGGGAGGTAGATTATAGAAAGGGAAGGTATTAGCACCCTTTCTATCCATGGTTATCCATGGGCTCTTAGATACTTGCTCATTTGTGTTTTCAAAATGGTTTGTTTGCTTTTCAACTGTGGGTTTAAAAAGTTTCTTTGAAAATTTCAGTTCGACTCTTGTATCAGTCCTCAAGAGTGTTTGAAAAATTGCTTTCGAAAGCTTTTTGAAAAGTGTCGGTGTGAAAAGTATTTTTTGATTTTTGTTTTGAAATTTAGAGCAAGTATCTAGAGTCGTCTACCTACCCTAAGGAATTCGTCTGTGTAAATGTCCTTAAAGTAGTGCCATCCCACCATTGAGAGGTAGGTAGCACCACCGTTGGAGGTGTTCGGGTCAATTCGAGGTTCGGGACATGGTGATCACCAGAGCAATGGGAAGACACCTTAGAAGCTACCCTCATTCCAGGTTCCCGGATCATGAGGACTTACTAAGACGTCCTCTACTCGACGATCACCTTTCGAGGCAAGGCAACAGTGAGGCGTACCCTAGGGGTGGTGTGTGTGATTTGTGTGTTATGTTCATTTGCATTTATCTTGTTCATGTCAAAGTGATCTATGCGTTTGTTTTTAGGCCATTCATTCTTGCATGCATTTATTTAACAGTTTAAGAAAGTGCGGAAAGGTAAAATTCTAAACTATTACAAAAGGCGCGGGTCCACATCGCCAAAATTTCCAGGACCCGATTTGACAGAAAATAAATGATTAAAGTAAAGTGCGAGAAATTAAGTTTACACGGCTTTGGGAGAGGTACATAAATAATTATACGAAAAGAAAGTAAATGCGCGATTTGAATTAAAATTAGAAACGAGGGCGTTGGACCCTTTTTTATGAAATTAAATTAAATTGCTAAATTAATTAAATTAAAAGAAAAGGAAATTGTTTTTTTGAGATTTTGATATTTATGATAATTTAATGAGATTAATTGAAATTAAAATGCTAACCCTAATTCTAATTGTTTTTAGTTTATTAAAAAAATATTAAAGTTTAAACCTAAGTTAACCTAATTATTTACATGCAATTTTAATTTATAAAAATAATAGGAAATATTTAATTATTATGAAAAGAAAAGAAAAAAGGATAAAAATTATTACAAACCCTAATTCTACCAAATTTTAAATTGATTAAGGAAAATATTACAATTAAACCTAATTTAATAACTAAAATTAATGAATAATATTTATTTACAAAAAAATATATAAATTAAATAAAATACTTATTTTTTTGTCTTTTTTTGATTTTATATTGTTTTTTATATTTTTTATGAAAATAATCAAATTAAAGAACTAATTAAAAATAATAATTGAATCAATATAAATAAATAAAAAAAAATAATGAGGAACTTGCAAACCTAGGGGGGTCTGTCCCCATTTGGGAGGTTTCTTGCTTAGCAATTTGGGCCCAATTGTCCCTGGCCTAGTGGACTTTCCAGCTAGCGTGCATAGGCGTTGACTAGAGTTTACCATGTTCTTGAGGTCGTGACCCTTTGATTGATCTCAGGATGCACGTGGAAGGCTTGATATGGGGGATGTATGATACACCCTAGCCCTGGAACTACACACAAGCGTCAAATGAAAAATAATATGGAAGGGGTGGGGGACCTGGGATTCGAACCCAGGTCCCAGGGGTTACCAGCGTGTCCTTTGACCAGTGGAGCTATGAGCGCATTCTGTTTATAAGATAACCAACAAATAATATGAAATAAAACGCGTGTTAGTGGGTAACTTGGCGCGAGAATTCAAATCAGCCACTTATGCCTTGACACTTCATCGTCTTCCCCGTTTGGCTTTTTTTTTCCTGAAACAAAAAAAAGAATGGGCAACGGTTTTGAACCGTCCCCAAAAGCATCATTATAGAAAATAACGATTAGGCCATATGGCCATATAAATTAGGCGCGAGGGTCCTGTTCTCTTCGTCCAAGCACGCTGAGTATGGTCATGGCATTGAGAACGTCCAATTTTACAGTATGAAGAAACGCCTAAATTGAAAGCTTGGTAACCCTAGAAAACGACAATGGCAGATTCGCGTATGGGTGATAAAAATGCAATCAAATTATGTGGTTAGCTTCAGAATGATATAATGAATACAAATCCAATATTAGAATTTACAAATAATGCATGAATCATGTTTCAAGAAACTGAAAAAAAGCTTGAACCGGCCATGGTCGTGCTACCTATTTCTTGTGTTAGGGACGTTGATTTTGATCTGTATATGTTCCTTGAAGCCTCAGGAACACAATGGAATAAATATTATGGCTTGAATCGACCTAGAAATTGGTTTTCAGTATTGGACTTTTCTTGAAAAATTTCAAGTTTGCTTAGGGATTTCTGGCGCAGCTTTTTGTCCTTTGGCACGAGGGTTAGCATTAGTATGTATAGAGGAATGATTAGGTCAAAGCATTTGGTCAGAAAATCCATGAATTGATGAAAAGGATATTTGATTTTTATGCCATAACTTTTCAAATCTTTTTCATGCAAACTTAGTCCAAATCATGTTCAATCACCAAGATACTTTCCAAATCTGATTATACACAAAATCTTGAGATTATTTTATGCACAGAAAGATTCAAAAAATTAGGCTTAGTATTTTTTACCTATTTATTTTAATTAAATTAATTATTAATGATTAAAAATCCAAATAAATAAATAAAAAATGATAAAAACTTCCCTTTGGGCCACATGGTCGTGCACATGCCTTGGATGATGAATTGTGGAAGAAAAAGAGGCCCATTAGCAATTTTAGGTCATTTGAATCAATGTTAACTTTTCAAAATATCCAAAAATTTCCCAACTTCCACAAGGCATAACTTGCTCAATGTTTAAGCTTTGCTCATGTTCTTGGACATGTTGGAAAGGTATTTGAGTCCTCTAACCAATGCCTTTGGTCCCATGTCATTTTGATTTACCAATCTCAAGTTATGGCCTTTGAATTAAAGTCCCTTTTTGTTGACTTTTGAAAATGACCTATAATGTTGGAATTGATAACTTTTTGTGAGAGCATTTCTTGGACTTGAAGTATGAAGAGGAGTTGTAGGAAATGTCTTTCTCTTCAAAATGAGCTTTGGATGGAATTTTTCTGATAATCCATGTGGATGTTATGCCCTGGTCAATTTACAGTTGACTTTTTCAACTGTCCAAATATGGAGACTTTTGCATTTTGATGATTTTTGAGCCAAGCTTTGAGAATCATGATCAAGCATTGATCAAATGATGTTTGTGGCTTCAAAATGAGATGTTGACCAAAAATTTGGACTTTTGACTGTCAAATGACCATTTTGCCCCTACAGTTGACTGTAGTGCAATTAGGGTTTTTGACTGTGCAATTTTGTGCTGTAAGTCTTGAAACTTGGTATGAGGATGCTTGACCATATTTATAGGCATGTGGGACTTGATTGGACCCTTGGAAACTTCATTTTCTTTGTCAGAACCAAAACCCTAATTTTGACTATTAGGAGGCCCTTACACTGTGCAACCCTTGGGGAATTTTGAAGCATGACTTGGCAATTTCTTGAAGAATATGGGAGGGCAAATTTTGGGGTACAACAGTTGCCCCTGTTCAATCTTCTTAGACCTGAGGATGCAGATTGGCTGACGTGCCTTTCGTAATCCGAAGGTGGAAGATGATTGAACACTAGAGTGCCCAGAAATTTGCGCTCACATAGTAGCAGTGTGATGATGGAAATGGGCTTATAGATGCCATTTGGAGATTAATGGATAGGATGATGGGCTTATAGATGCCATGCTAAGAGATGATGGAGGGTGGATGGGCTTATGGATTCCATCTGGATGTTGATCGCGTAAGAGATTCCTTAGCGAGAACCTGCATACCTACAAAAGAAAAATGAGTACCTGACATGTTAGAGGAACTGGTCTTCAAACTCTTTGTAGGGGTGTCCTGACTGGTTACAGGAGCTGGATCTGGAGCTTCAAACGGTGATGAATGAACCAGGGATGGTTACTACCTCAACAGGAACGGTGAGAGAACCTTGGATGACTTTAACCTCAACAGCAATCGTTGAGAAAATCTTGGAATACTTCAACCTCAACAGCAATCATTGAGAGAATCTTGGATAACTTCAACTTCAACAGCAATCGTTGAGCGAAATCTGGGATTACCACCTCCGCAGTATCGGGGAGAGAACCATAGGCGACTACAACCTCAATAGCAATCATTGAGAGAATCTTGGATAACTTCACTTCAACAGCAATCATTGAGCAAAATCTGGGATTACCACCTCCGCAGTATCGGGGAGAGAACCATAGGCGACTACAACCTCAATAGCAATCATTGAGAGAATCTTGGATAACTTCACTTCAACAGCAATCATTAAGCGAAATCTGGGATTACCACCTCCGCAGTATCGGGGAGAGAACCATAGGCGACTACAACCTCAATAGCAATCATTGAGAGAATCTTGGATAACTTCAACTTCAACAGCAATCGTTGAGCGAAGTCTGGGATTACCACCTCCGCAGGATCGGGGAGAGAACCATGGATAACTTCTACTAAGTCTTTATCAGGAAAATCTGTTTGGGGTCGATTTAACTAGACTAGAGAAGGCCTTGGACTGGATAAGAAACAGAGAATCTTAGGGTCGATTAACTGAACCGGTCTAGGTCTTGGAATGTCTTCAACTGGGTTTTTATCAGAAAAATCTGTTTGGGGTCGATTTAACTGGACCAGAGAAGGCCTTTGACTTGATAAGAAATCTTTGGAGTCGATTTAACTGAACCGGTCTAGGTCTTGGAATGTCTTCAACTGGGTTTTTATCAGAAAAATCTGTTTGGGGTCGATTTAACTGGACCAGAGAAGGCCTTTGACTGGATAAGAAATCTTTGGAGTCGATTTAACTGAATCGGTCTAGGTCTTGAAATATGATTGAGAATTTAACTGAATTTTTCCTGAAAGGTAAAGGTCAGTCATATGCAATGAATGATATGGATCAAGCAATGATGTTCTCAACATAAATGAGATTTGTAAGATATGATGCGTCTATGCATGCTATAATGATGTATGGAAGTGCGATGTTTATGAATGTATTTTTTTTTCTTCTTAGGGAAATAAATCCTTGACGGGTGCCGGGAAGTCACTCCTGGGCTGATATTGGAGAATAGATCTTTGCTTCCGCTAGGGATGATAGTTGCAAGAATACCGGTAGGAGAAGATAACTCCATTGGGGAATGAACTTGGCGAATAGATATTTTGCGGGGAGAAAAGTACTCTGACGATCTTGCTGGGGAGCAATACTCTGTGGGAAGAGAGGTACTTTGCTGTGCGTTGATAATAACTTGTCGGGGATACCCTTGTTGTGCTGGAAGTGTTAATAGACTTCGCTGGGGATAAGAAAGAACTGTGTTGACGACGACCTTTCCGTGGCTTTTTGGCTGAGGATAACCCAGTTATATCCTGGTAAGGAAATAACTCTTTGAATAAAGCCGGGAGGCGCGTTTGTGCTTTGCGAGGGATAAGCTTCCAGAATCTATTGGGGATAAGCTTACTGCCTGGGGAGGTGAATTCCAACTTTCCTGGGGAAACTGGATTGGACTCTCTTGGGGAAGTTTTGAACTGCGGGGGAAGTGATTCCTTTGAATGTTTGGTATACCGCCGGGGAACAATCTTTAGGTCAAGACTGCCGGGGATGCTTGTTATGAATATGTATATACTACTGGAGAATGTTTGAGTTCTGCGGGAGGATACCCAACTTCCTTAAGGTTGATAACTTTGCTTGGAGAGAGTGTATTGCTTGCTGGCTCACTCTCTAGGGAATTAAGATGCCTGGTTATGTTCTTTAGCTGAGCCTACCTTGGTACCTTGGAGGATAGAACAATTAGATTGCTTAGACAACTCTTTATTGCCCCTGTTTCTAATGTTACCTGTAGTTAATCCTTTGTTTCGTATGCAAATATTTATGAGTTAGCAAATTATTGTCAATGCATATATCACAAATTGAACCTTGGACGTTCTTCGCAAAACAAAACTGAAA
This sequence comes from Vicia faba, assembly GCA_948472305.1. Classification (NCBI taxonomy): domain Eukaryota; kingdom Viridiplantae; phylum Streptophyta; class Magnoliopsida; order Fabales; family Fabaceae; genus Vicia; species Vicia faba. The sequence goes on from OX451736.1 coordinate 764,628,897, forward strand.
AGGAAAAAAAATTGGCACTTTTAACTGAAAAATATATTTGTATTGATTTTTGAATGGCCTGTGAATAGGCGTTTTATGTACAAGAGGCCGACGTCCTAGTAAGAGGACGCCGCCGAACAAGAGAGTTTATACAAATTTTGTACAAGAGAAAGTAAAACAGCTGTGTGAAATGAATGATCCCACTGGGTTTCAACTCTGCTATTGCCCTTATATCCCCGAGCGTCTCATCACTTGATGACCTAAACGAAGATGAAGCTGACTGATCGATGCCGTCTGAACTTGATGTAGATACCGGATTCTGGATGCAAAGTAATCCAATGAGACATAGTATTACGCTTTTATCCCTAACTTTTGCCTGGACCGCCCTTTAGGGTTTTCAGTCCACCGGGATACCCATTTTTGCCCAAGCCGCCTTTTGAGGTTTTCGACTTGCCGGGTGTACATATTTTTTTTTATTTCATCCCTTCATTTTGCCCGAACCCTTTTGGTTCGCTGGGAAGCCCTAATTTTTGCCTAGGCATGTCAGCCTAGCGGGTCTTTTTTATGCGTAGTATCTTTTTACTATGTCTGCATTGGCGGGGTGAGGAAGGTCGTCACCATCCATATTGGTTAGAATCATGGCTCCTCCTGAGAACACAAGTTTAACCACAAATGGCCCTTCGTATGTAGGGGTCCATTTGCCCCTTGGATCACTCTGAGGAAGGATGATTCGCTTGATTACCAGATCCCCAACTTGATATTCCTGTGGTCTGACCTTTTTGTTAAATGCCCTGATCATCCGTTTCTGATACGTCTGACCATGACAGATAGCAGCAAGTCTCTTTTCATCAATTAAGTTTAGCTGATCAAGTCGTGTCTGGATCCAATCATCTTCACTCAGATCTGCATCCTTCATTATCCGGAGAGAGGGTATTTGCACTTCGATCGGTAAGACTGCCTCCATACCATAAACCAAAGAGAAAGGAGTTGCCCCGGTTGATGTCCTAGCTGAGGTACGGTACCCGTGGAGAGCGAACGGTAACATCTCGTGCCAATCTTTATAAGTCATTGTCATCTTCTGCACGATTTTCTTGATATTTTTATTTGCTGCTTCTACAGCCCCATTCATCTTTGGTCTGTAAGGAGAAGAATTGTGGTGCTGTATTTTGAACTGCTCACAGAGCTCAGTGATCATCTTGTTATTGAGATTGGTACCGTTGTCTGTAATAATTCTTTCTGGGACACCGTATCGACAGATCAGGTTGTGCCGAATGAACCGTGCCACAATAGTCTTGGTTACCGTAGCAAAGGAAGCTGCTTCAACCCACTTTGTAAAATAATCAATCGCCACTAGGATGAAGCGATGCCCATTAGATGCCGTAGGTTTAATCTCACCGATCATGTCTATGCCCCACATTGCGAACGGCCAAGGCGCAGTCAGAACATTCAGAGGAACTGGAGGAACATGCACTTTGTCTGCATAAATCTGGCACTTATGGCATGTCCTGGAATGTTGGTAGCAGTCAGCTTCCATTGTGGACCAGTAATACCCTGCCCGAAGGATCTTATTTGCCATTGTATGTCCACTGGAATGTGTACCAAAGGTCCCTTCATGTAGCTCTTCCATTATCATTTCTGCTTCAGTCTTATCCACACAACGCAGTAAGGTTGAATCATGGTTTCGCTTGTACAAGATGCCGTTGCTAAGGAAGAACTTTGCTGCGAACCTTCTCATGAACTTCTTATCATTGACAGAGGCACCTTCAGGGTATTCCTGAGCTTCCAAGTATCTCTTCACCTCATGGTACCAAGGCTTCTCAGTCACCAACTCAGTCTTGAGATCACAACAGTATGCCGGTTCGTCCAGTTTCCAGATGATGATCCGGGGAGCCTCATTATCCCATTTAACTTTGAACATAGAAGACATTGTAGCTAACGCGTCCGCCAACTGATTCTCTTCTCTCGGAAAGTGTTCAACGGTTATCTTCGTGAAGTGAGGGATCAAGGTCAACACACATTCTCTGTAAGGAATAAGATTCGGATGTTTCGTATCCCACTCTCCTTTGATCTGATTGATCACAAGAGCAGAATCTCCGAAGACACTCAGAAACTTGATCTTTAAGTCGATCACAGCTTGAAGACCCATGATGCACGCCTCATACTCTGCCATGTTGTTGGTACAGTTGAAACATAGCCGGGCAGTGAGTGGAGTATGAGTGCCATGAGGGGATATGATTACAGCGCCAATGCCGTTTCCCAAAGCGTTGGAGGCTCCGTCAAAGTGCATAGACCATCGGGATCCTTCCTCAGGTCCTTCATCCGGTCCAGGTACTTCACAATCAGTCACTATCATGATGCTTTCGTCAGGAAACTCAAAGTTTATTGACTGATAGTCGTCTACGGCTTGGTGTGCCAAGTGGTCTGCCAATACACTTCCCTTGATGGCTTTCTGGGTCGTGTACTGAATGTCGTATTCCGTCAAGATCATTTGCCATCTTGCTATTCTCCCAGACAGAGCAGGCTTTTCAAATATGTACTTTATAGGATCCATTTTTGAGATCAACAAGGTAGTGTGAGTCAGCATATACTGTCTCAGCCGGCGAGAAGCCCATACCAAAGCGCAGCAAGTTTTCTCAAGCAGTGAGTATCGGGTCTCACAGTCGGTAAACTTTTTGCTAAGGTAATAAATGGCATGCTCTTTTCGGCCAGACTCGTCATGCTGCCCCAGCACACACCCCATTGAGTTGTCAAGCACTGTCAGGTATAGTATCAGAGGTCTCCCTTCAACCGGTGGCATAAGGATGGGTGGTTCTTGGAGATACTCCTTGATTCTGTCAAAAGCAGCCTGACATTCATCATTCCAACGTACTACCTGATCTTTCTTCAGCAGCTTGAAGATTGGTTCACAAGTAGCAGTCAGATGTGAAATGAACCGAGCAATGTAATTTAGGCGTCCTAAAAAGCCTCTGACCTCTTTCTCTGTCTTAGGAACTGGCATCTCTTGAATAGCTTTGACCTTGGCGAGGTCCACTTGAATACCCTTATCACTTACAACGAAGCCTAGCAACTTTCCAGATCTTACCCCGAAGGTGCACTTGTTCGGGTTCAACCTCAGCTTGTACAACTTCAGACGGTCAAACAATTTCTGCAGATGATCTAGGTGCTCTTCCTCAGTTTGGGACCTTGCGATCATGTCGTCCACATACACTTCTATCTCATGATGGATCATGTCATGAAATAAAGCAACCATGGCACGTTGGTGGGTTGCCCCAGCAGTCTTTAGTCCAAAAGGCATGACCTTGTAATAGAAGGTGCCCCACTAAGTAACAAATGTAGTCTTTTCCATGTCTTCAGGTGCCATCTTGATCTGATTGTAACCTGAAAAGCCATCCATGAAAGAGAATACCTTGTGCTGAGCTGTATTGTCAACAAGGACATCAATGTGAGGTAAGGGGAAGTCATCCTTGGGGCTGGCCCTGTTCAGATCCCTGTAATCAACACACATTCTAACCTTACCGTCTTTATTTGGTACCGACACCACATTAGCAACCCACTGAGGGTAAGAAGTCACTACAAGGAACCCAACATCAAACTGTTTCATAACCTCGGCTTTAATCTTCTCAGACATTTCTGGACGCATACGGCGGACCTTTTGCTTAACTAGAGGGCAGTCTTCCTTAGTAGGCAAATGATGGACCACGATATCGGTATCCAACCCGGGCATGTCTTCGTAGGACCGGGAAAATATCTCCATATAATCATGTAGCATCTTAGTCAACCGTTGCTTCACGCTGAGCTCTAGGTTGGCACCAATCTTTACCTCTTTCCTGTCTGCCTCAGTACCCAAGTTTATTATTTCCACTGGCTCTTCATGTGGTTGAATTTCCCTCTCTTCCTGAAGTAACAGTCTTGCAAGCTCGCCAGGCACTTCGCAATCATCTTCACCTTCATCTTCGGCTAAGTTGATCGGATTTTCGAAGTCATAACTAGCAGTAGCAAAGTCGTTATCAGTGAGATCCAGAGTGGATTGAAACCTGTATGAGTGAGTGTGTGTGTAAATACAACTGTTTTGAAATATGTATAAAGGAAGGAAAGACAGAAAAGGAGCATAAGATTTGAAATGCGAGAAAACGTCCAAGATTTTCATTTATGATATATGAAATGACAATTTATATGCCCTCACAAATGAAGCCAACGGTGCCCCGGGTAAGACACCGGGCCATAAAGTTTTAATTGTTTATTACAGATAACCAAAACATAGGAATTCATTACTCAGTAACAAGAGAAACAGGTAGATTGTCCTTTGCACTCCAATTGTTAGGTCCACCGTCGGTTGCCGGGTAGATCCAGCTATCAAACTCAACTTCGTCCACTTCGTCTTCGTCCCCGATAGCATTCACTCCATGAGCAGGCAGGGGAGCTGTCACTACATTAGGCTTCTCAGATGCCTCAAATTGTACCTCTTTGGCGTCAATAAGGTCCTGCAACTTGCTCCTTAATGCCCAACAGTCATCAGTGGAATGCCCCGGGCTATCAGAATGATAAGCACAACGAGCATTTGGCTTGTATTTGGGGGAGGCAGTGTTCACAGCTTTTGGGGCCTCTCTGACAGTCACTAGGTTGGTGGACAGCAATTGTGGCAAGATCTGGGATAGGGTCATGCTCAAACGGGTAAACTCTCTCCGGGGTCTTTCAGCCCTTTGAGGATTGGTTGGCCGAGGAGCGGAAGCAGGCTTAGCAATCATCACCGCACTGACAGATTGGCGGCGCTCAGATTTCTCTTGTCTTCTAGAGCCATATACAGCACTAGCTTCCTTCTTGAAGGGTTTCTTCTCTGAACTAGACGATGCACCCTTCGGAATCTTTCCAGACTTCAACCCAACCTCAATTCTTTCTCCAGTCAGAATGAGATCAGTAAACCCTGCAGACGAGTTCCCAATAAGATGGTTGAAAAATGGCCCAGATAGGGTCCCCAAGAACATGTCTACCAACTCCCGGTCAGTCAACGGAGGCTGCACCCTGCCAGCCAGATCCCTCCACTTCTGAGCGTACTCTTTAAAACCTTCACTTGAACCTAACGACATACCCTGGAGTTGGGTACGTGTAGGGGCAAGGTCGGCATTATACTGATACTGCTTATAGAAAGCACTAGCCAACTCCTCCCAGTTACGAACCTTGGTCCCATCCAGCTGATAGAACCATTCGAGATGAGTCCCTGAAAGACTCTCCTGGAAGAAGTGGATCCACAAATTCTTATCCACTGAGTACGGTTGAATCTTCCGAACATAGGACCTGAGATGTAGCTTGGGACAAGACGCCCCGTCGTACTTAGTGAAAGATGGTGCTTTGAACTTACGAGGAATAATCACACCGGTAGACAAACCCAAATCTCCGAAATCCAGCCCAGGTACCTATTGTATCTCCATAGCATTCAACCTGTCTTCCAACTGCTTGTATCTGTCTTCTGCAGGAGGATATTGCTCCTCATCAAAATCAGTCTCGTTGTCAGAGACTACCGGACTATGACCTTTTTCCACTTGAGGAGTACCCTTGCCAATGGAAGAACTAGCCTCTTCATTCTGTAGAGAATTGCCAAACCTTCGGCCCGAGTTGAACAGAACAGTTCTTCTCTTCTTCTTCTTTTCCTTCTTCAGGAGCAGAGCCTTCAGCTCCTCTTGGCCCTGATCCAGACCCATGATTAGTTCCTGAAATTGCGCGTTCTGCGCCTGAAGAGCCTTGATGGACATCTCGGTTGATGATGAGTCAGGATTCATGATGCTGAAATAAACAGCGAAGAACTGTAAGCAACCTGAAAAGAGGAAAACCTGCTATGCACATGATGAATGATATGTGTTTATGCAATGCATTCAAGGGTTCGAAAGTTCAAATTTGTTGTAGACAAAAGGAACACACGTTATCATTAAGGAAATAATTGTTCAGTACATCAAAGCCTCATGGGCAAAATAATACAAAAGCAAATCAATCCCAAAATACACTACGCATCCTCTTTGGAGCTATGTAAGTGTTGAGATTCCTCTCCTCATGCAACAGGCGGGTGAGCTCCAAGACCTTCTTTTCACTAGCATGTAGACTGGTCTCAAGAGAATTCCGTTCTTCCTTAAGCTGGATCCAGCTCTTCTGCATCTCTTCCCATATGTGGGCATATCAGGGTGCTGAATAGTGTGGGACACCTCTCCTTCCGAGACTGGCTCTTTGATCACAGGGAGCATATGGGGATAAGGCATCACTAACTTCTGGGAGCGGGCTCGTACCCACTTGAGATAAGGTTCCAACGGGATGGAGTTCCTGTGCCCCAGTGTCTTACTGTCTATCCTACTTGGCATCCTCCAGGCTCTGATAAATCTCTGGCGAAGTCCTTGAGTATCATTGTCGAAGTCAAAAACTATGTCAGGAATTAACATGTCATGAGGACCATCCCTCCGAGCATAACCAAACTGTCTCCAAGCCAGGCATGGGTTGTAAGTAATACCTCCTCTGATTCCAAGTAAAGGAACATTAGGGTACTCTCCGCAACGATCAATGATAGTGACATCCTCTCTGGACCTAGGGCACCAATGTATATCTGCATGTGTAAGAGTCATCAACCGTTGTGACCATCTCAAACCCTGCTCGTTCTTCAAAACTGATTGTGGAAGGTACGAAATAAACCACCTTCCCAGGAGAGGAGTGCAACACATAAGGACACCTCTTTTTCTCATGGTTCGAGTGTAACATGAGTGAAGGATGTCCCCCAACAACGTAGGTATAGGATTCCTGGACATAAAGATCTGAACGGCACTGATATCAATAAGCTGATCTGGGTTAGGGAACAGCACCAAACCATAGACAAGGAGGGCCACAACCTCTTCAAAAGCTTGCAAGTCAAGGGAGTTCCAACATTCATGGGCCTTTTCAAACAGAAACCTGGCTAAGAACCCTTTGATACCACTTCTAACTTCCCAATGTCCCTTGAGGTCAGATGAATGTAGGTGCAAGGCTTTAGCAATCTCTTCAAGCTTAGGTTCCTTTTCCGTACCGTGGTAGGGTAGTTGATCGAGGATAGGGATCTTCAGGAGCCGGGAGAACTCCTCCAATGTAGGTACCAGCTGATAGTCCAAGAAGGTGAAACAGTGATGTAGAGGGTCAAAGAACTGGAACAAGACCTTTATCATGTCCTCCTCAATGTTGGTATTGACCAAGCTGATGAGTCTTCCATGTCTTTCACTGAATGAAGAGCTCTCGGGAATCCTGGATATAAGTTCCTTAAGCTGAGGAGGGATCCTTACAAGACTGATTTGAATTGTCTTTCTACGAACAGTTTCCATGCCCTACAAAACAAGAACAAAGATGAAGATTCGAACCCCTGAAATGGTTAGTCAATGCATATGATGCTGGATGATGTCATGATGCTATGATTAAACACACCACAGATATTTACAAAGACAAACATGTAAGGCACACAAGGCACACAAGACAAGCCCTTAGGGTTTAAGGCCAGCATGGGGTCTGGGTAGTACCCTCTTGAAGTTGGTGGGTTCAACCTGTCCTATTAGAAGTAACCGGGTTCTAAGGGTCCCAATATCACGGGATTGCTTTCATTGTTCATCGTTTCGATTTAGCCACTGAACTGGCGACCGAAATATTCCAGGAAAGCAACCCTCAATTGAGTGTAGTATCGAGTATCAACCAACCTCAGACTGCACCAAAGTCAGTTATCTCACTACCCTATAGAGGCCAAGATAGTTCAATTAAGGTTCCTAAGGTCTGTTGATGCTTCACGACACCACGCGGAGGCCCCGTACTCTCCTTGACTGAACTCAAGGGTTACCGGTACACACCAAAGTGCCACATCAACATAGCAGACTGTTTCAACCATGTCGGTATACCCCGCACAGTTCCCTCACAGCCTTGTTGCTACTTTCTAAGAAGGTATCCCCCAGATCCGGGTTAGGATCTATAGAACTCCCAAGCAACCCACAATAATAAAACAAGCAAGGAAAGCAATTGAAAACACAGTGATCTTAGTCCTAAGGTACACCTCACTTTAAGTTTAAGTCCCCAGCAGAGTCGCCAGTTCTGTGATCGGTGGATCTGGAACTGAATGTTTAACGCTGGTTCGCGAAATGTCGCGGAAGCAAGAGTCGCCACCGTCTTTTATTTTCTCCAAATGGAAAGGACAAAAGCACAGAAAAATTCCTTAAAGAGATTGCTCTCGGTTCGGGAGGTAGATTATAGAAAGGGAAGGTATTAGCACCCTTTCTATCCATGGTTATCCATGGGCTCTTAGATACTTGCTCATTTGTGTTTTCAAAATGGTTTGTTTGCTTTTCAACTGTGGGTTTAAAAAGTTTCTTTGAAAATTTCAGTTCGACTCTTGTATCAGTCCTCAAGAGTGTTTGAAAAATTGCTTTCGAAAGCTTTTTGAAAAGTGTCGGTGTGAAAAGTATTTTTTGATTTTTGTTTTGAAATTTAGAGCAAGTATCTAGAGTCGTCTACCTACCCTAAGGAATTCGTCTGTGTAAATGTCCTTAAAGTAGTGCCATCCCACCATTGAGAGGTAGGTAGCACCACCGTTGGAGGTGTTCGGGTCAATTCGAGGTTCGGGACATGGTGATCACCAGAGCAATGGGAAGACACCTTAGAAGCTACCCTCATGCCAGGTTCCCGGATCATGAGGACTTACTAAGACGTCCTCTACTCGACGATCACCTTTCGAGGCAAGGCAACAGTGAGGCGTACCCTAGGGGTGGTGTGTGTGATTTGTGTGTTATGTTCATTTGCATTTATCTTGTTCATGTCAAAGTGATCTATGCGTTTGTTTTTAGGCCATTCATTCTTGCATGCATTTATTTAACAGTTTAAGAAAGTGCAGAAAGGTAAAATTCTAAACTATTACAAAAGGCGCGGGTCCACATCGCCAAAATTTCCAGGACCCGATTTGACAGAAAATAAATGATTAAAGTAAAGTGCGAGAAATTAAGTTTACACGGCTTTGGGAGAGGTACATAAATAATTATACGAAAAGAAAGTAAATGCGCGATTTGAATTAAAATTAGAAACGAGGGCGTTGGACCCTTTTTGATGAAATTAAATTAAATTGCTAAATTAATTAAATTAAAAGAAAAGGAAATTGTTTTTTTGAGATTTTGATATTTATGATAATTTAATGAGATTAATTGAAATTAAAATGCTAACCCTAATTCTAATTGTTTTTAGTTTATTTAAAAAATATTAAAGTTTAAACCTAAGTTAACCTAATTATTTACATGCAATTTTAATTTATAAAAATAATAGGAAATATTTAATTATTATGAAAAGAAAAGAAAAAAGGATAAAAATTATTACAAACCCTAATTCTACCAAATTTTAAATTGATTAAGGAAAATATTACAATTAAACCTAATTTAATAACTAAAATTAATGAATAATATTTATTTACAAAAAAATATATTAATTAAATAAAATACTTATTTTTTTGTCTTTTTTTTATTTTATATTGTTTTTTATATTTTTTATGAAAATAATCAAATTAAAGAACTAATTAAAAATAATAATTGAATCAATATAAATAAATAAAAAATAATAATGAGGAACTTGCAAACCTAGGGGGGTCTGTCCCCATTTGGGAGGTTTCTTGCTTAGCAATTTGGGCCCAATTGTCCCTGGCCTGGTGGACTTTCCAGCTAGCGTGCATAGGCGTTGACTAGAGTTTACCATGTTCTTCAGGTCGTGACCCTTTGATTGATCTCAGGATGCACGTGGAAGGCTTGATATGAGGGATGTATGATACACCCTAGCCCTGGAACTACACACAAGCGTCAAATGAAAAATATAATGGAAGGGGTGGGGGACCTGGGATTCGAACCCAGGTCCCAGGGGTTACCAGCGTGTCCTTTGACCAGTGGAGCTATGAGCGCATTCTGTTTATAAGATAACCAACAAATAATATGAAATAAAACGCGTGTTAGTGGGTAACTTGGCGCGAGAATTCAAATCAGCCACTTATGCCTTGACACTTCATCGTCTTCCCTGTTTTGCTTTTTTTCCTGAAACAAAAAAAAAAGAATGGGCAACGGTTTTGAACCGTCCCCAAAAGCATCATTATAGAAAATAACGATTAGGCCATATGGCCATATAAATTAGGCACGAGGGTCCTGTTCTCTTCGTCCAAGCACGCTGAGTATGGTCATGGCATTGAGAACGTCCAATTTTACAGTATGAAGAAACGCCTAAATTGAAAGCTTGGTAACCCTAGAAAACGACAATGGCAGATTCGCGTATGGTTGATAAAAATGCAATCAAATTATGTGGTTAGCTTCAGAATGATATAATGAATACAAATCCAATATTAGAATTTACAAATAATGCATGAATCATGTTTCAAGAAACTGAAAAAAAGCTTGAACCGGCCATGGTCGTGCTACCTATTTCTTGTGTTAGGGACGTTGATTTTGATCTGTATATGTTCCTTGAAGCCTCAGGAACACAATGGAATAAATATTATGGCTTGAATCGACCTAGAAATTGGTTTTCAATATTGGACTTTTCTTGAAAAATTTCAAGTTTGCTTAGGGATTTCTGGCGCAGCTTTTTGTCCTTTGGCACGAGGGTTAGCATTAGTATGTATAGAGGAATGATTAGGTCAAAGCATTTGGTCAGAAAATCCATGAATTGATGAAAAGGATATTTGATTTTTATGCCATAACTTTTCAAATCTTTTTCATGCAAACTTAGTCCAAATCATGTTCAATCACCAAGATACTTTCCAAATCTGATTATACACAAAATCTTGAGATTATTTTATGACCAAAAAGATTCAAAAAATTAGGCTTAGTATTTTTTACCTATTTATTTTAATTAAATGAATTATTAATGATTAAAAATCCAAATAAATAAATAAAAAATGATAAAAACTTCCCTTTGGGCCACATGGTCGTGCACATGCCTTGGATGATGAATTGTGGAAGAAAAAGAGGCCCATTAGCAATTTTAGGTCATTTGAATAAATGTTAACTTTTCAAAATATCCAAAAATTTCCCAACTCCCACAAGGCATAACTTGCTCAATTTTTAAGCTTTGCTCATGTTCTTGGACATTTGGGAAATGTCTTTGAGTCCTCTAACCAATGCCTTTGGTCCCATGTCATTTTGATTTACCAATCTGAAGTTATGGCCTTTGACTTAAAGTCCCTTTTTGTTGACTTTTGAAAATGACCTATAATGTTGGAATTGATAACTTTTTGTGAGAGCATTTCTTGGACTTGAAGTATGAAGAGTAGTTGTAGGAAATGTCTTTCTCTTAAAAATGAGCTTTGGATGGAATTTTTCTGATAATCCATGTGGAAGTTATGCCCTGGTCAATTTACAGTTGACTTTTTCAACTGTCCAAATATGGAGACTTTTGCATTTTGATGATTTTTGAGCCAAGCTTTGAGAATCATGATCAAGCATTGATCAAATGATGTTTGTGGCTTCAAAATGAGATGTTGACCAAAAATTTGGACTTTTGACTGTCAAATGACCATTTTGCCCCTACACTTGACTGTAGTGCAATTAGGGTTTTTGACTGTGCAATTTTGTGCTGTAAGTCTTGAAACTTGGTATGAGGATGCTTGACCATATTTATAGGCATGTGGGACTTGATTGGACCCTTGGAAACTTCATTTTCTCTGTCAGAACCAAAACCCTAATTTTGACTGTTAGGAGGCCCTTACACTGTGCAACCCTTGGGGAATTTTTAAGCATGACTTGGCAATTTCTTGAAGAATATGGGAGGGCAAATTTTGGGGTACAACACATACCATGGCCCATTTTTGAAGGCATCAAGTGGATTGTTACCCTAGGGGTGCAAGTGTGCATTGTGTTTGGTTTTCATGCATTTTTGTCTTCGATTAGGTCAAACTATTTGTTAATTCGATTTTGGCATAAAAAATCCTAATTCTCTAATCATGGCATAATTAAGTGCAAGAAGGTATAAATAAAAGATTAATTTTATTTGTTTTAGGGTAAAAACCCTAATTTCTTTAAGAAAATAAATATAACGTATTATTTATGTACAAAAATATATTAATATGTATAAAAAATGAAATATATCTAAAAAAAGGTATTTTTTAGTATAAATAATAATAAAAATAAAAATGTAATATTTTTTTATTTTTATTCTAAGTATTTAATAAAATAAAAGTATATATGTATATATATATATATATATATATATATATATATATATATATATATATATATATATATATATATATATATATATATATATATATATATATATATATATATATATATATATATATATATATATATATATATATATATTTATTTATTTTATTAAATACTTAGAATAAAATAAAATAAAATAAAAATAAATTATATTTTAAACAAATATTTTTAGTGTGAATAAAAATAAAATAAAAAATAAAAGTATAATTTACATTATTTTCAAAGTTTAAATAAATTATAAAAGTATTCAAATATTTTTTATGTTAGAGAAAAAATAGAATAAAATGCCAAATAAATTAAAAAAATAATGAAAATATTTTTTGAGCATTTATTATATTTGGAAATAAAATAACAAAGTCAAAAAAAGAAAACAAAAATTCAAAAATGCAAAAATATAAGAAAATGGGCCAGGGAGTGTGAAACTGAAAAAAGGGGTGTTAGAAGCAAAACTGGCCAGGCCCAGCCCAAGCCAACTTCATCTTCTTCCTCCAAACAAAAAAACGCGCGCCTGTTATACAAACTTGAACATCCTGAAAACGTGATCTTTTGCCAAAACTCACAAAATCAAACTTGTAGAGAATTTTAATACGATTCTAACCATATAAAGCATTAATCTTAACTCTCAAAGACCAGAGAGAATTTCTCTTGCCCTAAAATCTGACCTAACTTTTTCAGCATGTTCATGGATGAAATTCTCCTAGCACACTTAATATAAATGAAAGTTGAGCATATGTATGGCTTCATGGCATTGAATACTACATTTTTCATTCACAAACCTAAGGCTAAATGTTCCTAAATATAGAGATAGAAAGTGATGAAAAACCTGTTTCAGTTGGATTCGAGTTGAACAATGCAGAGCTTCTCAACAAGTTTTGAGGTGTCTGGTAGCTTGCCTGAACTTCACTTGATCTTTTTCAATAGCTATCTTGCCTTGAATGTCCCTGAATCAGCTCCTAGAACTCAACCTGCACAAGCTTGAAATGAAAATGGTGAACACTGTAAATGGAGTTACAGTTGGCAATTGAGATTTGGGATAGCTTGAATGAGTTGAATGGAAGGTGTTTGAAGTGGAAAGGGGCAAAATGCACGAGCCAAATGAGCTATGGCACTCAAGTTGCAGCACTTGCCCTGTTTTGCCAAAGAAGAGTGATTTCTGGCTATGGGAGGTTATGAGGCTTAAGTGCTCGTATTTCTGACTCAAAGGATTATGTGAAAGTTGTTTTTAATGTTTGTGTAAGCTAACAATGGCTGGTTTTTGAGTTGGGAGGATTTTGCAAGTTTTCTTCTTTGTGAAGCAAGAATGTGTATGTTGGTATCACAGGCCTGTACCAGCCATATAACATGCTGCATACAATCCTCTTGATACTTGCAATTTGTGTTATTTGATTTGGCTTATGAGATCTTGTCCTTATGCTTCAAAAATCATGTTTTGACATAAAGCATACCTTTTTCAAAATGGAAATGTACCTTTTTCTAATTAAGGCTTAGTTTTGTGTACAATGCCCAAATGGCCAAGATAATGCATTAGCTCAGTGGATTTGCATTTAATTAAGGAGTGTGAATTAGTTTAGAGGCCTGCAAAAAACTACAAAGCTTGCTGGTTTGAAAATGCATCTTGTATGAACATGTATTGGCCATGGATACAAAGTGAGTTTTTGCCAACTTCAAGCATTCGATTCTCCCTAACCACAAATGTGTTTAAGGAGTTCTTGGACAATTTGGAAAGATTGCAACATGCTATATAATCCATATTTGAAATTCAACTTGATACTACAAGTGGAACTATGTGAAAATTGGCCAAGAAGATAGGTCAAAATCCTGCTTAAACTAGGGCAAAATTTCTCTAAGTTAAAAGTTTTAGGGACCCTTGTTCCAAAAATCATAACTTGAGATCCAAGCTTCTTTTGGAAAAACTTTGTGAATCAAAGTTGTAGACTTTGTGGAGGACTATAACTTTCATGTTTTAAGTTTTTTTTGAATCCATTTTCATCTTGGTGAAAATGTGGGACAAATTTAGGAAAAATTAAGAAAATTTCATAACTTAGAAAAATTCTGAGTTATGAAAATTTTCAATTTCAAACCCTAATTTGCAATTTTGGGTTTATTGGTTAACAAGTTTCATAATTTGACACATCTTGATGAAAAATGACCCTTGGCACTTGATTTTGACCAAAAAGTCAAAGTTTGACTTTTTAGTGTACAGTCAAATTTTGATCGGTTGACTGAAAAATTCATTTGTCAATCCCATGCACTTGAGATCTTTTGAACTTGTTGAATAAGTCAAGATGATGTCATTGAGTCCTTGATTTCATGGTTGAGCTTGATTTGCCATTGGCTAGGTCAAACAGTCGAAAATTGCCTTTGTTCAGTCAAAACCCTAAAATGACCATTTTGCCCTTTTGGTGATCTGATCAAATTTCTTGTGGAATTATGGTCCAAACTTGATCAAATGGTTCACATGAGTTCATAATGTTGATGTGGGTCAAAATTCATTAGGTTTGACTATAAATTGGCCACTGTTGACTTTTTCCCCAATACAACTGATTTCTAGGTCAACTGTCCAATTGACTGGGCAAAAATTTGATACAAGGCTTGAAACTTGGTATGGACCAACTTATGAGTCAAACATGAAGTATGAAAGTCACTTTGGGCATTGTAGGTCAAAATATCCCTGTGCAAACTGAAACCCTAATTTAGGTCAACAGTGCAAGGAGTTGTCTTGAGCAGAGCAAACCCTAGCTTGATCTTGAGTTCCAAGAGCCTTGTTGTGATACGGTGGGAGAACTGACTTGAGGTTTTGCGCTTGTATTCTCAAATGTTTCGGTTGAGCAAGAGTCGCCACCGACTTTTTATTTTATCCTAAGGAAAGGTTAAAAAGCACAGCAAAAACCTTTGAGATGTTTTCTTGGGTTCGGGGAGTAGATTATAGAAAGGGAAGGTATTAGCACCCTTTCTATCCATGGTTATCCATGGGCTCTTAGTTACTTGCTTAGATCAACTTGCCTTTATTTTCAATTGTTTGAAATGGTGCTTTCAATTGTTTTAAATGGTGCTTTGTGTGTGTGTTTGAAAATGTTTTTTTTTTAAAAGAGGCCAATGTGGTGGAAACCTTTGTAATGATTCATATTCGAATGTATACAAAGGTGTATGTCTTTTGAAAAGTTTTCAATGTTTTTGAAAGTTGTTTTGAAAGTGTTGTGATGTGTGTTTTGAAAAATAGGCAAGTGTTTTTGTTTTACAAGTTGGCAAGTAACTAAGAGTTTGTCTACCCCTAAATTTACTTAAAGATTTTCTCTATGTTTTAACCCTTTTAACAATTTTGTTCCACCATTGTATTTGGTGGACAATCTTGTGTTAGGATGTGAACGGGATGGGCGCGGGTCATCGTTTAGACCATGATTGCAATGGTGCCAAGTATCTTTGGGCAATTTTTCCTTTAAGGGACTTGATCATTTTTAGGCAACTTTCGAAAGCGTCATCGAGGGACTATGATCATTTGAATTTGTTTTGTTTTGCCAAAGATACCTAACATGTCACATGGTCCATTATTGAAGGCAACAAGTGGAGTAGCCCTAGGGGTGCAAGTGTGATTGGTGTTGTCCATTTTCATGCTTTTATCTTGAAATTAGGTCAAGCTATTTGTTTTGGTTGATTTTTGCATACAAAACCCTAAGTCTATCATGGCATTTTTAGAAAGCTTTAAAGTGCGGAATTTAAAGGTCCTAAATTATTACAACACAAATTATGGGATGGGGGGTACAAATGTTCAAATGGGGATATTTAGCAAGAAATTTAAATCTAAGCTATTACAATCCAAATGGAATTTACAAGGTATTTAATTGTACAATAATTAAATAAAATACAATAAATATGCAAGATGCAAAAAATGATTTTTATATGTATGTAAAAGTATTTTTTATGTGTCAAATAAACAAAAATAAAAAGGATTAATTTTTGGGTATTTTTATGTTTTTAGGGCAAAACCCTAATTTGCTAAATAAAACGTATTAATTATTTATTATATACAACATTTATTAATTATGTACAAAAAATAAATAAAAGGAAGTATATTGCAAAAAAAAGTATTTTTGAGGTTAAATATTAATAAAAATGAGAATGTATTATTTTTATATTTTTTCCTAAATATTCTAATAAATATATAAGTATTTATATTATATATTAAATATGTACAAAAATAAAATATTTATTATTTACAAAAAAAAAGTATATTTTTTAGAAAAATGTTTTCAAAAGATTAAAATAAAATAAATTTAGAAAACAAAATATATTTGTATTATTTTTAAGTATTTTAAGTAAAAAGTAAATACCTATTTATTTACATATAAACTAAATGAAACAAAATAAATACCAAATAAAATGCAAAAAATGTGAGAAAAATATTTTTGATGTTTTTTGATGTTTTTTCATGTTTGGATAAAAATATAAAATCAAAATCAAAAGGAAAAAATCAAAAATGACAAATATATCTCAAAATAGGCCAGGGGGTGTATGTGTAAAAAGATGGTGCAAAAAGGAAAACAAAACTCAGGCCCAGCCCAAGTCCATCTTCTTCAACCTTCAGCCAGTTTGTTCCAAAAACGCGCGTTTCTCATGCTGATTCAAACATCCTGATTCTTGGACTTTCAAGCAAAACTCATAACACCAAAAATGTAGAGCATCAAGAGACGAATCCAGACATATAAAGAACTTAACTTAACTCTAAGAAACGAAGGAGAATTTCTTCATCCCTAGTTCCTGACCTAAGTTTTTTCTAATATTCAGGTTCCAAATTCTCTCAGCACACACAACATAAATGCAAAGTAATTATATGTGTAGCTTCAGGGCCATGGGTAGAACATTTTTCATTCATAAACCTGAACCTAAATCTTCCTAGATTGAGAGATAGAAGTCCATGAACTTACCTATTCAACTTGGATCGTGTATGACAATGGAGGCACTTTCAAGGCAATGTGAGGACTTGTACAGCTTGCTTGAAGTTCAGGGATGCTTCTCAAATGCTTGGTGTGCTTTGAATCTTGCTGAATCACTCCATGGAAGTCAACCTGCAAGAGAGAAAAATGAAAATGGCAAACTATGCTATGGTTGTTACAGTCTGTATCTAAGGTTGGGGATAGCTTGTATGGATGTTATTGAATGTGTTTGAGGTGGTTTGGATGAAAACGCACGAGGGAAATGAACTGTGGAAGTCAATATGCAGAAGATACCCTGTTTTGCCTCAAAACTGTGTTTTGATGAATGAGGGAGTCTTAGGGATGGCTTGTTCGTGTTTTAGGTTACTTGAGGAGTATGGAATGTGTTCACAATGTTTGCTTAGGTTTCTCTTGACAGGAATGAGAGTTGTTGTTCAATATGCCAAGTTTCTTCTATGATAAGCAAAGTTTGTCAACTTGGTTTCTAGGCTACCACAAGCCCCTCAAGCATGCTGCACCTTTTAGTCTTGATTAGTGGGATTGGTTCCTGAACTTGTTCCTCAAAGATCTGCATTGTACCTCATAGATTGTAAACTTGACATAAAGTTCACCTTTTCAAAAATGGCTAAGTTACTTTTTCTAATTATGGATTAAATTGGCATGTAATGGTTAAACACATAAGATAAGGCTTGAACACAAAGGATTTGAATTAAATTATTGAGCGTGGATGAGATAAAAGGCCTGTAATGTAGCTTGCACATGCTGAGTTCAAAAATGCCTAAGTTATGAACATGAAAATGGCCATGAATAAAGTGACTTTTGCCCATATTGACAAATTCGATTCTCCCTAACCACAAGGTTGTTTGATGAGTTCTTGGACAATTTGGAAAGCTTGGAATGTGTACTACAATCCATATTTGTAATGCAATTTGAAATTACAAGTGGAAGCATGTGAAAAGTGGCCATAAAGTTAGGCAAAAATCCTGCCTAAAATAGGTCAAAATATTTCTAAGTTAAGAATGTTTTGCACCCTTGTTCCAAAAATCATAACTTGAGCTACAAGCTTATTTTGAGGAAACTTTGTGAATCAAAGTTGTAGATTTTGCAATGGACTATAACTTTCATGTTTTGAGTTTTCCTTGAACCCAAATGCATCTTGATGAAAAAATGGGACAAAGTTAGGAAAAAATTAGGAATTTTCATAACTTAGAAAAATTCTAAGTTATGAAAATTCTTCATTTCAAACCCTAATTTGTAATTCTTGATTTCTTGATGAAAAAGTTTCATAATTTGACATTTCTTGATGAAAAATGAATATTGACACTTGATTTTGACCAAAAAGTCAAAGTTTGACTTTTCAGTATACAGTCAAATTTGGCTCAGTTGACTCGAAAACTCATATGTCAATCTTGTGCATTTGGGATCTTTTGAACTTGTTGAACATGTCAAGACAATTCCATTGGGTCCTTGAGTCCATATGTGAGCTTGGTTTGCCATTGGCTAGGTCAAACAGTCAAAAATTGCCTTTGTGCAGTCAAAACCCAAAAAATGACCATTTTGCCCTTTTGGTGATCTGATCAAATTTCTTGTGGAATTGTGATCCAAACTTGATCAAATGGTCCATATGAGTTCATAATGTTGATGTGGGTCAAAAATCATGAGGTTTGACTTTCAATTGACCACAGTTGACTTTTTCCCCAATACAGCTGATTTCTAGGTCAACTGTCCAATTGACTGGGCAAAGATTGGAATCAAGGCTTGAAACTTGGTATGGATAAACTTGTGAGTCCAACATGAAGCATGAAAGTCAACTTGGGCATTTTAGTTCAAAACATCTTTGTGCAAACTCAAACCCTAATTTGGGTCAACAGTGCAAGGAGAAGTCTTGAGCAGAGTAAACCCTAACTTGATCTTGAGCTCCAAGGGCCAGGTGGTGAGAAAATGTTGAGGAAATGGGAGGGCAAATTTTGGGGTACAACAGTTGCCCCTGTTCAATCTTCTTGAACCTGAAGAGTTAGATTGGTAAGTTTGCCATTCGCGACTCGAGGGTAAAAGGAGATTGGACACTAGAGTGCCCGGAAATTTGCACTCGCATGCTGGAGTATCAACAATGTGATGTCGGGAATGGGCTTATAGATGCCGTTTGGAGAATTTTTTTTATTAATAACCAAGTATTAAAAAAATATTTCGCGAATAACCGGGTTTCGGAAAAAATTACGCAAATAACCATGTTTGAGATGGCTCCATAAAGGAGGAGCCATCTCATTTGGCGCATCCTCCTCTTTTTATAAGGGAGGCGCCATCTCATTTGGCGCCTAAGGGCAAATGGCAAGCCCTAAGCCAAGTGAGATGGCGCCTATGTACAAAGTTAGGTCAAAAAAAAAATTTTTTTTTCTTTCCTGCGCGTTGCGTATTAGACAGAGATAAACAAAATTGATTTTTTATTTGATAAAAAATAATTACATTGAACTGTTTTACATTTAAATAACAGTAAAAAAAAAGATACAAAAAATACTGGAAAAAAAAAAGATACATCAATGATCCCCAGGAACCCGGTAATGACCCCCAGTTCCGCATCCCCGTCCTCGCCTTTCTCTTGCTGGGTGCCGTCTCGTTTCCTGTTGCGGCAAGGTCGATGGCCCAGCGAAGTCAATGCGATCCGAATCCATAAAATCAGTAAGATCTCCATATCTCGAAGATCCGCTCTGGTACAGTCGGTTACCCATACCCTCGAAGTTTGGTCGTGTTGGCGGTGGGTGGGGTTCCATGGTTGGTCGGTAGCATTGGTCGTCTGAGTATGGGGGGTAGAAAGGAAATGGATCTTGGGGTGTTTGGTACTGTGGATGTTGGGTTGTTTGGTGATATGGTGGTTGATGGTAGGTTTGGTCGGGTTGGTCATAATCTTCTGACATTCCCATATCAGGGCTAAGGCTGGATGTTGAGGGCCCCATATTGGGATATGTGGAAGACTGAAATTGTGTATGGGGTATGTGGGTTTGCTGGTATTGGGGTTGGTATTGTGGTTGGGTTTGAGGCATATCTGGGTATTGGTAGTTTGGCGGTGATTGTGGTTGGTAGTACGGCATTTGGTTGTAGTTGTGTTGTGTTGGGGAATGTGGTTGTGTGTTTGTTGGTCTGTTTCTTCTAGGGGTTGGTTTGAGGTTGATGGATTTTGGGTTTGTTGGTGGGGAATCGAGGGTTGTGCCCATTGTGTGCGTGGGTCAACCAAGTACCTCGGATGAGACACGTGCATATCTGGGTTACTAACCGACCTGTACCACGACATATATTGATCGGTGTGTCGCATGTTACCTTGAGTAAGGAAAATAGGGGATTGCAAGATGTAGCGGTGACGCCTTTGCCACATTTTACACCATTCTGGAGCAAAGTCTTTCCAGTTGGTTAGATTCCACTGGGCGTCGACCCTTTTTAGATGCCAGGGGGACAAATCTGTTGGATCACTTGGTATCTCTTGGATCATTCCGAACTGCATCTTCACACGGTCGCTGTGGTGCATCTCCACAATGTTGAACCGAATGAGTGCAGTCTTTGCAGTCCAAGTTGCTGCATCCTCTGGATTTGGAGAATGGTCCAAACCCAAATATGGTCTCCAGACGAACTGCGATAAAATTTAAATCAGGTAAGCGCAAAAGTAATGTATAAATAATTAAAATGAACAAAAGTTAAAAGCTACGACTTACGACATCTGGGCCTAAGTGATCCAACAGATTCCGGTAGAGTGCGACATTGAATCTGGGATTCTTGCCGTAATCCATACCCCTCACGCAGTACCTATAGGAAATGAGAAACATGTTATTTTTAGCATATATTTTGGAAAGAGAAGAATAGTTATAAATGCTATAACTTAATGACTTACTTTGTTGCGTAAGGGAAACCAAAAGTGTTGTTGTTGATGGGGTTTAAGGACTCCATCCTCCACCAACCCCAGGCTTGTAGTAAAAATGCGCACCCATAAAATGTACATTTTTCCTTGACTGCGTTTTTGCACAAGGAACTGTACAGGTGGGCTAATACTGCAGAACCCCAACTAAATTTTCTAGTTTTATCAAAATTTGTTAGTAAATGTAAGTACATGAAATTTACACTATTTCCCGTACTTTCGGGAAATAAAAAAGTACCAAAAAGTATCATAATATAAGTTCGGGCTTTTACTACTCGGTCATTCTCTGAGGAATTTTCATTTAATTCCATACTTGCATAATGCCGTTTCAGGTCAGTGAGTAGTATTCCCTGCCCTCTTGCTCCACCACCTTCTACCATGTCCCTACCTAACAGTTCCTCACACTGTGAGTTGGGTTGTTGAACCGACCCGTTCACCGCTTTACCGTCAATAGGGAGGCCCAGTAGCATGTACACATCTTCGAGAGTGATGGTACATTCACCTATTGGTAGGTGAAATGTATGGGTCTCCGGTCTCCACCTCTCCAACATTGCAAGGATGAATTTGGAGTCAATGGTGCAGTTGGAGATCTTTATCACGTGTCCAAAACCTGCATATTCCAGATAAGGGACGATGAAAGGGTCGGGAGCCAGGTATTTGTGCGAACGGATTCTGAATCTTTGTGTATCCTGAGATCATAATTAAACAAGAGTAAGATTAATTAAGATGAACAACACGTTTTTTAAAGTATGAAAATGTATAACCAAAGAAGAGACTTACAAATGCAGCAATGTTTTCCCTTGTGCCTCTGTGAGTTTCTCCCATTGTTAGAAGGGCCATTCTTCAGAACGCTTGAGAGAATGAAAGACTTAGGAAGAAATAGAGAGTATGATAGACTTAAGAAATATTTCGTAGCAGAGAGTGAGAGTTGTGTGGGTGTGAGAGATGTTTCATAAGGTATGTATTTATAGGCAAATAATTTTGATGTAGTGGTTGCATGCCTGCGAGGTGTCACATTTGCATGCTTAGGGAGTTACACATATGCATGCATGCATTTACAAATAATGTAAGGTGTCACTCTTGCAGGCTAGGTGGCAGCCCATGCATGTATCACGATTGGACAGTAAGGGAGGCGCCATCTCACTTGGAGAAATAGTACAAAAATGAATGGTGTCGCCACCCCATTTGGCGAATAAGAGGTGTCACGTTTTACAGCATTGGCTCAGGCTACGTGACAGCCTTTGGGATTCCTTTCTCTGTTGCATGCAAGGCCATTGGAGTTGATGGGTGGCAGGCTTACACAAAACATTTATGTGTGTATTATAGGGCCAGGCTAGGTGGCAGCATAAGCCCATGCATGTATCACGATTGGACAGTAAGGGAGGCGCCATCTCACTTGGCGAAATAGTACAAAAATGAATGGTGTCGCCACCCCATTTGGCGAATAAGAGGTGTCACGTTTTACAGCATTGGCTCAGGCTACGTGACAGCCTTTGGGATTCCTTTCTCTGTTGCATGCAAGGCCATTGGAGTTGATGGGTGGCAGGCTTACACAAAACATTTATGTGTGTATTATAGGGCCAGGCTAGGTGGCAGCATAAGCCCATGCATGTATCACGATTGGACAGTAAGGGAGGCGCCATCTCACTTGGCGAAATAGTACAAAAATGAATGGTGTCGCCACCCCATTTGGCGAATAAGAGGTGTCACGTTTTACAGCTTTGGCTCAGGCTACGTGACAGCCTTTGGGATTCCTTTCTCTGTTGCATGCAAGGCCATTGGAGTTGATGGGTGGCAGGCTTACACAAAACATTTATGTGTGTAGAATAGGGTCAGGCTAGGTGGCAGCATAAGCCCATGCATGTAATATTATTGGCAGCCTTGGGGGGTTGCATCACTTACTTAATTGAAATATTTTGCCTTAGGTTGAACATAACATTCATTCACATAAACTGTAAAATTTTCCAACCTTCGAACCAGTCATCTAACCTTCAAACATTCCAGCATTCATACCTTCATATAATCAATAAACCCAAAACATTCCCACCTTCATACCTAAAACAATTCTACACAATGGCCTCTTCACCATAATTTGTTGTCAAAGCACATTTCAACGGTGAGACATACATGTGTCCCACAGTTGGGTTTTTGTTTAGAAACACCGACAATGTCCGATTTCTCTTAAACGGGAAAGCAAATTTCTCCTACTTTAAGAAAAGATTGGAGGCCAAACTTGAACGAGGCCCGGTATCCCAAATATTTTATCAGAGTCCAGTCTTTTTTGGAAACAACCAAGTCATATTTTATAAGGTTGCAATTGAAGATGACGAGGATTTCCAGAACATGATTTCCAGCCATGTCTTTTCTGGAAACGACTCTATTGAGTTGTACGTTCTATTTCAAGAGCCTCCGGTGACACAGGAGGTAGAGCCTCCGGTGACACAGGAGGTTGATCCTTTGGAGAATGAGCAAGATGAGGTGGATGCCGTTGATGATGATGAAGAAGATAACGAGTTAGAGTTCGATGAAATGGTGAACGACGATTCTGACGATGATGGCATCCCAAGTATTCCTACCGATAAAATCTACACACCACCTACGCACATGACAAACTTCAACATGGGCGGAGATGAACCTTCGACGGACTTGTTTTTCCAACCGTATATGCAATCAGATGAAAATTTAAAAGAGAAGGACAAGTTTCGTAATAGAGAGGAATGCATAAGGGCCATCAAAAAATTTCACATGCTCAACTCGGTTGATTATAAGGTGGATCGTGTAAACCCGGAAAGGTACAAGATCAAGTGTGTCCACCCTGACTGCATGTTCAAGCTGACCGCTTCATACAGACTAAGGGGTGACTGCTGGGTCATAGGTTCCATGACTACCCATACTTGTGTAAGTTCCACTCAATCACAAGACCACCGAAAACTCAACCATGATCTAATCTGTCAAGAAATCCTACCCCTGGTCAGCAACGACCCTTCTTTGAAGGTGAAAACAATCATCTCCCACATCACCACGGTTTTTAACTACACTCTGTCTTACCGTAAGGCGTGGTTAGCAAAGACCAAGGCGATTGAAAGGGTGTAC
Source organism: Vicia faba (assembly GCA_948472305.1). NCBI lineage: Eukaryota > Viridiplantae > Streptophyta > Magnoliopsida > Fabales > Fabaceae > Vicia > Vicia faba. The sequence goes on from OX451736.1 coordinate 764,653,031, forward strand.
GGAAACTGGGAGGAGTCATACCGAGAACTTCCCCGCTACCTAAATACACTCAAGACATATTCTCCAGGTAGTGTTTATGTTCTGGAAACATTGCCAGCGTACGCTCAAGATGGTAGTCTACTACATGGCAATAGAATATTCAGTCGCGTCTTTTGGGCATTTCAACCATGCATCTCAGGGTTTGCATCATGCAAACCAATTCTACAAATAGACGGGACTTGGTTGTATGGGAAGTACAAAGGCACGCTTTTGATGGCAGTTGCACAAGATGGCAACAATAACATTTTCCCCGTTGCGTTTGCCCTTGTCGAGGGGGAGACCGGTGGTGCTTGGAGCTTTTTCCTGAAAAATCTTCGTACACACGTGGATCCTCAACCAGATCTCTGTTTGATCTCGGACAGACATGCCTCCATTGAAAGTGCCTATAATAATCCGGCAAATGGTTGGCATGACCCTCCTTCTACGCATGTCTATTGCGTCAGGCATATCGTCCAGAATTTCTCGAGGGAGGTCAAGGACAAAACATTGAGGAAAGCGGTGATGAATGCGGGATACGCACTGACACAGCCCACATTCAAATATTACCGCAACGAGATCCGTTTGTCTAACCCAGAAGCCGGTACGTGGATCGACAATATACCGGTCGAAAAATGGACTAGGTCATACGACAATGGCCAAAGATGGGGGCATATGACTACAAATCTTATTGAATCAATGAATGGGGTATTCAAGGGCATACGAAACCTCCCCATCACTGCCTTGGTGAAATCCACGTATTTTAGGATGGCTGCGTTATTTGCCAAAAGAGGTGAAATGTGGTATGCGGTCTTGCAATCAGGACAACTATGGAGTGAAAGCTGTATGAAATACATTAAGGCTGAAAGTGCTAAAGCCAACACTCACATGGTTACACGGTTTGACCGCCATAGCCACAACTTCATTGTGAAAGAGATAATTGACCACAATGAAGGCCTAGCAAGACAAGAATACAGGGTCATTTTACCTTCTCAATGGTGCGATTGTGGTAGGTTTCAAGCTTTTCGTATGCCTTGCTCTCATGTCATTGCCGCTTGTGCGCATACCCATCAAGACGCGCTTCAACTTCTCTCAAACGTTTATAAATCTGAAACGTTGCTCACTGTTTACAACAACAACTTTCCTTTGGTGGCAAAACCGGACTATTGGCCTGAATACAACGGTGATATAGTTTGGCACAATGACCAAATGCGAAGGAACAAGAAGGGTCGTCCCAAAAGCAGGCGCATAACAACAGAAATGGACGATCTTGACAGGTTGGAAAGAAAGTGTGGTTTATGCCGTCAGGTCGGACACAATCGCAAAAACTGTCCGAATCGGGCGTCTGGCTCGACCATATAAATTTTGTAATACAATAAATCTTTTCAATATTTGTGTTGTAAACATTATGGGTTTTCCGTTAATAAAACTGTTCACACAATTTAGGAAATTCAATATAGGAAATTACATTAGGGTTTTTGCGTACAACAATGATTAACGATAATCAATCTAGGAAATTACAACTGTTAACACAATTTCATCTGACCCATGCATCATCAGCATTACATCACTGTCTGTTTTGACTTCCTCCAACCACACATTAGGTCTTCCTGTCGCATGCGAGGTTGTTGTTCGTTTTCGCTGGATCCTTCGAATTTTTTCCCCCTCGGCGATGTCTCCATCTAGCCACCGCATCAACTCCCGCTTCAGACGCTCCATGGAGTGAATGTGCCAGAATTTCATTTTCATCGCAGGTTTCGTGGCGGAGAATATAACGTAACCATCTCTGCTAAAAATCATAGGCGACGTCATTACGTAAATAAGGGAGTACAGAATAAAAATACAGTGCGAGAAAGTGTGAGAAATTTCAAAGAAACGGACGAATTATTTATAAAACAGCAAAAAACCCTAGTTTTGCCCTAGGCGCCAAGTGAGATGGCGCCTCCTCTCCTTTTTAAGGAGCATGCGCCATCTCACTTGGCTAAAAGCCAATGGAGGCGTCAAGTGAGATGGAGCCTAGGGCAAAACCCTAGGTGCATGCGCCAAATGAGATGGCTCCTCCTTTGTGGAGCCATCTCAAACATGGTTATTTGCGTAATTTTTTCCGAAACCCGGTTATTTGCGAAATATTTTTTTAATACATGGTTATTAATAAAAAAAATTCCCATTTGGAGATAGGATGGATAGGAGGATGGGCTTATAGATGCCATCTGGAGACGTGATAGAACCTTGTCGAGAATGGGCTTAAAGATGCCATTTGGAAGTGTTGATCGCGTAAGAGATTCCTTAGTGAGAACTTGCGTACTTTGAGAAAGGAAGATGTTTCCTGGTCTGTTACAGGTATTGATCTTCAAACTCTTCATGCAGATATGCCCTGGCTAGATACAGAAGTCGAATCCAAAATTAGTTGCTCACAGATGTGCCCTGGCTAGATACAGGAATCGAATCTGGAACTTCAAAAGGTTGTTTACAGACGTGCCCTGGCTAGATACAGGTATTGAATCTCTAAACTGTTCATGTAGACGTGCCCTGGCTAGATACAGGTATCGAATCCACAATCAAACGCTCACAGATATGCCCTGGCTAGATACAGGAATCGAATCTGGAATTGGTCGTCTATAGATATGCCCTGGCTAGATACAGGAATCGAATCTGGAATTTGCAAAAGGTTGGTAGAGATAGCTTTCATGGCTGGATACAGGTGTAAACCTCTAACCTGAGAATGAAAGATGATTTCCTGGCCTGTTAAAGGGGTTGATCTTCAAACTCTTCATGTAGATATGCCCTGGCTAGATACAGGAGTCGAATCCACAATCAATCGCTCACAGATATGCCTTGGCTAGATACAGGAATCGAATCTGGAATTGCGATAGTTGATAGTAATCATCTTTGGATTGAACTTTTCCTGAAAAGGCAAAACATTAGTTGTATGCAATGTCATGATGTATGAGCTGCATGATGTCATGATGCTCAAAATGAGACAGTGTTGTATGCACTTTATCATGTATGTATGAAATGTGAAATGTCTATGAATGTATTTTCGTCTAGGAAAATAAATCCTTGACGAGTGCCGGGAGTTTGTGGAATCCTGGGCTGATGTTGAAGAGTGGAGTTCTTCGTTTCCGCTGGGGATGATGGTTACAAGAATGAACCGGTAGGAGAAGATGACTCCGTTGGGGAATAAACTTGTTGGGGAGATTACTCTGCGGGGAACTACTCTGTGGGAAAAGATACTTCGTTGAGGTTTTGATGAGAACTCCGCTGGGGATTCCACTGATAAGTTATGCTGGGGAATTTGATGAACTTCGTTGGGGAATAGGAAGAACTTCGCCGAGGACGATCTTTCCGTGGTAATTAGCTGAGGATAACCCAGTTATACCCTGGTGGGGAAATAATCTCTGAATAAAGCCGGGGAGACGCGTTCGTACTCTGCAGGGGACAAGCTTCCAGAATCTACTGGGGATATGGATTCCACTTTCCTGGGGAAACTTTTGGATTGTACTGGGGAATGGCTCCACTGGGATGTCTGGTATTCCGCCGGGGAACAATCTTATATTAAGACTGCCGGGGATGCTTGCTGAGGAATGTCTATACTCCTGCTGGGGAATGCTGAGATCTTCTGGGGATGCCCAACTTCCTTTAGGCTGACAGTAGACTAACTCTGCTTGGGGAGAGCATTGCTGACTTGCTAGGGGAATATTGTGCCTTTTCAGGGCTAATAGGAAACCAACTCTACTTGAGGAGAGTATTGCTGAAATCTAGTCTTACTCTATGGGGAGTTGAGGTAACTTGGTTACGTTCTTCAGTCGAACCTACCTTGGCACCTTGGTGGACAGAGCAACTAGATTGCTTAGCCAATTCTTTGTTGCCCCTGTTTCTGATGTCACCTGTAATCAGTCATTTGTTTTGCATGCAACTATTCATGATTAGCAATTAATGTCAAATGCATATATCAAAAATGAACATTGGACGTTCTTCACAACACAAAACAGAAAAAAGGAAAAACAATGGATAATTTGTCTGAGAAATTGAACTTGTATTGATTTTGAAATTTGCCTGTAAATAGGAGTTTTGAAAAGGAAACAAAACAGCTATGTGAAAAACAATCCCACTGGGTTCCAACTCTGCTATCGCCTTTATGTCTTCAAGCGTCTCATCACTTTGCTGCTTAGTTGAAGATGAAACTGATTGATTGGCGACGTCTGAACCCGATAGTTGATGCCGAATTATGGATGTAAGGTGATCCAAAGAGACATAGTATTACGCTTTATCCCTAACTTTTTCCTGGACCGCCCTTTCGGGTTTTCAGTCCACCGGGATACCCATTTTTGCCCAAGCCGCCTTTTCAGGTTTTCGACTTGCCGAGTGTACAGATTTTTTTTCATTTTCATCCCTTATTTTTGCCCGAACCCTTTTGGTTCACCGAGAAGCCCTTATTTTTGCCTAGGTGTGTCAACCTAGCGGGTCTTTAGTCATGCGTAGTATCTTTTTACTATGTCTGCATTAGCGGGGTGAGGAAGGTCGTCACCATCCATGGTGGTCAGAATCATAGCTCCTCCTGAGATGATATGTTTAACCACAAATGGCCCTTCGTACGTGGGGGTCCATTTGCCCCTGGGATCACTTTGAGGAAGAATGATGCGCTTGATTACCAGGTCTCCGACTTGATACTCTTGTCGTCTGACTTTCTTGTTAAATGCCCTGATCATCCGTTTTTGGTACGTCTGACCATGACAAATAGCAGTGAGTCTCTTTTCGTCAATTAGGTTTAATTGATCAAGCCGAGTCTGGATCCAGTCATCTTCGCTCAAGCCTGCATCCTTCATTATCCGGAGAGAGGGTATCTGGACTTCAATAGGCAAGACTGCCTCCATGCCATAGACCAAGGAAAAGGGAGTTGCCCCTGTTGACGTCCGTGCTGAGGTACGGTACCCATGAAGAGCAAACGGTAACATTTCGTGCCAATCTTTATAGGTCACTGTCATCTTCTACACAATCTTCTTGATGTTCTTATTTGCTGCTTCGGCAGCCCCATTCATCTTCGGCTGGTAAGGTGAAGAGTTGTGGTGCTGTATCTTGAATTGCTCGCAGAGCTCAGTGATCATCTCTTTGTTAAGATTGGTACCATTATCCGTAATGATCCTCTCAGGTACACCGTATCGACAGATCAGGTTGTGCCGAATGAACTGTGCCACGACGCTCTTGGTTACGGTGGCGTAGGAGGCTGCTTCAACCCACTTCGTGAAGTAATCAATTGCTACTAGGATGAAGCGATGCCCGTTGGATGCCGTAGGTCTGATTTCACCGATCATATCAATGCCCCAAATTGCAAAAGGCCAAGGTGTTCTCAAGACGTTCAGAGGAACCGGAGGAATGTGCACCTTATCAGCATAGATCTAGCGTTTATGACAAGTCCGGGAATGCTGATAACAGTCGGCTTCCATTGTGGACCAGAAATATCCTGCCCGAAGGATTTTCTTTGTCATGGTATGTCCACTGGAATGCGTTCCGAAGGTACCTTCATGCAGCTCCGCCATGATCTTTTCTGCTTCAGTCTTATCCACACAACGCAGTAAGGTTGAATCATGGTTTCGCTTGTAGAGAATGCCGTTGTTGAGGAAGAATTTTGCCGCAAACCTTCTCAGGAACTTCTTGTCGTTAACGGATGCGCCTTCGGGGTATTCTTGAGTTTCAAGGTACCTCTTCAGTTTATGATACCAGGGCTTTTCTATTACCTCCTCAGCCTCAAGATTGCAGCAATGTGCAGGTTCATCCAACTTCCAGATAATGATCTGGGGCGCCTCGTTGTCCCATTTGACTTTGAACATAGAAGACATCGTAGCCAACGCGTCTGCTAACTGATTCTCCTCTCTTGGGAAGTGTTCAAAAGTTATCTCCTCGAAGTGGGGAAGCAATGTCAGCACATACTCCTCGTAAGGAATAAGATTTGGGTGTTTCGTATCCCACTCGCCTTTGATCTGATTGATCACGAGAGCGGAATCTCCGAAGACACTCAGAAACTTGATCCTTAAGTCAATTGCAGCTTAAAGACCCATGATACATGCCTCATACTCTGCCATGTTGTTGGTGCAGTTGAAACATAGCCGGGCGGTGAGTGGAGTATGAGTGCCTTTAGGGGATATGATCACAGCGCCGATTCCATTACCCAAAGCGTTCGAGGCTCCGTCAAAGTACATACACCATCCGGATCCTTCCTCAGGTCCTTCATCCTGAAGAAGTGAAAAACACAAGAAGGGGGGGTTGAATTGTAAAACTGAAACTTAATGCAATGAACAAGATATTTTTATCCTGGTTCGTTTGATCTCAAACTACTCCAGTCCACCCGTCAAGGTGATTTCGCCTCTCTCCAACGAGGTCTTAATCCACTATATTCAACTGAATATTACAATCTGCTTTAACAACTGCTAAAGCCTTCTTGATGCAAACCACAATCCGGTTTGTCAAGGAAACACTTTCTTACAAAGAAGATAAAACTAGGTGTGTGAATGTTTTCTACAAAACTGTATCACACCTGTGATGTTACACAACTTAAGCTTATGAAACTAGATTGGTAAACAATGATTGAGTAAGGAGATATGTAGCGTTTAGAAAACTGAGAGAAGGAAGATTATAATTAGCTTTTAGGCGTGTAATATGTTGGAGAGCATTAGCCAATTCAATCTTCATAGTCTTGTTTATATAGCACTGAGATTGTTGAACGTTGGAGCAATAATCTTGATTCAATGCTAATAACAAACTTTCCTTATTGAGCAGATCTTGTCTGGAATGATGCCGTTGGTAATAATACGCTTTCAATGCACAGTACCGTTGCTACTTAAAGCATGTTCTGGCTTGGCTTCATTCTGACTCTGCTTAGCTGCTGATGAACTGTTGTTGTCTTTATCAGAGTGATGAGCGCAGTTCTGTTCATCAAGCTTTAGCATGCGCGTGAGTTATTCTTCTGATTCTGGTGTTAAAGACCAATATTCTGATGCTGATTAAGTGTGCTCTTGCTGATACCTATCAGAGTTTCTGCAAAGCAGAACATAATATTTTAGGTAGCAAATAGTTCATACATGAATCACATGGTTAATATATCCTTTCATTTTGTTATCATCAAAACTTAAACTTAGGGTAGTAGATTCAAACTTTGTTCTAACAATCTCCCCCTTTTTGATGATGACAAAAACTAGATATTTTTAATTGAAAATAACGTGAAAAGAGTATCAGAGATAACTAAATGAAAAGATGTATCAGAGTAAGAGGTTATCAAAGATAAGGGATAAAGAGATATCAGAGTTGAGAGATACTCCCCCTGAATTTATTGCTTCCCTTTTTAATTCCAAGAGTTCTTCAGGATCAGATTTTTATTGCCATTCTTTGAACATCAGAAGAGTTTTGACTATCAGAAGCTTTAGATCAGCATATCAGAGCAGAGCTTCAGATCAGCGTATCAGAGCTTTTCTATCAGAGCTTTGCTTTGGGTCAGAGTATCAGAGCTTTAGTCTTCATAGTATCATGGAGCATTCTTGTACTTGTAGACTTAAGCAAAAACAGAAAACATATTCAAGTATATCAGAGTTAGAATGTTTGAGATTTTCTGTCTTAGTAATCCGTTATTATTTAAAATATCATTCTTGTTCTCCCCCTTTTTGTCAGCAATCAAAAAGTGTAAGTGATGTGCTAAAACATTTAGAGCGGAAAAACTTGTCATATTAAAAAGTTCAGAATCAAACAAAACAGTACAACAGATAATCAAAGAAAACATGAAAATGACATGAATGAAAAACTAAGGTTGGGGAGGAAGGCGTGTGAACAGGTTCTCCAGCATGGCTTTGATCTGATCAGCAGTCTCATTCTGCTTGTGCACCATGCTGACAACTGTGTCTATCTTGCTATCCTGCACATCCATCCTTTCTTTCATCTTCTAGTCATTTTCATCCATCCTTTGCTGCAGACGGATGTCATTCAGCTTCAGCTCTTCCAGAGTCTGCCTGTCCAAGGCAGCTTGAGAAACATCAGAAGCAGGGAGCTTCTGAGAGCTTTCTGCAACATCTTATGCTTGACTTGCTTCAGCTTGAATAGTCTTGTCTTCTTCTGGTTGCACCTTTGAAGCTGGCTGTTTCTCAGACCATGGCTCACTATCCAGAGGGAGCACGTCTTCCTGTGGCAGCTGACTTTCAACTTCCTTCAGCAGCTTGCTGAAGTTCTGTTGTGCCTGCTCATAGTTGATATCCTGCAACTTGAGGGCTTCAGCACGTACCCAAATTCTAAATTGTGACCAGAGCTGGTCAGAGGCAGCTGGGTCAATCATTCCAGGACAAACTTGCTTCAGAGAAGCAATCCACTGTTGCAAACCTGTTTCAAAATTCATAATACCAGAGCCAACATCTGGTTGTTTTGGTTTTGGAATGGCTATTTTATTTTTCAGATCAGCAAGACGGTCAAGGATTGTTAAATCTATGAAGGTCCTGCTGGGGTTTTCGGTGGTTTGCTTGGGAGCTGTTTGTTTTGGAGATGGAGTGGGGGAGTCGGAAATTATGATTGGACTGTTTGGGGTTTTGGGAGTATTTGGTGGTGTGGTTTCAGGCGAGGATGGCAGCTGGGCCATTGTGACTGTTGTTCCACATGGCAGCTGGATTGCCATAGGTGATGGTTGAGGTGATTGAGGTGAATGAGGTTCAGAAGGTGGAGGAGTTGGAGTTTCAGAATGATGAAACTCAGGTTGAGGTGATGGTGGATGAATTTCTGGTTGAGGAGAGGGAGAAGGAATTGCTGGTTGTGGAGAAGGAGGAGGAATTTCTGGTTGTTCAGGGATAAGAGGTTCTTCTGGAATGGGTGAGAGAGGTTGTTCTGGTTGTGGAGATTGGACAATTTGTGGTTCAGAGTTTGGATTATTGGAGGAGTGATCAGAGGTGTGTTGATCAATGTCAGACAGCACTTTGTCAATTGCTGATGTTGTTGAGATTGTTGGTTTGGGATGTTTGGTTCGGGGTCTTCTGAGTTGTAGTGCCTCAGAAGGGTTATCTTCTGGTTCAGTTTCATCTATTGTTGGGATGGGGATTGAGATTCTATGAGAGGTTGGAGATGGGATTGATGCTGGAATAGTAGAAGAATTTAAAACAGAAGCAGCAGATAAATTACCTCTTTTTTTGGGTGTCTGCTGGGATGATCTGAAGGTGCCTTCCTTTTCTTCGTCTTCTTCAGTGTAACTTCTGGTTGAGGTTGGTGCAGATCTTTGATATTCAGATTGGGATCTGTACCATCAGCCTTGCACGCGTCCAGATATCTGAGAACTACCACTGGTTTGGATTCTATCTCAGAAAATAAAGGAAAGTCACTCAGTGGGACTCTTCTGCTGGTGATATCAGCAATAGGAGTAGCGCTGGGTTCCTTTTTGATATTCTCTATTAACTTCATTTTCTTCAAGTTCTTCGCGTTCAGAGGCTTCCTAACCGTTGGTTCAATGGTGCTTAACTCTTGAGCTTTTATCAGGTGCTCTATCAGCCTATTCTCAGTCAGAATATCTGATATCAACCTTCCAAAGGGTATCCAATCCCTCTTTGCTCTTTCTTCTTCCCTGGTTTCCTTCACGCTTGTTCTGAGGTGATTAAACAGAAGATGAGCCAAGTTGATTTTTACCTTCTGATTGATAAAATAGATCAGAAACTGCTGATCTACATTTATGTAATCAGGGGAACTAGTTGGCTTCCTAAGATTAAAACACCCCAGAATTATCTTCGCCCAAACTCCGTGGTGATCTTTCAGATCTCTGATCTTGCTGCTGGGCACCCCATGGGTGAAAATCCTTTCTGCTATGACACCCACGTCAGCACATCTCTCAGCCATATCAATACAGCGGACGCCACCGCCACTGTAACCAATTAACCTTGCTATGTGATCCTCAGTGATCACAATCTTCTTCCCCATAATGTAGGAGGTGACTTGATGCGTTGAAGCAGTTGCATGAATCCAGAACTCCTTGACTAACATTGGAAATGTTGGTCCAACCAACCTGTCAAAATACCTTTCCCATTTTTGTGCCCTAACTTCTTCTGTTAAATCAAAACCGTTTTCCTTCAGACTTCAAAAATCAATGATCAATTCAGATAACACTTCAAGATTCTTCACAGGAGTGAGGAGTGTTCTGAATGGCACTTGATACTGTTCAGATGATGCTTTCTTCTGAGAACCTCCAGAAGCACTTCTGGAGGTTGCCATGTTCACACTTAAGGATTTTGAGAAAGACTGAGAAAATGGGTTTGAGAGAGATGAACACAGAAAAATGCAGAGAATACTTGAGAAATAATGAGAAACTGTAAAAGATTAAAGTGAGAGGTTAACGTGCTTAAATAGGCTTCAGAATATTTTGAAATTGTAAACGTTTTCAAGAAGGAGAAATAAAGTCATAATTACGTTTTAAAAACATGATTACTTTCATTTAATGCTTGCTGATTTTGGGGGATTTGAGAAAGATACTTAAAAACGGTTACCAGACATGTGTCTCAATGCACCCAATCAGCGGTTTGCCTTCTCAGAAGCGTGCACGCGTTCTGCTTCAGAGATATGCTGATGATTGGATGACACTTGTTTGATGTAGTGATCAGCACGCCTATCCTTGAGCTTAGACTCTCAGATCTTTAAGACTAGCATCTGATGCAATCTGCATGTTCTATCTTTCTGAAAAGAGATTGATCAGAAGTTCACAGTAAAACAAATACATTCTGAAGATAAATATATGGAATTAAAACATTTTCACTCTGGGCAGATTTTCATGCTGAGATGTTTCAGAATGAAATTGAACCTATCTTCAGAAAGGGGTTTAGTGAAGATATCAGCCCATTGATGGTCTGTATCTATAAATTTACCGTTTCCACTGGCTCTTCATGTGGCTGCATGGCCCTCTCTTCCTGGAGTAACAGTCTTGCAAGTTCGCCAGGCACTGCGCAATCATCTTCACCTTCGTCTTTGGCCAAGTTGATCGGATTCTCGAAGTCATAACCGGCAGTAGCAGAGTCGTTACCAGTGAGATCCAGAGTGGATTGGAACCTGTATGAGTGAGTGTGTGTAAATATAGCTGTTTTGCAATATATAATAAAGAAAGAAAAGGAGCGCAAGATTTTGAAATGCAACAAACGTCAAATGTTTTGATTAATGATATATGAAAATGACATACAAAAGCCCTCACAAATGAAACCGCGGTGCCCCGGGTAGGACACCGAGCCATAAAAGTTTCAACATATTGCTTGTTACAAATTGAAAACAAAAGAGTTCATTACTGAGTGACAAAAGTAATAGGTGTGAAGTCTTTGGCAGTCCAGTTGCTTGGTCCACTGTCGGTTGTTGGGTAGATCCAACTGTCGAATTCAGATTCCTCCATGTCATCTTCAATAGCATTTACTCCCGGGTTGGTGATGAACACAGGAGGTCTTCCAATTCTTTCCTTACGAACAGCCCTCTGAGCCTCTGTAGTGAAGCCCAAACCAAACTTGTCAGTCTTCGGAGTAAAATCAGGAAGTCGGCCCCAGTTTGCACACTCACCCTTCTAAATAACAGCCCGTGCATCCTTTAAGGAAGCCATCTTCAAAGGATGGTTTTCAATCACAGTTTCAGCTGATGCCAGTGTCTGAGGCACCTCTTCAAAGTGCTGGAATGGAGTCTCAATGAATTCCCCATCCATTTCTATGTACCGGAACGAGTTTAGGTGGCTGACCATATATTCTTCCTCCCCCTGAACTGTCACAATATTCCCTCTAACCGGGTACTTAAGCTTCTGATGTAGTGTGGAGGTCACCGCTCCATCCTTGTGGATCCAAGGACGATCCAGCAAACAAGAATAGGATGGACGGATGTCCATCACATAGAAAGTTGAATCAAAAACTTGAGAACCAACCCTGATTGGAATATCAACTTCACCATGTACCATCCTTTTCGAACCGTCAAAGGCCCAAACAACAATGTTACTGGGCTTGAGCTCCAGACCTTCACAATCCAACGTGTCTAGGGCCTTCTTGGGCAATACGTTCAATGAAGAACCGGTGTCTACCAACACATGGGCAAGAGTAGTGCCCCTGCATTCAATGGAGACATGCAGGGCGTCGTTATGGTTCTTTCCCTTGGCGGTCAGATCAGCGTCAGAGAAGCCCAAACCATTATCAGCAGTCAAGTTGGCCACACAATCAGTAAATTGATCAGTAGATGTTTCTTGTGGCACATGGGCCGTCTTCAGGAAGGAAATCAGGGCCTTGGCATGGGCCTCTGAACACAACAACAGTGATAGCATAGAAATCTTTGATGGGGTGTGCCCCAGCTGCTCAACTACGTTGAAATCACTTTTCTTGATAATCTTGAGGATCTCCTCCATCTCTTGCCGGGAGGCTTCAACAGTGGTTGTCTTCGGCGCCTCCGTCAGGGCAGGAAAATCAGTAGCAATCCCTTTGCCCCGAGCGTCAGATGACTCGGCAGCAGGGGTAGAAACAGGAACTTGATTAGGAAGGGGAACAGGCACACTTGCAGGTGTGATGATAAGAGGTTTCTGAATAGCTGCTGGCGCAATATCTGGCGAGAACAGCCTACCACTGCGAGTAATTTTGGCAGGCCCGATGATGTTACTGACGCCGGTACTTGTATCAAACTCTTGCTTTACTCCAAGCACATAAACATCTTCCCCATAGTGCCATGGGACAGCTTTGTCGGATGTATAAGGGAGGGGCCCCGGAATAGTGATGATGATAGGAGCAATCTTCTGAGCGGACATGATTTTGACAGGCTTCTTTGAGAGAGCCTTAGGAGGTTTGTTGAAAATAGTGACGATAGAAACTTCTTCAGTAGGGACAACAGGAACAGCAATCTTCTCGAACAAGATTTCTTTGCTATCCATCAGGCTTTGGATACCTGATTTCAGCAAAGGACAACCAACAGGTGAAACAGCACATAGGAGGCAACCTTTACTACATCCCGGGAAAAAACCGGCTAGCAACAGGTTCCTTTTGACGGTTAATAAAGGAGTAACAATCTCTTCCATGGAGGCTACATACCGGTTGTGATCGGTGGATTTAGAACTGACTGTTTAACGCTGCTTCGCGAAATGTCGCGGAAGCAAGAGTCGTCACCGTCTTTTATTTTCTCCAACATGGACAGGACAAAAGCACAGCAAAATTCCTTATGAGATTGTTTCTCGGTTCGGGAGGTAGATTTATAGAAAGGGAAGGTGTTAGCACCCTTTCTATTCGTGGTTATCCACGGGCTCTTAGATACTTGCTCATTGTGTTTTCAAAATGTTTGCTTTTCAAAATGTGAGTGGGTTTGAAAAAGTTCCGTTTAAAGATTTCAGAATGACTCTTGTATCAGTCCTCAAGAGTGTTTGAAAAATTGTTTTGAAAGCTTTTTGAAAGTGTCGGTGTGAAAAGGTTTTTTGATTTGTTTTTGAACAGAGCAAGTATCTACGAGTCATCTACCTACCCTAAGGAATTAGGCTGTGTAAATGTCCTTAAGGTAGTGTCATCCCACCATTGAGAGGTAGGTAGCACCACCATTGTAGGTGTTCGGGTCAATTCGTTTTTTAGGGACAGTGTGGTCACCAGAGCAACAGTAGGACACCTTAGAAGCTACCCTTATGCCCTTGATCCTTTTTTAATCCGAGGCAACCGTTTCGAGGCAACTGGATCATGGACATAAGGACTTACTAAAACGTCCTACACTCGACGACCACGTTTCGAAGGCAAGGCAATAGGTGAGGCGTACCCTAAGAGTGGTGTGTGAATTTGTGTGTTATTTTCATGTCAATATTTATCTTTGATCAGGCCATTGTGAGCTACGCTTGTTTTTAATTAACCATACATTCTTTCATGCAATTAGAATTTAAAAGTGCGGAAATTTTAAATGTGGAAAGATAAATCCTACGCTATTACAAGGCGCGGGTCTATACATCGCCAAATTACAAAGACCCGTTTTGAAAAAAATGCGGAAAGAAAAAAGACCTAATTACTATTACAAGCCTTGAGCAGTTACATAATATTCGAAAAGAAAATAAGAATAATGTGTGAAAGAAATTGAATGTCCGGGGGTTTTGACCCTTTTGAAATTAAATTGAATTAAAAAAGCTAATTAATTATTTTATTAAGAAAAGAAATTGTTTTTTTATGTTTCTGTATTTATGAAATAAAGAAAAGAATTAAAATTAGAAGGAAAACCTAGTTCTAAATATTTTTAATTATTAATGAAAAATATACAAGTTAACCTAATTTACATATTTATTTACAAAATATTTAGTATTTAATAATAATGAGAGAAAATTATTTATTAAAAAAAAAGATGAAAAGGTCAAAAACCCTAATTCTACTTATTTTATTTATTAAGAAAAGTGTCAAAATTAAAACCTAAATTAACCTAATTAATTGTTAGAGTTTATTTACAAAAAATATTTTAATGGTGAATTTAATATTAATAAAAAATAACCATTTTTTCAGTTTCTGATTTATTATTGTGAAAATTATTTTATGGTAAAAAAGAAATAATTAAAACATTAAAAAGAATTTAGAAAATAAAATCAAACAAAAATTAAAAATGATGCAAACCATGGGGGGTATCAGGCCCCAAAGGGAGGTTTGTTGAGAAATTTTGGCCCATCAAGGCAAGGCCTTAGTTGACTTTTCTAATCATGTGTGTGAGGTTTGACTGGGGTACACCCTGGAATTCACGTTCTGGCCTTCAGATTGTTCCTTGAAGCCACTTGGCAGGCTAGCGTATGAGCGTGTATGGTGGGCCTTTTGATGGACGATGCATGGAAACATGTTAAGAGAAAAATTATGAAATATGTGGGGGGACCTGGGAATCGAACCCAGGTCCCAGCGTTTACCAAACCATATTCCCACCATCTGAGCCAATGCACGCGTTTGGATATTTAATGGAACACAAATATTATAATAAGAAATGAAAGCTAATGATATAAATCAAGAAAAACGCGCCAGATTTTGAATGCTCCAACCATACAGTGACACGCTAGCCTTTTTCTTCATTTGCCTGAAACAAAAAGGAATGAATAGCGGGGATTTTAAACCCCCACAATCTGAAAACGTGAAAATAGCGATTAGGCCCTGAGTTAATATAAAAAGGGCGCGAGTAGTCAGTTTGTTTCGTCTTGATGCCACGATTTGGTCTGCACCAGTTTGAATGTCCAATTTTACCATGTGAGGAAAGCCCCAATTTAGAGCTTCTGAAACCCTAAGTTTCAACCATGGTAGATTCTGATTTAGGCAATATTATCACAATTAAGTTGTACCAATCGCTTCAAAATGTTAGTATTAGTATAAATCAATCAAGAAAGATGGCTAAAAGTGCATGAATCGTGATATGGAATTCAAGGAATTTTGGCAAACCGTATAACCTGTGTTCTTCAGTTCTTTACACGTTTTGACTCGTTCTCGATTGCAAACGCTTCCTGGATGTTTTGGCAATGTATTGGAATGCTTTTGAAGCTTTGAATTGTACTCTAGCTATGAAATTAGTTTTCAAGTTTTTGGCCAAAAATTGCAAATTGGTTATGCAGCTTCTGAGCCGTTTTTCGTGTCTCTATCAATTAGGTTTTACTATGCCTTTGTATCTGAACATAATTAGGTCAAAAAAACAAGCCCAAGGTCCATGAATTGATGTTTTGAATATTTGATTTTGTTCATATCTTTTCCAATCTTTTTCCATGCAATTCTTGCCAAATATGGATGATATTATCCCCTTGAGATGGTGCACAAAATCTTTTGGATATGATGAACATATTTGCTGCACAAAAAAGATTTGAAACCATTATTTGATATTTTTCTTATAATTAAATTTAATTAAATGAATTAATAAGAATAAAAATTCAATTAATTAATTAAAAATAAGAAAATAAATCCCTTTGAGCTTAATGGGTCGTGCATATGCTTTGGGTAATGATTCAAGGAAGAAATTGAGGCCCATTAGCATTTTTGAAGCTTTTGAAGCAAAGTTGACTTTTCAAAATTCCCAAAAATTTCCCAACTTCTCGAATGCATATCTTGCTCAATTTTGAAGCTATGATCATGTTCTTGGACATTTTGGAAAGGTCTTGAAGTCCTCTAACCAATGACTTTGGTCCCATGTCATTTTGATTTACCAATCTCAAGTTATGGTCTTTGACTTAAAGTGCCTTTTTGTTGACTTTTGAAAATGACCTATAATGTTGAAATTGATAACTTTTTATGAGAGCATTTGTTGGACTTGAAGTGTGAAGATGAGTTGTAGGAAATTTTATACTCTTCAAAATGAGCTTTGGATGGGATTTTTCTGATACACCATGAAGAAGTTATGCCCTGGTCAATTTGCAGTTGACTTTTTCAACTGTCCAAAAATAGAAACTTTTGCATCTTGAGACTTTTTGAGCCATGCTTTGAGAAATCATGATCAAGAATTGATCAAATGATGTTTGTGGCTTCAAAATAAGATGTTGACCAAAAATTTTGACTTTTGACTGTCAAATGACCATTTTGCCCCTACAGTTGACTGTGAAGCATTTAGGTTTTTTGACTGTGCAATTTTGATGCTGTGAGTCTTGAAACTTGGCATATGGATGCTTGACAATGTATATAGGCATGTGGGACTTGATTGGACCCTTGGAAACCTCATTTTCTTTGCCAGAACCAAAACCCTAATTTTGATTGTGTTAGGAGGCAATTGGACTGTGCAACCCTTGAGATATTTTGAACCATTTGGAGATTGATCTTGACAAATCTTGAAGAATATGGGAGGGCAAATTTTGGGGTACAACAGTTGCCCCTGTTCAATCTTCTTAAACCTGAGGATGTAGATTGGCTGTCATGCCTTTCGTGATCCGAAGGTGGAAGATAATTGAATATTAGAGTGCCCAGAAATTTGCACTCACATAGTAGAGTGTCAGCAGCGTGATAACGGGAATGGGCTTACAGATGCCATTTGGAGAGATGATGGATAGGAGGATGGGCTTATAGATGCCATCTGGAGCTGTTGGTATGTGGATGGGCTTGTAGATGCCATCTAGGTGTCGATCGCGTAAAAGATTCCTTAGCGAGAACTTGCGTACCTGAGAAAGAAAGATAATTACTTGGCCTGTTACAGGAGTTGATCTTCAAACTCTTTATGTAGATGTGCCCTGGCTAGATACAGGAATCGAATCTTTAAACTCTTCAGACGTGCCCTGGCAAGATACAGGAATCGAGTCCGGAGAATAGTCGTCAACAGATACACCCTGGCGAGATACAGGAATCGGATCTTCAAACTCTTCAGACGTGCCCTGGCAGGATATAGGAATCGAGTCTAGAATTAGTCGTCAACGGATACACCCTGGCAAGATACAGGAATCGGATCTTCGAACTCTTCAGACGTGCCCTGGCAAGATACAGGAATCGAGTCTGGAATTAGTCGTCAACAGATACACCCTGGCAAGATACAGGAATTAGATCTTCAAACTCTTCAGACGTGCCCTGGCAAGATACAGGAATCGAGTCTGGAATTAGTCGTCAACAGATACACCCTGGCAAGATACAGGAATCGGATCTTCGAACTCTTCAGACGTGCCCTGGAAAGATACAGGAATCGAGTCTGGAATTAGTCGTCAACAGATACACCCTGGCAAGATACAGGACCGGATCTTCGAACTCTTCAGACGTGCCCTGGCAAGATACAGGAATCGAGTCTGGAATATAGTCGTCAACAGATACAACCTGGCGAGATACAGGAATCGGATCTTCAAACTCTTCAGACGTGCCCTGGTAAGATACAGGAATCGAGTCTGGAATTAGTCGTCAACAGATACACCCTGGCAAGATACAGGAATCGGATCTTCGAACTCTTCAGACGTGCCCTGGCAGGATACAGGAATCGAGTCTGGTAATGTAGTCGTCAACAGATACACCCTGGCAAGATACATGAATCAGATCTTTGAACTCTTCAGACGTGCCCTGGCAAGATACAGGAATCGAGTCTGGAATATAGTCGTCAACAGATACACCCTGGCAAGATACAGGAATCGGATCTGGAATCACGACAGTTGATAGTAATCATCTTTGTACTGACCTTTGTCCTGAAAAGACAAAACGTCAGTTGTATGCGATGTCAGGATGTATGACATGCGTGATGTTCTCAGAATAAATGAGATTGTATGTTCATGATGCGTATATGCATGCTATAATGTATGAAGATGTGATGTTCATGAATGCATTTTTGTCTAGGAAAATAAATCCTTGAAGGGTGCCGGGAAGTTAAATCCTGGGCTGATGTTGGAAGAGGAGAATTCTTTGTTTCCGCTGGGGATGATGGTTGCAAGAATACCGGTAGGAGAAGATGACTCCGTTGGGGAATAAACTTGGCGAATAGATTACTCTGCGGGGAGTGGACTCTTTGGGGAAAGAGATACTTTGCTGAGATTGGTGATAACTCCGCTGGGGATACCATTGATGTGTCATGTTGAAGGGATTGATGAACTCCGCTGGGGATAGGAAGACTTCGCCGGGGACGATCTTTCCGTGGCAATTGGCTGAGGATAACCCAGTTATATCCTGGTGGGGAAATAACCTTTGAATAAAGCCGGGGGAGCGTTCGTGCTCTGCAAGTGATAAGCTTCCAGAATCTATTGGGGATAAGCTTCAAGATCTGTTGGGGAGATTGATTCCACTTTCCTGGGGAAACTTTTGGACTGGACTCTCCTGGGGGAATTTTTCAGATTGGACTGGGGAATGGCTCCATTGGACGTCTGGTATACCGCCGGGGAACAATCTTAGATTAAGACTTCTGAGGATGCTTGTTAAGAATGTTTGTAGACTCCGCTGAGGAATGTTGAGATCTGCTGGGGATACCCAACTTCCTTAAGGCTGGCAGTATATTAACTCTGCTTGGGGAGAGTGTCGCTGACTTTCTAGGAGATACTGTGCCTTGTTAGGGTTGATGGGAGACCAACTGCTTGGGAGAGAATTGTTGAATTTTGGCTCACTCTCTAGGGAATTAAGATATCTTGGTTACATTCTTCAGCCGAACTTACCTTGGTACCTTGGTGGACAGAGCAATTAGATCGCTTAGACAACTCATTATTGCCCCTGTTTCTGATGTTACCTGTAACTAATCCTTTGTTTCGTATGCAAATATTTATGAGTTAGCAATTAGTGTCAAATGCATATATCACAATTGAACATTGGACGTTCTTCGCAAGACAAAACAAAAAAGAAAAAAAAACAGTGGGCAATTTAGCTGAAACGTGAATTTGTATTGATTTTTTTGAATTTTCCTGTAAATAGGCGTTTATGTACAAGAGGCTGACGTCCTAGTAAGAGAACACCGCCGAACAACAGAGTTTATACAATTTTACGAAAAGGGAAAACAAAACAGCTATGTGAAAAGAATAATCCCACTCGGTTCCAACTCTGCTATCTCCTTTATATCTTCGAGTGTCTCATCACCTGGCTGCTCAGTTGAAGATGAAGCTGATTGATCGATGCCGTCTGAACTTGATAGTTGATACCGGATTCTGGATGCAAGGTGATCCAATGATACATAGTATTACTCTTTAATCCCTAACTTTTGCCTGGACCGCCCTTTCGGGTTTTCAGTCCACCGGGATACCTATTTTTGCCCAAGCCGCCTTTTCAGGTTTTCGACTTGCCGAGTGTACAGATTTTTTTTATTTTTTATTTCATCCCTCATTTTGCCCGAACCCTTTTGGTTCGCCGGGAAGCCCTAATTTTTGCCTAGGTATGTCAACCTAGCGGGTCTTTTATCATGCGTAGTATCTTTTTACTATGTATGCATTGGCGGGGTGAGGAAGGTCGTCACCGTCCATGGTGGTTAGAATCATGGCTCCTCCTGAGAACACATGTTTAACCACAAATGGCCCTTCGTATGTAGGGGTCCATTTTCCCCTGGGATCACTCTGAGGAAAGATGATGCGCTTGATTACCAGGTCCCCAACTTGATACTCTTGTGGTCTGACTTTCTTGTTAAATGCCCTGATCACCCATTTTTGGTACGTTTGACCATGACAAATAGCAGTGAGTCTCTTTTCGTCGATTAGGTTTAACTGATCAAGTCGAGTCTGGATCCAGTCATCTTTGCTCAGATCTGCATCCTTCATTATCTGGAGAGAGGGTATCTGGACTTCAAACGGCAAGACTGCCTCCATGCCGTAGACCAAAGAAAAAGGAGTTGCCCCGGTTGACGTTCTTGCTGAGGTACGGTACCCATGCAGAGCAAACAGTAACATCTCGTGCCAATCTTTGTAGGTCACTGTCATCTTCTGCACAATCTTCTTAATGTTCTTATTAGCCGCTTCAACAGCCCCATTCATCTTCGGCCGGTAGGGAGAAGAGTTGTGGTGCTGTATCTTGAATTGCTCGCAGAGCTCAGTGATCATCTTGTTGTTAAGATTGGTACCATTGTCCGTAATGATCCTTTCCGGGACGCTGTATCGACAGATCAGGTTATGCCGAATGAACCGTACCACAATGTTCTTGGTTATAGTAGCATAAGAAGTTGCTTCAACCCACTTTGTAAAGTAATCAATCGCCACCAGGATGAAGCGATGCCCATTGGATGCCGTAGGTTTAATCTCGCCGATCATATCTATGCCCCACATTGCAAAGGGCCACGGTGCTGTCAAGACATTCAGAGGAACCGGAGTAACGTGCACTTTATCTACGTATATCTGGCACTTATGACATGTCCGAGAATGTTGGTAACAGTCAGCTTCCATTGTGGACCAGAAATATCCTGCCCGAAGGATTTTCTTTGCCATGGTATGTCCACTGGAATGTGTTCCGAAGGTACCTTCATGTAGTTCTGCCATGATACTTTCTGCTTCAGCTTTATCCACACAATGCAGTAAGGTCGAATCATGGTTTCGCTTGTACAGAATGTCGTTGCTGAGGAAGAACTTCGCTGCGAACCTTCTCAGAAACTTCTTGTCATTGATGGATGCACCTTCAGGGTATTCTTGCGTTTCTAAGTACCTCTTTACTTCATGGTACCAGGGTTTTTTAGTTACTATCTCAGCCTCAAGATCACAACAATATGCAGGTTCGTCCAGTTTCCAGATAATGATTCGGGGAGCCTCATTGTCCCACTTGACTTTGAACATGGAAGACATCGTAGCCAACGCATCCGCCAACTGATTCTCCTCTCTTGGAAAGTGTTCAAAAGTGATCTCTGTGAAATGGGGGATCAATGTCAACACACATTTTCTGTAAGGAATAAGATTCGGATGTTTCGTATCCCACTCGCCTTTGATCTGATTGATCACGAGAGCGGAATCTCCGAAGACACTTAGAAACTTGATCCTTAAGTCAATCGCAGCTTGAAGACCCATGATGCATGCCTCATACTCCGCCATGTTGTTGGTGCAGTTGAAACATAGCCGGGCAGTAAGTGGAGTATAAGTGCCTTGAGGGGATATGATCACAGCACCGATACCGTTACCCAAAACGTTGGAGGCTCCGTCAAAGTGCATCGACCATTGGGATCCTTCCTCAGGTCCTTCATCCGGTCCAGGTACTTCACAATCAGTCACAATCATGATGCTCTCGTCAGGAAACTCAAAGTTCATTGGCTGGTAGTCGTCTACTGCCTGGTGTGCCAAGTGGTCTGCCAATACACTTCCTTTGATAGCTTTCTGAGTCGTGTACTGGATGTCGTATTCTGTCAAGATCATTTTCCATCTTGCTATTCTTCCGGACAGAGCAAGCTTTTCGAATATGTACTTGATCGGATCCATTTTTGAAATCAACAGAGTAGTGTGAGTCAGCATATACTGTCTCAGCCGGCGAGCAGCCCATACCAAAGCGCAGCAAGTTTTCTCGAGCAGTGAGTATCGGGTCTCACAGTCGGTAAACTTTTTGCTAAGGTAATAAATGGCGTGCTCTTTTCGGCCAGACTCGTCATGCTGCCCCAGCACACACCCCATTGAGCTGTCAAGTACTGTCAAGTATAGTATTAGAGGTCTCCCTTCAACCGGTGGCATAAGAATGGGTGGTTCTTGGAGATACTCTTTGATTCTGTCAAAAGCGGCCTGGCATTCATCGTTCCAACGTACTACCTGATCTTTCTTCAGCAGCTTGAAGATTGGTTCACAGGTAGCAGTTAGATGCGAGATGAATCGGGCGATGTAATTCAGATGTCCCATAAAGCCTCTGACCTCTTTCTCTGTCTTAGGAACTGGCATCTCTTGTATTGCTTTAACCTTGGCAGGGTCCACTTGAATACCCTTGTCACTTACGACGAAGCCTAGCAACTTTCTAGATCTTACCCCGAAGGTGCACTTGTTCGGGTTCAACCTCAGCTTGTACAACTTCAGACGGTCAAACAACTTCTGTAGATGGTCAAGATGCTCCTCCTCAGTTTGGGACCTTGCAATCATATCATCGACATACACTTCAATCTCATGATGGATCATGTCATGAAATAAAGCAACCATGGCACGTTGGTAGGTTGCCCCAGCATTTTTCAACCCGAATGGCATGACCTTGTAGCAGAAGGTGCCCCACTGAGTAACAAAGGTAGTCTTTTCCATATCTTCAGGAGCCATCTTAATCTGATTGTAACCTGAAAAACCATCCATGAAGGAGAATACCTTGTGCTGAGCAGTATTGTCAACCAGAACGTCGATGTGAGGTAGAGGGAAATCATCCTTGGGGCTTGCCTTGTTCAAATCCCTTTAATCGACACACATTCTGACCATACCATCTTTCTTTGGCACTGGAACCACATTGGCAACCCACTGAGGGTAAGAAGTCACTGCTAGGAATCCGGCATCAAATTGCTTCATAACCTCAGCTTTGATCTTCTCAGACATCTTTGGACGCATACGGCAGACCTTTTGCTGAACTGGAGGACAGTCTTCCTTGGTAGGCAAGTGGTGGACCACAATGTCAGTATCCAACCAGGCATGTCTTCATAGGACCAGGCAAAGATCTCCACATAATCATGCAACATCTGAATCAACCGTTGTTTCACGCTGAACTCCAGATTGGCACCAATCTTAACTTCCTTTCTATCCGTCTCAGTACCCAGATTCACTGTTTCCACTGGCTCTTCATGTGGCTGAATGGCTCTCTCTTCCTGGAGTAACAGTCTTGCAAGCTCACCAGGCACTTCGCAATCATCTTCACCTCCGTCTTCGGCTAAGTTGATCGGATTTTCAAAGTCATAACTGGCAGTAGCAGAGTCGTTACCAGTGAGATCTAGAGTGGATTGAAACCTGTATGAGTGAGTGTGTGTAAATATAGCTGTTTTGCAATATATAAAGAAAGAAAGAAAGGGAGCACAAGATTTGAAATGCGAAAAACGTCCAATGTCTTTATTCATGGTATATGGAAATGACAAGTAATAAGCCCTCACAAATGAAGCCACGGTGCCCCGGGTAAGACACCGGGCCATAAAGTTTCAATTTATCGTTCATTAAAAAATTAAAAACAAAGGAGATTGGACTGTGCAACCCTTGAGATATTTTGAACCATTTGGAGATTGATCTTGACAAATCTTGAAGAATATGGGAGGGAAAATTTTGGGGTACAACACCGGTCTTCTTCCACAGCATTCACTCCATGCTAGGGCATGGGAGCAGTTACAACATTGGGCCTTTTGGGCGCCTCAAACTGTATTTCTTTAGCATCAATAAGGTCTTGAACCTTATTCCTCAGAGCCCAGCAATCATCAGTAGTATACCCCGGGCTATCAGAGTGATAAGTGCAACGGGCGTTGGGGTTGTACTTCGGAGAAGCTGTGTTCACTACCTTCGGAGCTTCTTTGACAGTTACCAGATTGGTTGACAATAGTTGTGGCAATATCTGAGACAGGGTCATACTGAGCCGAGTGTACTGCCTCTTGGGTCTCTCACCCCTTGGTTGGTTAAACTGCTGAGGAGCAGCAACAGGCTTTGAAATTACCAATGCATTGACAGCTTGGCGGCGTTCCGGCTTAATTTGTCTTCTGGGACCATAAACAGCATTGGCTTCCTTCTTGAAGGGCTTCTTTTCAGTACTCGCGGAGGCACCTTTCTGTATCTTCCCCGACTTGATACCAGCTTCTATCCTCTCACCAGTCAAGATCAAATCTGTAAACCCAGTAGAAGAATTACCAATCAGATGGTTGAAGAATGGACCAGACAGGGTCCCTAAGAACATGTCAACAAATTCACGGTCAGTCAGTGGTGGCTGCACCCTGCCAGCCAGGTCCCTCCACTTTTGCGCATACTCCTTGAATCCTTCGCCTGTTCCCAGTGACATACCCTGAAGTTGGGTACGCGTGGGAGCGAGGTCAGAATTGTACTGATACTGTTTATAAAATGCAGTAGCCAAGTCCTCCCAGTTTCGGATACTGGCCCCGTCCAGCTGATAGAACCATTCGAGCTGAGACCCTGAAAGGCTATCCTAAAAGAAATGGATCCACAGGTTCTTGTCTGCAGTGTAAGGTTGGATCTTCCTTACATATGATCTGAGATGTATTTTCGGGCAGGACAGCCCGTCATACCTTGCAAAAACTGGCACTTTGAACTTCGGGGGGATCACGATTCCAGCAACTAATCCCAAATCTTCGAAATCTAAGCCGGGAACTCTCTGCAGCTCCATAGCTGCCAACCTGTCTTCCAAACCTTTGTACTTATCATCGGCGGGCGGGTATTGTTGCTCAGAGTAGTCTTCGTCTTCTTCAGCCTCTCCTTCTTCAGCTTCGGATTCGGAAGGCACCGCAGCCGCATTCCCTTTATTGGTTCCCTCTTCAGATGTAGGGGGAAATTCAAGCACTCTTCTGGCTTCACCCTCGAACCTTCTTCCTAGGGTAGCCACCCCGATTCTTTTCTTCTTCTTCTTCACTTGGTCTTTGTTCCCAAGCAGGGCTTTTAGATCCTCCTGACCCTTTGCCAAGGTCATCAGGAGATGTTGAAACTGTGAGTTCTGAGACTGCAAGTCCTTGACCGTCTGTTCGAGATCCATCTTACTGAAATAAACAACAGAAAGATAAGGAAACCTGGTGTGGAGACCTGCTTATGCGTATGATGAATGATATGCTTATGCATGCAATGCATTCAAGGATTTAGCAAATTCAAAATTGTTGCAAACAAAAAGAACGCACGTCATATTAATAAGAAGAAATTTGTCAGTACATAAATACCCCATGGGCCAAATATTACACAAAACTTCTCAAGGTAAAAAGACGTTGCGCATCCTCTTTGGTGCGATGTAGGTGTTGAGAGTCTCTTCCTCGTGGAGTCGGCGGGTAAGCTCCAAAACCTTCTTCTCACTGGCATAGAAGCTGGCTTCAAAAGTGTTCCATTCCTCCTTGAGTTGGATCCAACTCTTTTGCATCTCCTCCCACGATGTAGGCATATCAGGATATAGGATGGTGTAGGGAACCTCTCCTTCCTTAACGGGCTCTTTAATCACAGGGAGAACATGAGGGTAAGGCATCATTAGACTCTGGGCTCGGGTTCGTACCCACTTGAGATAAAGCTCAAGAGGGATGGAATTCTTGTGCCCTAGTGTCTTGCTATCTACCTTGTTAGGCATCCTCCAAGCTCTGATGAATCTTTGGCGAAGTCCTTGCGCATCGTTGTCGAAGTCAAAAACTAAGTCAGGAATCAACATGTCGTGAGGGCCATCCCTCCGTGCATATCCAAATTGTCTCAAAGCTATACAAGGGTTGTAGGTAATGCCTCCTCTAATGCCAAGTAATGGAACATTAGAGAATTCTCCACAACGATCGATGATGATGACATTTTCTCTAGACCGAGAACACCAATGTACATCAGAGTGAGTGAGGGTCATCAACCGTTGTGACCACCTTAAACCTTGGTCATTCTTCAAGACAGATTGTGGAAGGTGCGAAATAAACCACCTTGCAAGGAGAGGAGTACATCACATGAGAACACCCCTCTTTCTCATTGTTCGTGTGTAAAATGAGTTATGAATGTCCCTAAGCAATGTTGGTATTGGATTTCTGGATAGGAAGATTTTGACGGCGTTAACATCTACAAGTTGGTCAGGATTTGGGAACAGGACCAACCCATAAATGAGGAGTGCCACAATTTCTTCAAAGGCTTGTAGATCCATTGAATTCCAACACTCTTTTGCCTTCTCAAACAAGAATTTTGCCAAGAAGCCTTTGACACCACTTCTAGTTTCCCAATGCCCCTTGATGTCAGAGGGTTGCAAGTGTAGTGCTTGAGCAACATCTTCAGGCTTTGGTTCTTTTTCCGTACCGTTGTAGGGTAGTTGATTAAGAATAGGAATTCTCAGGAGTTGAGAGAACTCCTCCAAAGTGGGCACCAATTGGTAGTCGGGGAAAGTGAAACAGTGGTGAAGGGGGTCAAAGAACTGGAACAACGCCTTTACCATGTCCTCTTCAATGCTGGTGTTGACTAGGTTGAGCAGTCTACCATGTCTTTCATTGAAGGGAGAGCTTTCCGGAATCCTGGATGTGAGCTCCTTGAGTTGAGGAGGGATTCTCACAAGGTTGACTTGGATAGTTTTCCTGTGAGGAATTTCCATGACCTACAAAACAAGAACAAAGATGAAGATCTAAACCCTTGAAATAGTTAGTGAATGCATATGATGCTTTATGATGTTCATGATGTATGCACAAACATATGTACAAGCAAATCACACCAAACCCTAGTTTCAGGCTTGCATGAGGTTTCATAGGTAAGTACCCTCTTGAGTGTAGTTGGCTTAAAAACCTGTCCTATAAATAGTAACCGGGTTCTAAGGAGCTCAATATCATTGGATTATTTTCCATGTTCATTGTTTTGGTTTAGCCACTTAACTAGCGACCAAAATATTCCAAGAAAACAACCTCAATGAGTGTAGTATCGAGTATCTACCAACTTCGGACTGCACCAAAGCCGGTCATCTCACTACCCCCAATGAAAGGCCAAGATGGTCAAGTAAGGTTCTAGGTCATTAGTGCTTAGTGACATCACTCAGCGGCCCCGTACTCTCCTTGATTGAACTCAAGGGTTACCGGTACTCACAAATATGTCGCACTAATATAGCTATTGCTTCAACTGTGTCGGTATACCCCGCACAGTTTCCACAACGTATTGCTATCTATGAATGTTTCCCCAAATCCGGGTGTAGGATTGCAAACCCAAACAAGAGAGCCAAGATATAAAGCAATCAAAGCAAACAATTAGTCATGCAAGAGGGTGATCTAAGCCCTAAGGTTACTCCACTTTTTTATTCTCCCCAACAGAGTCGCCAGTTATGTGATACGGTGGGAGAACTGACTTGAGGTTTTGCGCTTGTATTCGTAAATGTTTCGGTTGAGAAAGAGTCGCCACCGACTTTTTATTTTATCCTAAGGGAAGGTTAAAAAGCACAGCAAAAACCTTTGAGATGTTTTCTTGGGTTCGGGGAGTAGATTATAGAAAGGAAAGGTATTAGCACCCTTTCTATCCATGGTTATCCATGGGCTCTTAGTTACTTGCTTAGATCAACTTGCCTTTATTTTCAATTGTTTGAAATGGTGCTTTCAATTGTTTGAAATGGTGCTTTGTGTGTGTGTTTGAAAATGTTTTTTTTAAAAGAGGCCAATGTGGTGGCAACCTTTGTAATGATTCATATTCGAATGTATACAAAGGTGTATGTCTTTTGAAAAGTTTTCAATGTTTTTGAAAGTTGTTTTGAAAGTGTTGTGATGTGTGTTTTGAAAAATAGGCAAGTGTTTTTGTTTTGCAAGTTGGCAAGTAACTAAGAGTTTGTCTACCCCTAAATTTACTCAAAGGTTTTCTCTATGTTTTAACCCTTTTAACAATTTTGTTCCACCATTGTATTTGGTGGAAAATCTTGTATTAGGATGTGAACGGGATGGGCGCGGGTCATCGTTTAGACCATGATTGCAATGGTGCCAAGTATCTTTGGGCAATTTTTCCTTTAAGGGACTTGATCATTTTTAGGCATCTTTCGAAAGCGTCATCGAGGGACTATGATCATTTGAATTTGTTTTGTTTTGCCAAAGATACCTAACATGCAACATGGCCCATTATTGAAGGCAACAAGTGGAGTAGCCCTAGGGGTGAAAGTGTGATTGGTGTTGTCCATTTTCATGCTTTTATCTTGAAATTAGGTCAAGCTATTTGTTTTGGTTGATTTTTGCATACAAAACCCTAAGTCTATCATGGCATTTTTAGAAAGCTTTAAAGTGCGGAATTTAAAGGTCCTAAATTATTACAACACAAATTATGGGATGGGGGGTACAAATGTTCAAATGGGGATATTTAGCAAGAAATTTAAATCTAAGCTATTACAATCCAAATGGAATTTACAAGGTATTTAATTGTACAATAATTAAATAAAATACAATAAATATGCAAGATGCAAAAAATAATTTTTATATGTATGTAAAAGTATTTTTTATGTGTCAAATAAACAAAAATAAAAAGGATTAATTTTTGGGTATTTTTATGTTTTTAGGGCAAAACCCTAATTTGCTAAATAAAATGTATTAATTATTTATTATATACAACATTTATTAATTATGTACAAAAAATAAATAAAAGGAAGTATATTGCAAAAAAAGTATTTTTGAGGTTAAGTATTAATAAAAATGAAAATATATTATTTTTATATTTTTTCCTAAATATTCTAATAAATATATAAGTATTTATATTATATATTAAATATATTAAATATGTACAAAAATAAAATATTTATTATTTACAAAAAAAAAGTATATTTTTTAGAAAAATGTTTTCAAAAGATAAAAATAAAATAAATTTAGAAAACAAAATATATTTGTATTATTTTTAAGTATTTTAAGTAAAAAGTAAATACCTATTTATTTACATATAAACTAAATGAAACAAAATAAATACCAAATAAAATGCAAAAAATGTGAGAAAAATATTTTTGATGTTTTTTCATGTTTGGATAAAAATATAAAATCAAAATCAAAAGGAAAAAATCAAAAATGACAAATATATCTCAAAATGGGCCAGGGGGTGTATGTGTAAAAAGATGGTGCAAAAAGGAAAACAAAACTCAGGCCCAGCCCAAGTCCATCTTCTTCAACCTCCAGCCAGTTTGTTCCAAAAACGCGCGTTTCTCATGTTGATTCAAAAATCCTGATTCTTGGACTTTCAAGCAAAACCCATAACACCAAAAATGTAGAGCATCAAGAGACGAATCCAGACATATAAAGAACTTAACTTAACTCTAAGAAACGAAGGAGAATTTCTTCATCCCTAATTCCTGACCTAAGTTTTTTCTAATATTCAGGTTCCAAATTCTCTCAGCACACACAACATAAATGCAAAGTAATTATATGTGTAGCTTCAGGGCCATGAGTAGAGCATTTTTCATTCATAAACCTAAACCTAACTCTTCCTAGATTGAGAGATAGAAGTCCATGAACTTACCTATTCATCTTGGATCGTGTATGACAATGGAGGCACTTTCAAGGCAATGTGAGGACTTGTACAGCTTGCTTGAAGTTCAGGGATGCTTCTCCAATGCTTGGTGTGCTTTGAATCTTGCTGAATCACTCCATGGAAGTCAACCTGCAAGAGAGAAAAATGAAAATGGCAAACTATGTTATGGATGTTACAGTCTGTATCTAAGGTTGGGGATATCTTGTATGGATGTTATTGAATGTGTTTGAGGTGGTTTGGATGAAAACGCATGAGGGAAATGAACCGTGGAAGTCAATATGCAGAAGATACCCTGTTTTGCCTCAAAACTGTGTTTTGATGAATGAGGGAGTCTTAGGGATGGCTTGGTCGTGTTTTAGGTTACTTGAGGAGTATGGAATGTGTTCACAATGTTTTCTTAGGTTTCTCTTGACAGGAATGAGAGTTGTTGTTCAATATGCCAAGTTTCTTCTATGATAAGCAAAGTTTGTCAACTTGGTTTCTAGGCTACCACAGGCCCCTCAAGCATGCTGCACCTTTTAGTCTTGATCAGTGGGATTGGTTCCTGAACTTGTGACTCAAAGATCTGCATTGTACCTCATAGATTGTAAACTTGACATAAAGTTCACCTTTTCAAAAATGGCTAAGTTACTTTTTCTAATTATGGATTAAATTGGCATGTAATGGTTAAACACATAAGATAAGGCTTGAACACAAAGGATTTGCATTAAATTATTGAGTGTGGATGAGATAAAAGGCCTGTAATGTAGCTTGCACATGCTGAGTTCAAAAATGCCTAAGTTATGAACATGAAAATGGCCATGAATAAAGTGACTTTTGCCCATATTGACAAATTCGATTCTCCCTAACCACAAGGTTGTTTGATGAGTTCTTGGACAATTTGGAAAGCTTGGAATGTGTACTACAATCCATATTTGTAATGCAATTTGAAATTCCAAGTGGAAGCATGTGAAAAGTGGCCATGAAGTTAGGAAAAAATCCTGCCTAAAATAGGTCAAAATATTTCTAAGTTAAGAATGTTTTGCACCCTTGTTCCAAAAATCATAACTTGATCTACAAGCTTCTTTTGAGGAAACTTTGTGAATCAAAGTTGTAGATTTTGCAATGGACTATAACTTTCATGTTTTGAGTTTTCCTTGAATCCAAATGTATCTTGATGAAAAAATGGGACAAAGTTAGGAAAAAATTAGGAATTTTCATAACTTAGAAAAATTCTAAGTTATGAAAATTCTTCATTTCAAACCCTAATTTGTAATTCTTGATTTCTTGATGAACAAGTTTCATAATTTGACATGTCTTGATGAAAAATGAATCTTGACACTTAATTTTGACCAAAAAGTCAAAGTTTGACTTTTCAGTATACAGTCAAATTTGGCTCAGTTGACTGGAAAATTCATCTGTCAATCTTGTGCATTTGGGATCTTTTGAACTTGTTGAACATGTCAAGACAATGCCATTGGGTCCTTGAGTCCATATTTGAGCTTGGTTTGCCATTGGCTAGGTCAAACAGTCAAAAATTGCCTTTGTGCAGTCAAAACCCTAAAAATGACCATTTTGCCCTTTTGGTGATCTGATCAAATTTCTTGTGGAATTATGATCCAAACTTGATCAAATGGTCCATATGAGTTAATAATGTTGATGTGGGTCAAAAATCATGAGGTTTGACTGTCAATTGACCACAGTTGACTTTTTCCCCAATACAGCTGATTTCTAGGTCAACTGTCCAATTGACTGGGCAAAGATTGGAATCAAGGCTTGAAACTTGGTATGGATAAACTTGTGAGTCCAACATGAAGCATGAAAGTCAACTTGGGCATTTTAGGTCAAAACATCTTTGTGCAAACTCAAACCCTAGTTTGGGTCAACAGTGCAAGGAGAAGTCTTGAGCAGAGTAAACCCTAACTTGATCTTGAGCTCCAAGGGCCATGTGGTGAGAAAATATTGAGGAAATGGGAGGGAAAATTTTGGGGTACAACACTTGTGATGAGAAATGTTGATAAAATGAGAGGGCAAATTTTGGGGTACAACAGTTTCCCCTGTTCAATCTTCTTGAACCTGAAGAGTTAGATTGGCAAGTTTGCCTTTCGTGACTCGAAGGTAAAAGAGGAATGGACACTAGAGTGCCCGTAAATTTGCACTCGTCAAAATGTATCTGAGGGAATGGGCTTAAAGATGCCATT
Source organism: Vicia faba (assembly GCA_948472305.1). Classification (NCBI taxonomy): domain Eukaryota; kingdom Viridiplantae; phylum Streptophyta; class Magnoliopsida; order Fabales; family Fabaceae; genus Vicia; species Vicia faba. The sequence goes on from OX451736.1 coordinate 764,684,618, forward strand.
TGGAGATGGTAGAATCTTTCTGGAGATGGGCTTAAAGATGCCATCTAAGATTTGTTTGTTGAAAATCAGTAGAATGAACATCAGAATGGTATGCTTATTTGGAATGTATCTGAGTTGTATCTGGAGATTGGGTTTGTATGAGTAAGGTAGTGGCATCTGTGTTTAGAGCGTATCCGAGCTATAACTGTATTTGATTCTTGAATGAATATCATAATGACTACCGTGTCTGGAGTGTATCTGGACTGTATCTGAAGTTGAGATCTATATGAGTAGCAGAATAACTTCCGTGTCTGGAGTGTATTCGTACTGTAACCGGGATCTGGATAAGTGACATAATGACTTCTGTGTCTGGAGTGTATCTGAACTTGAAGTTGATAGTTGAATCTGAATGAGAGATAGAATGGCTTCCATGTCTTGGAGTGTATCTAGTCTGTATCTGATTGTTGGAGTCTGAATGAGTAGTAGAATGACCGCCGTGTCTGGGGTGTATCCATACTGTATCTTGACTTGAAATTCTGAATGAGTAATATAATGACCGTCGTGTCTGTGGTGTATCCATACTGTGTCTGAAATCTCTGAATAGTTATTGAAAAATAGCTTTTAATTTTATCCTGAAAAGGGTAAAATGTTAGCTAAAACACAAAGTTATGTTGCATGATATGTATGATGCAATGAAATGTGTTCCATCGATGTTTATGATATATGAATGTAATGGATGTGTATGTAAGCTGAGTAGCTGTCTTGGTGAGGAGAATAAATCCTTGATAACTAGAGATAATGAAATCTTTGACTGCTGTCGGAGAAAGTAAATTCCTGACCGATGCTGAGGATTCAAAAATCTTTGATTGGTGAAGATGAGAAATCCTTGCTGACTGCTTGGGGATTAAAGATCTTTGATTGTTGAGAATGAGAAATCCTGGGACCACTGCTGGGGATTGAAAATCCTTGGTGACTTGTGGGGATTAAACAAGAGCTTCAACAACTTTTGCGGGGAATAAGAATCCTTCATGACTTTCTTGGGAAGTAAGGAAAACTCTGAAAATCTCTACTGGGGAATTAAAACCTGGGAGGCTTCAAATGGAGAAACGGGAACTAGAATCTTCGTTCTGTTGGGAAATAACTATGTGGGGAGAGTGTTCACTCTGCTTGGAAAATCAGGAGCTTGGGTTGTATGCCAATCTACTGGGGAATTATCCTAGTTGGGGATAAGACAACAAGTTAACTGCTATCTGGTTGATTCTCAGACTTTTAAGATAACCTGCTGGGGAAATTAGGGAAAACTGAATGGTTTCCGTCGGGGATTGATAGTTGGAAACTTGACTCCGTTGGGGAAGAAGGTTTAGAGTATTCTAGCTCCGTTGGGGATATGAATTTCAGGGCTTTCGGGCTCCATTGGGGATCGGGAGTTTGGGACTTAACTCTGATGGGAATTTTGAAACTTAACTCCGTTGGGGGATAAAGTTTAGAATATTGTGGATCCCCTGGGGATCTTGAAATTTAACTCCACTTGGGATATATACTCCAAGGTTTTAGCTTTGTTGAGGATCTGGGTGACATACTGCAGGGGATTTCTTCTGGAATAGCACAAAGACGTCTTCCTACACTTCTAACCTACCAGTAATTATCCTTTCTCAATTCGTTTTATTTGTAAGCAATGATTATATTCAAATGCATATGCCTATTTAACAAACCATTGGACGTTTTCAAATAAGACATAAGTGTAAAAAGAAAAGAAAGGCAAGCAAATTTCTGCACTTTGAAGTATTTTTGTATTAACTTTTGTAAGTATTTTTGTACAAAGGAGACAGACATCCTAGTAAGAGAATGTTGTCGTAAAATTGAGAAAAAGTTTATACAAAAGAAAGATGGCTATGTGTAACAATTCCATGGAGTTCCCATTCTGCTATAGCCTTCACAACTCTGAGTATCTTATCCATTTTTTGCTTTGTCCGCTGATGATGGGATAGGTCAGAAGCCTGGATTTTGTTGGTGAAGATATTATCCTTAAAGTGATCCGACGAGACATAGTCATACGCTTTAATTCCCTAACTTTTTCCTCGACCGCCTTTTCGGGTTTTCAGTCCACCGGAAAATCCTTTTTTGCCGAAGTCGCCCTTTCCGGTTTTCAACTTTCCGGGTGTACAACTTTTTTTGTTTATCCCTAATTTTTGCCTGAACCGCCCTTTCGGGTTCTCGATTCACTGGGATGCCCATTTTTTCCCAAGTCTCCCTTTCGGGTTTTCAACTTGTCGGGTCGTTTTATGCGTAGTATCTTTTGACTATGTCTGCGTTCGCAGGGTGCGGCAAGTCTTCACCGTCAATGGTGGTCAGGATCATTGCCCCACCAGAAAAGATATTCTTGATCATAAATGGTCCTTAGTAAGTAGGAGTCCACTTACCCCTGGGATCACTTTGCGGAAAGATGATCCGCTTGATTACAAGATCTCCGACTTGATATACCTGACGTCTGACTTTCTTGTTGAAAGCCTTGATCATCCGTTTTTGATATGTCTGACCATGACAAACAGCAGTAAGTTACTTCTCGTCGATCAAGTTAAGTTGATCAAGTCGGGTCTGAATCCAATCATCTTCACTCAAACCGGTATCCTTCATGATCCTTAAGGAAGGAATCTGAACCACATTCTTTGTAACGGAGGCGTAGGAAGCTTCTTCGACCCATTTGGTGAAGTAATCAATAGCCACCAGGATGAAGCGATGTCCATTGGATGTCGTGGGCTTGATCTCTCCAATCATGTTGATTCCCCACATCGAGAATGGCCAAGGAGTTGTCAGAACGTTGAGAGGAACTGGAGGAATATGTATCTTGTCAGCATAGACTTGACATTTGTGACAAGTACGGGAATGTTGATGACAATCAGCTTCCATGGTAGACCAATAGTAGCCTGCCCTTAGAATCTTCTTAGCCATCGTATGTCCGCTTAAGTGGGTGCCAAAGGTGCCACTATGTATTTCGGTCATGATCAACTCTGCTTCAACCTTGTCCATACAACGAAGTAGAACACAATCATGGTTGCGCTTATATAAGATACCATTGCTCAGGAAGAACATGGCAGCAAATCTCCTTAAGAACTTTTTGTCATTGACGGAAGCTCTTTCAGGGTATTCTCGAGTCTGGAGATACCTTTTGATTTCATGAAACCAGGGTTGTTCCACTACTTCTTCGGTATTAATCTCATAACAGTGTGCAGGTTCGTCCATCTGTTCGATAGTGATTTGGGGAGCCTCATTATCCCAGTTGAGTTTAAACATGGAAGACATTGTAGCCAGAGCATCTGCTAGCTGATTTTCTTCTCGCGGGAATTGCTCAAAGGTAATCTGCTCGAAATGAGGCAACAATGTCAGGACATGTTCTTTGTATGGGATAAGATTAGGATGTCTAGTGTCCCATTCTCCTTTGATTTGACTGATAACCAAATCTGAGTCCCCAAATACGACCAAAGATTTGATTCCCAAGTCTATAGCAGCCTTGAGACCAAAGATGCAAGCTTCATATTCAGCCATGTTGTTGGTACAGCTGAAGCAAAGTCGGGCAGTGAAGGGTGTATGGCAACCTTCCGGAGAAATAAGTACCGCACCGATACCGTTGCCAAGTGCATTTGACGCACCATCAAAGTATATGGTCGATAGGGATTCTTGTTCAGGTCCGTCATACGGTCCATTACCTTCAATGTTTTCCAATGTCATGATGTCCTCGTCAGGGAAGTCGAATCTCATAGATTGGTAATCTTCGACGGCTTGATGAGCTAGATGATCAACTAGTACACTCCCCTTTATAGCTTTTTGGGTAGTATACTAGATATCATACTCTGTCAGGATCATTTGCCATCTAGCAATTCTTCCAGATAAAGCAGGCTTCTCGAAGATATACTTAATCAGATCCATTTTAGAAATCAAAAAAGTGGTATGAGTCAACATATACTGCCTTAGCCGGCGAGCAGCCCATACCAAAGTGCAGCAAGTTTTCTCGAGCAGTGAGTAGCGAGTCTCACAGTCGGTAAACTTTTTGCTAAGGTAATAAATGGCACGCTCTTTTCGTCCATACTCATCATGTTGGCCCAGTACGCACCCTATTGAGTTATCCAAAACAGTCAGATACATGATTAACGGCCTTCCTTCGACGGGTGGCATCAGGATAGAAGGTTCCAGCAAATACTCCTTTATCTTATCAAAAGCAACTTGACAATCATTGTTCCATTCAACCACCTGATCTTTCTTCAACAGCTTGAAGATTGGCTCACAGGTAGATGTTAGGTGAGATATGAACCTCGCAATATAGTTTAAGCGTCCCAAGAAACCTCTAACCTCCTTTTCAGTGCGGGGGGCAGGCATTTCTTGTATATCTTTGACTTTAGCAGGATCAACCTTAATGCCTTTGTTGCTGACGATAAATCCCAAAAGTTTAACAGACCTGACTCCAAAGGTGCACTTGCTAGGGTTCAGTCTGAGCTTATACTCCTTCAATCTGACAAACAGCTTTTGCAGATGATCAAGGTGTTCTTCTTCTGTCTGTGAACGAGCTATCATGTCATCTACGTAGACCTCGATCTCATGATGTATCATGTCATGAAACAAAGCTACCATGGCGCGTTGATAGGTTACCCCGACATTCTTCAGTCCGAATGGCATCACTTTATAGCAGAAGGCACCCCACTGCGTGACAAAAGTAGTTTTCTCCATGTCTTCGGGGGCCATTTTGATCTGGTTGTATCCCGAGAATCCATCGATGAAGGAAAATACCTTGTGTTGAGATGTGTTGTCAACCAGAATGTCAATGTGTGGTAGTGGAAAATTATCTTTATGGCTAGCCCTATTTAAGTCCCGATAGTCCACATACATTCTGACTTTGCCGTCCTTCTTAGGAACGGGCACAATGTTAGCAACCCATTATGGATAGGAAGTAACAGGCAGAAAGCCAGCGTTGAATTGCTTCATTACCTCAGCTTTGATCTTTTCAGACATGTCGGGCCTCATTCGGCGGACCTTTTGTTTGATCGGTGGACATTCTTCTCTTATAGGGAGACGGTGAACCACGACATCTGTATCTAGTCCAGGCATGTCTTCATAGGACCAGGCAAAGATCTCAACATATTCGTTCAACAACTGCACTAAGCGCTCTTTGACACTTGGTTCCAAGTTGGCACCCACTTTTACCTCTTTCTTGTCTTCCTCTGTTCCCAAGTTGATGGTCTCTAGCAACTCTTCATGGGGAAGAATAGCCCTTTCCTCTTGTTGCAGAAGTCTGGCTAACTCTCCAGGCACTTCACAGTCTTCATCACCTTCGTACTCGGCATGATTGACCAAATCTTCAGAGTCACCGAAGGCTAGAGCATAATAGTCACCCATGGAATCCGGAGTGGATGGCTGCATTTTGTGAGTGTGGGTGTGTGTAAGGGATAGCCATCCTTTAACAAAACAAAATGTAAAAGGAAAGAAAATGAACACAACAGTTCATAGATAAAAAATGTCAAATGATTCATTAAACATGGCATATGATAATGAAGAAATCAAGCCCTTACAAATGGACTTATATGCCCCGGGTAAGGCATAAGGTGAAAATAGTGTACGAATTGTTTAATTATTACAGACCAAAATAGGAAATTGTTTAAAGATAAATTACTGGTTGATGAAAGTGATGGGAACGAAGTATTTCGCTTCCCAGTTGCTTAATCCCCCTTCGACGGTTGGAAAGATCCAATCTTCAAAGTTGTCTTCTTCATCATCGTCTTCTAAGGCATTAATTCCATATTGAGTGATTTTTACGGGTGGTCCTCCAGCCCTGGAGCGACGCACAACTTTCTGGCCAGCAGTAGTAAAACCTAGTCTGAACTTGTCCGTCTTGTGAGGAAAATCAGGCAGTTGCCCCCACACTGTACTCCTTCCTTCTTTGATTACAGCCTCCGCATCTTTGAGGGATGCCATCCTAGGAACAGGCTTGGAAATGATAGGCACCTCAGTCATTGTCTTTGCAACTGCGACCTCAGGAGAAACCTTCTCAAAATGTTGGAAAGGCGTTTCTATGAACTCACCATCCAACTCCACATAGCGGAAGGAGTTGGGGTGACTTATCATGTACTCTTCCTCACCGTGCACCGTTATGATCTTTCCCTAAACTGGATATTTTAGCATTTGGTGCAGAGAGGAGGTGACTGCCCCAGCATTGTGGATCCACGGCCTTCCCAACAAGCAAGAATACGAAGGACGGGTGTCTATCACATAAAAGGTAGAGTTGAAAATTTTTGTGCCCACTTCTATTGGAATGTCCACTTCTCCGTGAACCATCCTCTTAGAGCCGTCGAAGGCTCTAACAACGATGTTACTGGGCTTGAGGGTCAATCCTTCACAGTCCAATCTATCCAACGCCTTCTTCGGTAGCACATTCAAAGATGAACCGGTATCCACCAGGACATGGGCAAGTGTGGTTCCCCTGCACTCTATTGAGACATGCAGTGCGTCGTTGTGTTTTCTTCCCTTAGGAGTCAAATCAGCATCGGAAAAACCAAGACCATTATCAGCAGTAAGGCTAGCCACGCACTCTTGAAACTGGTCAGCCGAAGTTTCTTGAGGCACGTGTGCCGTCTTTAGAAATTTGATTAAGGCCTTGGCATGAGCCTCAAAGAAGAGTAGGAGAGCTAGCATGGAGATCTTTGAAGGGGTATGCCCTAGCTTCTCCACAACATCGTAGTCACTCTTCTTGATTATCTTTAAGATTTCTTCCATTTCTTTCTGGGTGGTCTCGGGGATTACCACAGTCTGAGCCTTCGTCCTGACAGGCGCTTCTAGTATCCCCTTACCTTTGTCGATAGCAACATCAGAGGGTCTAACTTCAGGTACATCAATTTATTCAATTATCGGGATTTGCACAGATGGCTTGATAGGCATAGAAACTCTCGAGGATCTGAAGACTGCCCGTGGCGGAGCAATCTCCAGAGAGAAGATCCTTCTGCTGCGAGTTATCTTGCTCGTTCCTGCAATATTCCCTATATCAGGGGTTTTATCATCGGAATTCTCTTAGACTGATTCAATCTGTTTGATACAATGATAAAAGATTTCTCCTCCGTAGTTCCATGGTATCGTTTTGCTAGATTCATACGGGACAGGCCCCGGCATGGTGATTTTCAACGGCACAAACTTAGGATCAGGCGTAATCTTGATAGGCCTTTTGTAGGTCTTGGGAAGACAGTCGGAGATGGTTATTATAGCAATGTCATTGGTTGGAGTAACATAAGTAGCAGGAGTAACAGGAGTGATAGTATCAACAGGAGTATTTTGGAATAGGATCTCTTGGATATCCATCAGGCGTTGGATGCCTGATTTCAACAGTGGGCAGTCAACTTATAAGTTTCAACAAAAGTAACAGTATTTTCCACAGCCTGGGAATATCCCGGCTCTCATCAAATTCACTTTAATCACTGGTAACGGAGTCAAAAGGTCAGCAACATTGGTAACATGAAGGTCTTCCATATCGGCATGAACATTATGATCGTGCTTGGGCATTGGGGCAGAAATCACATTCGACTTTTCGGGCGAATCGAATTCTACCTCCTTGGCGTCTATCAGGTCTTGGATCTTGTTTTTAAGAGCCCAACAGTTGTTGGTATCATGCTCTACACTGTCAGAGTGGTATGCACACTTTGTATTGGAGTGATAATATGGAGAAGAGGTATTAGGGTTCTTCAGCGCTTCTTTCAAAGTGGTGAGATTCAGCTTTAACAGATGAGGGAGGACTTGAGCCGGTGTCATGTTGATTCGGGTGAATTGTCGTTGTGGCCTTTCTACCCTTTGCTGATTTGCTCTTGTTTGATTATTTCGAGATTGATCGGTTGGAGAGTTTTAGATCATCACAGCCCCTACCATTGGTCGGCGCTCCGTTCTTCCTTAGTTTCTCTGAGAATAAACAGCAGAAGCTTCCTTCTTAGCTGGGAAGGTCTTCTTAATAGCAGTGGAAGCGGAGGCATCTTTCTGAATTTTACCACTTTTAACGCCAGCCTCGACCCTTTCACCGGTCAGAATTAATTCGGTGAATCCTACAGAGGAACTCCCGATTAAATGATTGAGGAAAGGGCCAGACAGGGTCCCTAAAAACATGTCAACCAGCTCTCTATCCGACAATGGTGGCTGCACTCTTCCAACCAGATCACGCCACTTCTGGGCATACTCCTTAAATCCCTCATTAGAAACCATATCCATACTCTATAGTTGAGTACGAGTAGGTGCTAAATCAGCGTTGTATTGGTATTGTCGGTAGAAAGCAGTAGCGAAATCTTCCCAGTTATGAACCTCAGACCTCTCAAGTTGATAAAACCAGTCAAACTGCGTGCCTGACAAACTATCTTGGAAACAATGGACCCAAAGATCCTTATCAGATGAGTGAGGTTGGATCTTTCTGACGTAGGATCTCAGATGCATCTTCGGACACGATAGACCGTCATACTTAGAAAAAGTAGGTACTTTGAAATTGGGAGGAATGACGAACCCAACGACCAACCATAGTTCTTCAAAATCTAAACCAGGTACCCTTTGCAACTCCGTTGCTGCCAACCGATCCTCAAGATTCTTATATTTATCATCCGCAGGGGGATATTATTGTTCGGAGTAATCTTCATCCTCTTCCTCTTCTCCTTCTTTAGCTTCAGATTCAGAAGGCATCGCATCGCCTTTTGTAAGTCTCAGAGTGCCTAAGAGGGGGGGGTGAATTAGGTCTTATAAAAATTTATTCGGTTTTATGAGAATGCTTGGTAGTAATTTTTGGTTAAGTATTTGAAGGTTTTGATTATATCTTTATCTTTTCCTGATTATGGTGATGAAAGCGGTAAATGCGGAAAAGTAAAGAACACGGTGATATATCCTGGTTCCCCTCACAATCCGAGAGTACTCCAGTCCCCTTTCCAACATGAAAGAGATTTCACTATAGTTAGAATGATTGTACAGCCTATGCTTACTATCTAACCTATAGGGTGATCAAAGGTTCTTAACACCTTTAAGACCAAACAAACACTAATGTGAATGAAGAACAATCCTCTTCAAATCACAACACTTACTTCCAACAATCCTGGATAGTAAGGGAATAATTTCTTTAAGTAATACAATAATTTATTTGAAGTATATGGAGAGCTTTATCAATCTTCAATTGATCTTCTTCTTCAAGATATAAACAATTTTCAAATAATGTATATAAATGTTCACAATGTATGTATGAAACTTGTAATGATAATGAAAGTGTATATGGCAAGTTTCACAAAATTATGAACACATGAAAATATGAATTCAAATGTGAATGATGAAAAATTGTTTATTGAAGAAGTATAATTGTTAATTTGAAAATTGAAGCATTGTTTTTTTTTTTGAAATAATAAAATCTGCAGCATTTTATAAAGTCATAAGAACCTCTTCATTCATGCCAATTCATATGAAAAGTTGCAATGCATTCATGAAAATATACCACTTGAAAAATGTTTAAAAAAACAAAAGAAAAGCTGCACTGGTTCGCTAGGAACCGGTTCCGACACTGACAGAACCCGGTTCTTAGTGAACGTTATAAGTCAGATTTCAAAAATATCACGCAGGAACCGGTTCCCCTATTGGTACAACCCGGTTCCTGGTACAAATTCCAGGGACATGTTTTTGAACAAGGTTTGGAACCCGGTTCCCTGTTAGGGAGGAACCGGTTCCTGAAAGTTAATTTTCAAAAATTCTTTTTGAAAAAGATTTTAAACAAAGTTTTTCTTAAGTGAAAACATGTTGGATATGTATATGATTATGAATGCATATTTTTTGTGAACATCTATATTCAAGATTAAGAATTATTTATACCATTTGACATTTGATGATTCTTCAATAATTCTTCAATAATCTTATATGATGTTGATAAGCTTTTTGCACATCCTTTGAATGTTGATGTCCATGTTGTCTTCATCAAAACACATGCTTTAAATATGACTTGAGAAGCTTGCAATTACATTCTCCCCCTTTTTGATGATGACAACCAAGTCTTGAAAACGATTTCTTGAAATGTTTATGTTGTTTTGTATAGCAAACATGTTGAGCAAATGCAAGGCTCCCCCTAAATTGTATGCTCCCCCTAAGTCCATGATTCCTTGAATTTTGGAGTGAGTATAATAGATATTTGGGCCTGCAATTTCGTTGAAACAAAACAACACATATGCATATTCTTCTCCCCCTTTGTTAACATCAAAAAGGATGGGGAAAAAGAGTGAAATAAATACATATAAAAGAATTAAGACGTGCATCTTAAGAGAAACATTAGATATCACCTTCATCCAAAATACCAAGTTCTCTTCAGATTTTGAAGAAAGGTTCTCGAGCAAGCAGTTTAGTGAAGATATCTGCGAGTTGGTTACGAGTATCCACAAAAGTGACTTCGACATCTCCTTTAAGTACATGATTACAGAGAAAATGATGTCGAATATCTATATGTTTGGTTCTTGAATGCATGACCGGATTCTTTGTAATATTGATAGCACTTGTATTGTCGCATCGAAGAGGAATGCATCCGAGATCAAGTCCGTAATCACGGAGTTGTTGCTTGAGCCAAAGAATTTGTGCACAACAACTACCCGCTGCTATGTATTCTGCTTCGGCCATGCTAAGAGCAACACATGCTTGCTTTTTACAAGCCCATGATACTAATGCATTTCCAATAATGTGATAAGTACCACTTGTGCTTTTACGATCAGTTTTACAACCTGCATAATCCGCGTCAGAATAACCAATTAAAGTGCAAATACTACCTTTCGGATACCATAAGCCGACATTGGTTGTTACTTTTAGATACTTCATGATCCTTTTAACAGCCATGAGGTGTGATTCATTTGGATTTGCTTGAAAGCGAGCGCAAAGACAAACACTAAACATGATGTCAGGATGGCTTGCCGTCAAATACAATAAAGAACCAATCATACCTCTGTACTTTGTAATATCAATTGGAGTACCGGATTCATCTTGATCAACATATGTACCGGAGCCCATTGGAGTATTCATTGCTTTACAATTGTCCATATCAAACTTTTTCAATAATTCTTTGCAATACTTAGATTGGTTGATTAAGATTCCATCTTCTAGTTGCTTGATTTGTAGTCCAAGAAAGTAGTTCATCTTTCCCATCATAGACATCTCGAATTCTCCTTGCATCATCAATGAGAATTCCTCACACATTTCTTTTTTAGTCGATCCAAAAATGATATCATCAACATAGACTTGAACCAATAAAGTGTTACTTTGGATTTTCTTAATGAACAAGGTTTTATCAACCTTACCCTTTTCGAAACCTTTTTCACACAAAAAATTGCTAAGTCTATCATACCATGCTCTTGGTGCTTGCTTTAAGCCATAAAGAGCCTTTCTCAACTTAAAGACATGTGTAGGATGTTTGAAGTCTTCAAATCCCGGAGGTTGTTTGACATAGACTTCTTCATTGATGTATCCATTCAAGAATGCGCTTTTGACATCCATTTGAAAAAGCTGAAAATTTAATGAACAAGCATAAGCAAGTAAAAGACGTATAGCTTCTAACCTTGCAACCGGAGCAAATGTTTCTTCAAAGTTGATTCCTTCCTCTTGATTGTAGCCTTGGGCAACTAACCTTGCTTTGTTTCGAACAATTAGACCATTCTCATCAAGTTTGTTCTTAAACACCCATCAGGTACCTATGATTTGTTTACCACTTGGTCTAGGAACAAGTTCCCAAACTTTATTTCTCTCGAATTGAATTAATTCTTCTTGCATAGCAATAATCCATTGATCATCTCCTAAGGCTTCATCAATTTTGGTAGGTTCAATTTGAGAAACAAACGCCATGTTTAAGCAAGCATCTTTTAGATTCAACCTTGTTGATACTCCTTGGCTAATGTCACCAATAATTTTGTCAATAGGATGGTCTTTATGAGTTCTCCATTCTTTTGGTAGATCATTGATGTTTGAATCTTGTTGTACAATGTTTTCTTGATTTTCCGGTGATTTCACAACTTAATCATTTGAAAGTTCTTCCGGGGGTAAATCTATAGGATCATCATTATCACATACTACTACTTCCTCCTTAGAGGGGTTAGTTTCATCAAACGATACATGCATAGATTCTTCAATAGTTAAAGTTCTTTTTATTATAAATTCTATATGCTTTACTAGAAAGCGAATAACCAAGAAATATACCTTCGTCGGATTTCTCGTCAAACTTACCGAGATTATCTTTGTCATTATTAAGAACAAAGCACTTGCATCCAAAAATGTGAAAGTGAGCAATATTTGGCTTTCTTCCTTTGAAAAGTTCATATGGAGTCTTCTTTATTATAGGTCTAATGATAACTCGATTTCCAACATAACATGCCGTACTAACCGCATCCGCCCAAAAATATTTAGGAAGATTTGCATCACTAAGCATTGTTCTTGCAAGTTCCACTAGAAACCTATTCTTTCTTTCAACTACTCCATTTTGTTGTGGAGTTCTTGGTGCTGAAAAATTATGAGAGATACCATGTTCTTCACAAAATTCTTCAAATTGTGCATTTTGGAATTCTCCACCATGATCACTTATTATGGATACAATCTTTAGTGATTTTTCATTTTGGATTTGCTTAGCATACTTCTTAAAGCCTTTAAAAGCATCACTTTTCTGCACAAGAAACAAAGTCCAAGAATATCTAGAAAAATCATCAATAATGACCAAAGCGTATACATTACCTCCGAAGCTTTTTGTTCTTGATGGACCAAAGAGATCCATGTGTAACAATTGTAGTGGCCTTGTAGTAGACACCACATTCTTAGATTTGAAAGTTGTTTTGGTCTGTTTGCCCTTTTGGCATGCAATACATAATTTGTCTTTGATGAACTTCATCTTTGGTAGACCAATAACTAAGTCATGCTTAATCAATTTGTTCAAGTGCTCCATGTGAATGTGAGCAATCCTCTTGTGCCATAACCAAGCGTCATTGTTGTTTACCATAAGACATTGTACCTTCAGAGACAAATCATCTAAAGTAATCATAAAAATATTGTTAGTTCTTATACCTTTGAGTTTTACCTCATTGGTTGCCTCATCCATAATAAGACATTCTTCTTTGTTGAATTTAATCTTGAACCCTCTATCACAAAGTTGACTTATGCTAAGAAGGTTGTGCTTTAATCCTTCAACATAGAGAACATCCTCAATTTGAATGGATGGAGGTGTGCCAACTATTCCAACGCCAAGAATCTTTCCTTTGGTGTTGTCTCCATAGGTGACATACCTTTTGGCTTTATGTACTAGATATGAAAATTGGTGTACATCTCCTGTCATATGCTTTGAACATCCACTATCAAGATACCAAACATTTGATGTGGATTTCAAGCATACCTACACAAACAAATTATTCTTTGGTAGGTACCCAAGTTGTCCTTCATAGTTAGTTCCCTTTTTCACCCACACACAATGACCACTTGCTATACTAAAGTTTCTAACATAGCAAGCATTAGGTGTATGGCCTTTAATACCACAATAAAAACAAGTAGGTTCAAAGTTACTTCTATATCTAGAAGGATAAGATTTCTTCTTAGGAAATGTTTTCTTTTTCGATACATTAGCCTTTTTCTTTTGATTATTATGAACAACTTGCTTCTTTTCTACTTTCTTGGGATTGCAACTATTACTAGCCTTTACAAAAATAGTGGGATTGTTACTTGGTTTCTTAGAATTCACATAACCAAGACCCCTTTTATCATTTGGATAACGTTGTTGGCTTAGTAATCCTTCCAATCCTATTTGTCCTTTTTCAGATCATTCAATGACTCTTTTCAATTGAACAATTTGAAAGACATTTGATTCACACTTGGAGCATGCAAAGTTTTCTTTTTCTTTAATAAAATTCTGTTTTTGAAGATCAAAATCTTTAGTCATGGAGTCAATTTTTTCTAAACAAATTAGAAGTTCTTTTTCTTGATTTGACACCTTTTTGTATAAACTTTTGCATTCTTTCAAGAGTTCATCAATAGCATCTTGAACATCATCATCAAAAAGATTAAATTCATTACTAACCTCTTCTTCATCGTCGAAGTGATGTGAAGCCATTAATGCTAGATTTGCACATTTGTCGCTTTCCGAATCGGATGAAGAACTTATCTCATTATCTTCCCATGCAACATAAGCCTTTTTGTTCTTGAACTCCTTTTTGCCTTTGAATCCATTTTTCTTGGAGAGTTTTGGACAATCCGGCTTTATGTGACCTTGCTTTCCACATTCATAACATGTGACATCTTGTGTTGATGTGGAGGCTTCTTTATCTTTATGATTATAAAATTTCTTCCTTTTGACAAAGTTAGCATTATGAAGATTATTTTTATGACCAACATATTTTCCTAACCTTTTTACAAGAAGCAAGAAGTTTTCATCTTCCTCCGATGCATCTTTATCTTGACTTTCTTTTGAATCAACTTTCAAAGCAATGCCTTTGGATTTCTTCTCTAAATTTTCATGTTTTTCAAGTCTATCGAGTTCCGTTTCGTATTCTTGAAGTTTGCCAAATAATGTAGCGGAAGTCATTGCGGAGAGACTCTTCTTTTCCGAGATTGCCGTTACCTTTGGTTGCCATTCCCTAGTCAATGATCTAAGGATTTTCAAGTTGAGTTCATCATTTGTCAAGGTTTTACCAAGAGCATTTAAGTGATTTGTCAAATGCACAAATCTCTTTTGTAAGTCAAGAATGGATTCTCCGGGCTGCATTCGAAATAGTTCATATTCTTGACTCAAGGTATTTAGCCTTGATCATTTTACTTCAGCCGTTCCTTCATGAGTTTGAACCAGGGTATCCCATATTTCTTTTGTTGTTTTGCAGTTCGAGACACGGAAAAATTCATCCATACTGAGTGCACCTTGAAGAAGGTTTATTGCCTTTTTGTCATAGAGAACTTTCTTTTTATCATCGTCGTCCCATGCAGTTTTGGGCTTTGCAGAACCAATGCCAATGATTACTGATATTGGGATAAATGGACTATTTTCAACATCATCCCATACTTCCTCTCCTTGCGCTTCTAAATGCGCCTTCATGCGTATTTTCCAGAAGTCAAAATATTCACCACAGAATAGAGGAGGCTTGTTGTTACTACCACCATCTCTGAAAACTGGTTGATGATTTGCGGAAGCCATTCTGGATCTTTAGGAACAAGTTACCTATAACTTGCTCTGATACCAATTGTAAGTATCATAGTGTCTAAGAGGGGGGGGGTGAATTAGGTCTTATAAAAATTTATTCGATTTTATGAGAATGCTTGGTAGTAATTTTTGGTTAAGTGTTTGAAGGTTTTGATTGTATCTTTATCTTTTCCTGATTATGGTGATGAAAGCGATAAATACGGAAAAGTAAAGAACACAGTGATATATCCTGGTTCCCCTCACAATCCGAGAGTACTCCAGTCCCCTTTCCAACACGAAAGAGATTTCACTATAGTTAGAATGATTGTACAGCCTATGCTTACTATCTAACCTATAGGGTGATCAAAGGTTCTTAACACCTTTAAGACCAAACAAACACTAATGTGAATGAAGAACAATCCTCTTCAAATCACAACACTTACTTCCAACAATCCAGGATAGTAAGGGAATAATTTCTTTAAGTAATACAATGATTTATTTGAAGTATATGGAGAGCTTTATCAATCTTCAATTGATCTTCTTCTTCAAGATATAAACAATTTTCAAACAATGTATATAAATGTTCACAATGTATGTATGAAACTTATAATGATAATGAAAGTGTATATGGCAAGTTTCACAAAATTATGAACACATGAAAATATGAATTCAAATGTGAATGATGAAAAATTGTTTATTGAAGAAGTATAATTGTTAATTTGAAAATTGAAGCATTGTTTTTTTTTTTTTGAAATAATAAAATCTGCAGCATTTTATAAAGTCATAAGAACCTCTTCATTCATGCCAATTCATATGAAAAGTTGCAATGCATTCATGAAAAGATACCACTTGAAAAATGTTTAAAAAAACAAAAGAAAAGTTGCACTGGTTCGCTAGGAACCGGTTCTGACACTGACAGAACCCAGTTCTTAGTGAACGTTATAAGTCAGATTTCAAAAATATCACGCAGGAACCGGTTCCCCTATTGGTACAACCCGGTTCCTGGTACAAATTCCAGGGACATGTTTTTGAACAAGGTTTGGAACCCGGTTCCCTGTTAGGGAGGAACCGGTTCCTGAAAGTTAATTTTCAAAAATTCTTTTTGAAAAAGATTTTAAACAAAGTTTTTCTTAAGTGAAAACATGTTGGATATGTATATGATTATGAATGCATATTTTTTGTGAACATCTATATTCAAGATTAAGAATTATTTATACCATTTGACATTTGATGATTCTTCAATAATTCTTCAATAATCTTATATGATGTTGATAAGCTTTTTGCACATCCTTTGAATGTTGATGTCCATGTTGTCTTCATCAAAACACATGCTTTAAATATGACTTGAGAAGCTTGCAATTACACCTTTTCCTTTACCAACCCCCTCGTCATACGTCGAGGGGAACTCTAGAACTCTCTTAGCCTGATGCTCAAATCTCCTTCCCATAGTGGCTATCCCAATTCTTTTCTTTTTCTTCCTTTATGGTTCCTTCTCTTTTTCTAACAGTGCTTTGAGATCCTCTTGACCCTTTGCTAAGGTCATGAGGAGTTGCTGGAATTGCAAATTCTGTGCTTGCAGATCCTTAACCGTCTGCTCCAAATCCATCTTGCTGAAATAAACAGCAGAAAGATAAGGAAACCTGGTGTGAAGAACTGTTTATGCATATGATGAATGATATGTTATTCATGTAATGCATTCAAGGATTCAGAAATTCAAATTTGTTGCAAACGAAAAGAACACACGTCATATTAAGAAGAAATTTGTTATCACATAAATGCCCCATGGGCAAAATATTACAAAATTCTTAATGTAAAACGACATTGCGCGTCCTTTTTGGCGCGATGTAAGTGTTGATAGTTTCCTCCTCATGAAATCGGCGAATAAGCTCCAAAACCTTCTTCTCACTGGCATAGAAGCTCGCTTCAAAAGTATTTTGTTCTTCTTTGAGTTGGATCCAAATCTTTTGCAACTCTTCCAATGATGTTGGCATGTCAGGATGTAGGAGGGTGTATGGAACCTCTCCTTCCATAACAGCCTCTTTGATCACGGGGAGAATGTGAGGGTATGGCATCATAAGATTCTGGGTGTGGATTCGTACCCACTTGAGATAAGGCTCAAGGGGGATGGAATTCTTGTGCCCCAATGTCTTACTATCCACTTTGTTGGGCATCCTCCAAGCTCGGATGAACCTTTGTCGAAGTCCTTGCGCATCGTTGTCGAAGTCAAAAACTAGGTCAGGAATCACCATGTCATGAGGACCATCTCTCCGGGCATATCCAAACTGCCTTAGAGCTAAACAGGGGTTGTAGGTAATGCCTCCCCTAATACCAAGTAGAGGGACATTAGGAAATTCCCCACAACGATCAATAATGATGACATTTTCTCTGGACCGAGAACACCAATGAACATCAGAATGTGTGAGGGTCATCAACCGTTGTGACCACCTTAAACCCTGCTCATTCTTCAAAACTGATTGGGGAAGGTGAGAAATAAACCACCTTGCTAGAAGAGGAGTACAACACATGAGAACACCTCTTTTCCTCATTGTTCGTGTGTAAAATGAGTGTAGGATGTCCCCAGGCAATGTAGGCATAGGATTCTGAGATGTGAAAATATTGACAGCATTTATATTTATAAGTTGGTCAGGGTTTGGGAATAAGACCAACCCATAGATGAGGAGTGCCACAATCTCTTCAAAAGCTTGTAGATCTAGAGAATTTCAGCGGTCTTGTACCTTCTCAAACAGAAACTTTGCCAAGAAACCCTTGACACCACTTCTGGTTTCCCAATGACCTTTGATATCAGATGGTTGCAAGTGTAATTCTTTAGCAACATCTTCAGGCTTTGGTTCTTTTTCCGTACCATTGTATGGTAGTTGATGAAGAATAGGAATTATCAGGAGTTGAGAAATTTCCTCCAAAGTAGGTACTAGTTGGTAATCAGGGAATGTGAAACAGTGGTATAGGGGGTCAAAGAACTGGAAGAGAACTTTCACCATGTCTTCTTCAATGTTGGAGTTGACCAAGTTGAGAAGTCTACCATGTCTTTCACTGAAGGGAGAATTCTCTAGAATCTTAGAAGTAAGCTCCTTGAGCTGAGGAGGGATCCTCACAAGGTTGACTTGAATGGTTTTCCTGCGAAGAGATTCCATGACCTACAAAATAAGAACAAAGATGAAGATCCAAACCCTTGAAATGGTTAGTGGATGCATATGATGCTTTATGATGTTCATGATGTATGCACAAGCACATGTACAAACAAGTCACACAAAACCCTAGTTTCGGGCTTGCATGAGGTTTCATAGGTAAGTACCCTCTTGAAGTTAGTTGGTTCAACCTGTCCTATAAATAGTAACCGGGTTCTAAGGAGCTCAATATCACTGGATTATTTTCTATGTTCATTGTTTTGGTTTAGCCATAGAATTGGTGACCAAAATATTCCAAGAAAACAACCCTCAATGAGTGTAGTATCCAGTATCTACCAACTTCAGACTGCACCAAAGCCGGTCATCTCACTACTCCTAAAAAAGGCCAAGATGGTCAAGTAAGGTTCTAAGAGTTCATTAGTGCTTCATGACATCACTCAGTGGCCCCGTATTCTCTTTGATTGACTCAAAGGCTACCGGTACTCACAAATATGTCGCACTAATATAGTTATTGCTTCAACCATGTCGGTATACCCTGCACATTTTCCATAACGTATTGTTATTTACCTATGAATGTTTCCCAAATCCGGGTGGAGGATTTCAAGCCCAAACAAAAGAACCAAATGTAAAGAAATCAAAGCAATCAAGATAAGCATGCAAGGGTGATCTAAACCCTAAGGTTACTTCATTTTTAAAGATTTCCCCAGCAGAGTCGCCAGTTCTGTGATACGGTGGGAGAACTAACTTGAGGTTTTGCGTTTGTGTTCGGAAATGTTTCGGTTTAGCAAGAGTCGCCACCGACTTTTTATTTTATCCTAAGGAAAGGCCAAAAAGCACAGGAAAGACCTTTGAGATGTTTTCTTGGGTTCGGGGAGTAGATTATGAAAAGGGAAGGTGCAAGCACCCTTTTTATCCATGGTTATCCATGGGCTCTTAGTTACTTATTTAGATCACTTGCTTTTCTTTTCAATTGTTTGAAATGGTGCTCTTCAATTGTTTGAAATAGTGCTTTGTGTGTGGTTTTGAAAGATGTTTTGAAAAGAGGCCATCGTTGTGGCAACCTTTGTAATGATTCTTGTTTGAATGTATACAAAGGTGTTTTTGTCTTTTGAAAAGATTTCAATCTTTGAAAGTTTATTTTGGGAAATGTTTTGAAATTGTGTTGTGAAGTGTGTTTGAAAATAGCAAGGATGTTTTTGCAAGCTTTTGATCAAGTAACTAAGAGCTATCTACCCTATTTTACTCAAAGATCTTTCTTATGTTTTTAACCCTTTTAACAGTGTTGTTTCACCATTGCATTTGGTGAACAACCTTGTGTTAGGATGTTAAACGGGACAGGCGCGGGTCATCGTATAGACGATAATAGCAATTGTGTCAAGTATCTTTGGCAATTTTCTTGAGGGACTTGATCATTTTTGTTTAGGCAACTCAGATAGCGTCATTGAGGGACTATGATCTTTTGTTTTACTTTTGTTTTGCCAAAGCACCCAACATGCATACCATGACCCATTTTTGAAGGCAATAAGTGGATTGTAACCCTAGGGGTGCAAGTGTGCATTGTGTTTGGTTTTCATGCATTTTTGTCTTCGATTAGGTCAAACTATTTGTTAATTTGATTTTGGCATACAAAACCCTAATTCTCTAATCATGGCATAATTAAGTGCAAGAATTTAAATTCTAAGCTATTACAACATGATTATGGGGATGGGGTACAATTTTTGAATAGGGGTGTATTTGACAAGAAATATAAACCTAGTTACTATTACATCCACTACAACATTTAGGCTCTCCAGCAACAATTGAAAAATGTTGCCAGAACTCTGAAAATCGTTGCCTAAAACAATAGGGGACGTTTTCTGGGCGTCTCCTGTGCGAGCGTTGCCTATTGTTTGAGGCAACGTTTTTTTTATGTTTTTTGGGAACGCTTTTGAAAAATGTTGCCTATAGTAAAGGAATAGGGGACGATTATTTACGGCCTCTGAGATAACGTTTTTTAAGCATTGCATTGCCAAATTCGGCTACAATTAACAATCGTTGCCTTAAACCTGAATCAGGAAGATCATTTTTGAAGTGTAGCCATAGCTTATAGGTTGTTGTTTTTTAGTGTCCATATAAAATATACAATTTTGCAATTATTATCAAAATAATATAGTCAATAATAATTGGCTTCAAAAATAATATTGATTATATAACTTAAACCATACATCCATAAAAGTTGTAATATAATAAAATCGAGTTCAAACATTAATTCAAGATATAGTATATAGAGTACACAAAATGCCTAACGTAACAATATTACTTTTAATACTTTGAAGTTTGACCCTAGTAAAATAACTAAAAACATAGTTCAGCAAAAGAACAAAAATCATATTTCAAGTTTAATGCTTTCAACTACAAGCCAAAAAAAAGACATCATCCAACTCATTCAAGTTTGTCTTCTAGGAGTAAAGCATCCAGATCGTCCTCTTGAAATTCGTTAGATATGTCATCCTCCATAAATTCTTCATCTACGTCGTCCTCTTGAAATTCATCATCTATATCCTCCTCTTGAAATTCATCATCTAGATCTATGTCGTCCTCTTGAAATTCGTCATCTACGTCGTCCTCTTGAATTTTATCATTTAGGTCGTCCTCTTGAATTTTATCATTTATGTCGTCCTCTTGAATTCCATCATTTATATCGTCCTTTTCAACATCTTCATTGATACATTGCTGCATAAGAAAATAAAATAAAACACATTAACCATAAGTATTTTTGGTCCAAAGGACAATTAAGACATCAACAAGAATTAAACCTCGCACAAATAAAAACTAAACCAATGAGCAAAACACATTGTTTATATTCTTCACATCTCATGGATGTGAATTAATTATGAAGGTTTTTAATGGATGTGAATTTTCGTTCTAAACTGTAATAGGTGACATGAGCTTACTAGCAAATAAATCAATTATGAAAACCATTCCGTTTTTGGCTCACTATTCAGGACTTACAATAGCCTTTAACTGTATGTATGTATGTATGTATAACTTGTGCTATCCTTTTATGTTTATTTTTTGGAGTAAATGAACTCTGATGAACACTCTTACTCGTTTTATCTTCTTTGGTGTTCAGTATCATATGGATAAATTTACAGCATACATAGTGAGTGTTATCAAACAAGGGGGTCCCATAATCTTATCCCAGGCAAGTATGTTTGTGAAATATCAATGAAAGCTCGCACAAATAAAACAGTTTCAGCCACTTCTAGGTGTTGTCACTACTTAAACAATTTCAACCACTTACTTTAAATATAATGTATTATGCAAAAAAAGAATTTTTATTTGTTCATGTATGCAAAAGTATTTTTTAATATAAAAAAGGTATAAATAAAAGATTAATTTTATTTGTTTTAGGGTAAAAATCCTAATTTCTTTAAGAAAATAAATATAATGTATTATTTATGTACAAAAATATATTAATATGTATAAAAAATGAAATATATCTAAAAAAGGTATTTTTTTAGTATAAATAATAATAATAATAAAAATATAATATTTTTGTATTTTTATTCTAAGTATTTAATAAAATAAAAGTATATATATATATATATATATATATATATATATATATATATATATATATATATATATATATATATATATATATATATATATATATATATATATATATATATATATATATATATATATATATATATATATATATATATATATATATATATATATATTAAATATATTAAATATGTATAAAATAAAATAAAATAAAAATAAATTATATTTTAAACAAATATTTTCAGTGTGAATAAAAATAAAATAAAAAATAAAAGTATCATTTACATTATTTTCAAAGTTTAAATAAATTATAAAAGTATTCAAATATTTTTTATGTTAGAGAAAAAATAGAATAAAACGCCAAATAAATTAAAAAAATTATGAAAATATTTTTTGAGCATTTATTATATTTGGAAATAAAATAACAAAGTCAAAAAAAGAAAACAAAAATTCAAAAATGCAAAAATATAAGAAAATTGGCCAGGGGGTGTGAAACTGAAAAAATGGGTGTTAAAAGCAAAACTGGCCAGGCCCAGCCCAAGCCAACTTCATCTTCTTCCTTCAGACAAAAAAACGTGCGCCTGTTATATAAACTTGAACATCCTGAAAACGTGATCTTTTGCCAAAACTCACAACATCAAACTTGTAGAGAATTTTAATACGATTCTAACCATATAAAGCATTAATCTTAACTCTCAAAGACCAGAGAGAATTTCTCTGGCCCTAAAATTTGACCTAACTTTTTCAGCATATTCATGGATGAAATTCTCCTAGCACACTTAATATAAATGAAAGTTGAGCATATGTATGGCTTCATGGCATTGAATACTATAGTTTTCATTAACAAACCTAAGGCTAAATGTTCCTAAATAGATAGATAGAAAGTGATGAAAAACCTGTTTCAGGTGGATTCGAGTTGAACAATGCAGAGCTTCTCAACAAGTTTTGAGGTGTCTGTTAGCTTGCCTGAACTTCACTTGATCTTTTCCAATAGCTAGCTTGCCTTGAATGTCCCTGAATCAGTTCCTAGAACTCAACCTGCACAAGCTTGAAATGAAAATGGTGAACACTGTAAATGGAGTTACAGTTGGCAATGGAGGTTTGGGATAGCTTGAATGAGTTGAATGGAAGGTGTTTGAAGTGGAAAGGGGCAAAACGTACGAGCCAAATGAGCTATGGAACTCAAGTTGCAGCACCTACCCTGTTTTGCCAAAGAAGCGTGAGTTCTGGCTATGGGAGGTTATGAGGCTTAAATGCTCGTGTTTCTGACTCAAAGGGTTATGTGAAAGTTGTTTGTAATGTTTGTGTAAGCTAACAATGGCTGGTTTTTGAGTTGGGAGGATTTTGCAAGTTTTCTTCTTTGTGAAGCAAAAATGTGTATGTTGGTATCACAGGCCTGTACCAGCCAAATAACATGCTGCATAAAATCCTCTTGATACTTGCAATTTGTTGATTTTATTTGGCTTCTGAGATCTTGGCCCTATGCTTCAAAGATCATGTTTTGACATAAAGCATACCTTTTTCAAAATGGAAATGTACCCTTTTCTAATTAAGGCTTAGTTTTGTGTACAATGCCCAAATGGCCAAGATAATGCATTAGCTCAGTGGATTTGCATTTAATTAAGGAGTGTGAATTGGTTTAGAGGCCTGCAAACAAGTACAAAGCATGTTGGTTTGAAAATGCAACTTGTATGAACATGTATTGGCCATGGATACAAAGTGAGTTTTTTCCAACTTCAAGCATTAGATTCTCCCTAACCATAAATGTGTTTGAGGAGTTCTTGGACAATTTGGAAAGCTTGCAACATGCTATATAATCCATATTTGAAATGAAAATTGAGACTCCAAGTGGAACTATGTGAAAAATGGCCAAGAAGATAGGTCAAAATCCTGCCTAAACTAGGGCAAAATTTCTCTAAGTTAAAAGTTTTAGGGACCCTTGTTCCAAAAATAATAACTTGAGATCCAAGCCTCTTTTGAGAAAACTTTGTGAATCAAAGTTGTAGACTTTGTGGAGTACTATAACTTTCATGTTGTAAGTTTTGTTTGAATCCATTTGCATCTTGCTGAAAATGTGGGACAAAGTTAGGAAAAATTAAGAAAATTTCATAACTTAGAAAAATTCTAAGTTATGAAAATTTTCAATTTCAAACCCTAATTTGCAATTTTGGTTTTCTTGGTTAACAAGTTTCATAATTTGACACATCTTGATGAAAAATGACCCTTGGAACTTGATTTTGACCAAAAAGTCAAAGTTTGACTTTTCAGTGTACAGTTAAATTTTGATTAGTTGACTGAAAATTTCATCTGTCAATCCCATGCATTTGAGATCTTTTGAACTTGTTGAATAAGTCAAGATGATGTCATTGAGTCCTAGAATACATGGTTGAGCTTGATTTGCCATTGGCTAGGTCAAACAGTCAAAAATTGCCTTTGTTCAGTCAAAACCCTAAAAATGACCATTTTGCCCTTTTGGTGATCTAATCAAAAATTTCTTGTGGAATTGTGGTCCAAACTTGATCAAATGGTTCACATGAGTTAATAATGTTGATGTGGGTCAAAATTCATGAGGTTTGACTGTAAATTGGCCACAGTTGACTTTTTCCCCAATACAGCTGATTTTTAGGTCAACTGTCCAATTGACTGGGCAAAAATTTGATACAAGGCTTGAAACTTGGTATGGACCAACTTATGAGTCCAACATGAAGTATGAAAGTCACTTTGGGCATTGTAGGTCAAAATATCCCTGTGCAAACTCAAACCCTAATTTAGGTCAACAGTGCAAGGAGGTGTCTTGAGCAGAGCAAACCCTACCTTGATCTTGAGTTCCAAGAGCCTTGTGATGAGAAATGTTGATAAAATGAGAGGGAAAATTTTGGGGTACAAAAGTTTCCCCTGTTCAATCTTCTTGAACCTGAAGAGTTAGATTGGCAAGTTTTCCTTTCGTGACTCGAAGGTAAAAGAGGATTGGACACTAGAGTGCCCGTAAATTTGCACTCGTCAAAATGTATCTGAGGGTATGGGCTTAAAGATGCCATTTGGAGATGTTAGAATATTGCTGGAGATGGGCTTAAAGATTCCATCTAAGATTTGTTTGTTGAAAATCAGTAGAATAAACATCAGAATGGTATCCGTATTTGTAACGTATCTGAGTTGTATCTGGAGATTGGGTTTGTATGAGCAAGGGAGTGGCGTCTGTGTTTAGAGCGTATCCGAGCTATAAATGTATTTTATTCTTGAATGAATATCAGAATGACTGTCGTGTCTGGAGTGTATCTGGACTGTATCTGAAGTTGAGATATGTATGAGTAGCAGAATGACTTTCGTGTCTGGAGTGTATTCGTACTGTAACTGGGATCTGGATAAGTGACAGAATGACTTCCGTGTCTGGAGTGTATCTGAACTTGAAGTTGATAGTTGAATCTGAATGAGAGATAGAATGGCTTCCATGTCTTGGAGCGTATGTAGTCTGTATCTGATTGCTGGTGTCTGAATGAATAGTAGAATGACCGTCGTGTCTGGGGTGTATCCATATTGTATCTTGACTTGAAATTCTGAATGAGTAATAGAATGATCGTCGTGTCTGGGGTGTATCCATACTGTATCTAAAATCTCTGAATAGTTGTTGAAAAATAGCTTTTAATTTTATCCTGAAAAGGGTAAAATGTTAGCTAAAACACGAAGTTATGTTGCATGATATGTATGATGCAATAAAATGTGTTCCATCAATGTTTATTATATATGAATGTAATGGATGTGTATGTAAGCTGAGTAGCTGTCTTGCTGAGGAGAATAAATCCTTGATAACTGGAGATAATGAAATCTTTGACTGCTGTCGGAGAAAGTAAATTTCTGACCGATGCTAAGGATTCAAAAATCTTTGATTGGTGAAGATGAGAAATCCTTGCTGACTGCTTGGGGATTAAAGATCTTTGATTGTTGAGAATGAGAAATCATGGGACCACTGCTGGGGATTGAAAATCCTTGGTGACTTGTGGGGATTAAACAAGAGCTTCAGCAACTTCTGCGGGGAATAAAAATCCTTCATGACTTTCCTAGGAAATAAGGAAAACTCTGAAAATCTCTACTGGGGAATTAAAACCAGGGAGGCTTCAAATGGAGAAACAGGAACTAGAATCTTCGTTCTGTTGGGAAATAACTATGTGGGGAGAGTGTTCACTCTTCTTGGGAAATCAGGAGCTTGGGTTGTATGCCAATCTACTGGGGAATTGTCCTAGTTGGGGATAAGACAACAAGTTAACTGCTATCTGGTTGATTCTCAGACTTTTAAGATAACCTATTGGGGAAATTAGGAAAAACTGAATGGTTTCCATCGGGGATTGATAGTTGGAAACTTGACTCCGATGGGGAAGAAGGTTTAGAGTATTCTAGCTCCGTTGGGGATATGCATTTCAGGGCTTTCGGGCTCCATTGGGGATCGGGAGTTTGGGACTTAACTCTGATGGGAATTTTGAAACTTAACTCCATTGGGGGATTAAGTTTAGAATATTCTGGCTCCGCTGGGGATCTTGAAATTTAACTCTGTTGGGGATATATACTCCAAGGTTTTAGCATTGTTGAGGATCTGGGTGACATACTGTAGGGGATTTCTTCTGGAATAGCACAAAGCCGTCTTCCTACACTTCCAACCTACCAGTAATTATCCTTTCTCAATTCGTTTTATTTGTAAGCAATGATTATATTCAAATGCATATGCCTATTTAACAAACCATTGGACGTTTTCAAATAAGACATAAGTGTAAAAAGAAAAGAAAGGCAAGCAACTTTCTGCACTTTGAAGTATTTTTGTATTAACTTTTGTAAGTATGTTTGTACAAAGGAGACAGACATCCTAGTAAGAGAATGTTGTCGTAAAATTGAGAAAAAATTTATACAAAAGAAAGATGGCTATGTGTAACAATTCCATGGGGTTCCCATTCTGCTATAGCCTTCACAACTCTGAGTATCTTGTCCATTTGTTGCTTCGTCCACTGATGATGGGATAGGTCAGAAGCCTGGAGTTTGTTGGTGAAGAGATTGTCCTTAAAGTGATCCGACGAGACATACTCATACGCTTTAATTCCCTAACTTTTTCCTGGACCGCCTTTTCGGGTTTTCAGTCCACCGGGAAACCCTTTTTTGCCCAAGTCTCCCTTTCGGGTTTTCAACTTGTCGGGTGTACAGATTTTTTTGTTTATCCCTAATTTTTGCCTGAACCGCCCTTTCGGGTTTTCGATTCATCGGGATGCCCATTTTTTTCCCAAGTCGCCCTTTCGGGTTTTCAACTTGTCGGGTCGTTTTATACGTAGTATCTTTTGACTATGTCTGCGTTCGCAGGGTGCAGCAAGTCATCACCGTCCATGGTGGTCAGAATCATTGCCCCACCAGAAAAGATGTTCTTGATCACAAATGGTCCTTCGTAAGTAGGAGTCCACTTGCCCCTGGGATCACTTTGCGGAAAGATGAACCGCTTGATTACAAGATCTCTGACTTGATATACCTGACGTTTGACTTTCTTGTTGAAAGCCTTGATCATATGTTTTTGATACGTCTGACCATGACGAACAGCAGTAAGTCGCTTCTCGTTGATCAAGTTAAGTTGATCAAGTCGGGTCTGAATCCAATCGTCTTCACTCAAACCAGTATCCTTCATGATCCTTAAGGAAGGAATCTGAACTTCCATAGGTAAAACAGCTTCCATGCCATATACCAAAGAAAAAGGGGTTGCCCCTGTTGAAGTACCCGCCGTGGTACGATATCCGTGCAGAGCAAACGGTAACATCCCATGCCAGTCTTTGTAGGTGGTTGTCATCTTTCGAATGATCTTCTTGATATTTTTGTTTGCAGCTTCAACAGCACCGTTCATCTTTGGTCGATAGGGAGATGAATTATGATGTTGAATCTTTAACTACTCGCACAGAGCGATGATCACAGTATTGTTCAAATTCGTACTGTTGTCCGTGATGATCCTGTCGGGGATACCATACCGGCATATGAGGTTCTGCTTGATGAAGCGGGCAACCACATTCTTTGTAACGGAGGCGTAGGAAGCTGCTTCGGCCCATTTGGTGAAGTAATCAATAGCCACCAGGATGAAGCGATGTCCATTGGATGTAGTGGGCTTGATCTCTCCAATCATGTCAATTCCCCACATCACGATGGCCAAGGAGTTGTCAGAACGTTGAGAGGAACTGGAGGAATATGTATCTTGTCAGCATAGACTTGACATTTGTGACAAGTACGGGAATGTTGATGACAATCAGCTTCCATGGTAGACCAATAGTAGCCTGCCCTTAGAATCTTCTTAGCCATCGTATGTCCGCTTAAGTGGGTGCCAAAGGTGCCACTATGTATTTCGGTCATGATCAACGCTGCTTCAACCTTGTCCACATAACAAAGTAGAACACAATCATGGTTGCGCTTATATAAGATACCATTGCTCAGGAAGAACTTGGCAGCAAATCTCCTTAAGAACTTTTTGTCATTGACGGAAGCTCTTTCAGGGTATTCTCGAGTCTGGAGATACCTTTTGATTTCATGAAACCAGGGTTGTTCCACTACTTCTTCGGTATTAATCTCATGACAGTGCGCAGGTTCGTCCATCCGTTCGATAGTGATTTGGGGAGCCTCATTATCCCAGTTGAGTTTAAACATGGAAGACATTGTAGCCAGAGCATCTGCTAGCTGATTTTCTTCTCGCGGGAAGTGCTCAAAGGTAATCTGCTCGAAATGAGGCAACAATGTCAGGACATGTTCTTTGTATGGGATAAGATTAGGATGTCTAGTGTCCCATTCTCCTTTGATTTGACTGATAACCAAATCTGAGTCCCCAAATACGACCAAAGATTTGATTCCCAAGTCTATAGCAGCCTTGAGACCAAAGATGCAAGCTTCATATTCAGCCATGTTGTTGGTACAGCTGAAGCAAAGTCGGGCAGTGAAGGGTGTATGGCAACCTTCCGAAGAAATAAGTACCGCACCGATACTGTTGCCAAGTGCATTTGACGCACCATCAAAGTACAGGGTCCATCAGGATCCTTGTTCAGGTCTGTCATACGGTCCATTACCTTCAATGTTGTCTAATGTCATGATGTCCTTGTCAGGGAAGTCGAATCTCATAGATTGGTAATCTTCGACGGCTTGATGAGCTAGATGATCAGCTAGTACACTCCCCTTTATAGCTTCTTGGGTAGTATATTGGATATCATACTCTGTCAGGATCATTTTCCATCTAGCGATTCTTCCAGATAAAGCAGGCTTCTCGAAGATATACTTAATCAGATCCATTTTAGAAATTAACAAAGTGGTATGAGTCAACATATACTGCCTTAGCTGGCGAGCAGCCCATACCAAAGCGCAACAAATTTTCTTGAGCAGTGATTAGCGAGGCTCAAAGTCGGTAAACTTTTTGCTAAGGTAATAAATGGCACGCTCTTTTCGACCAGAATCGTCATGTTGGCCCAGTACGCACCCCATTGAGTTATCCAAAACAGTCATATACATGATTAACGACTTTCCTTCGACGGGTGGCATCAGGATAGGAGGTTCCAGCAAATACTCCTTTATCTTATCAAAAGCAACTTGACAATCATTGTTCCATTCAACCACCTGATATTTCTTCAACAGCTTGAAGATTGGCTCACAGGTAGATGTTAGGTGAGAGATGAACCTCGCAATATAGTTTAAGCGTCCCAAGAAACCTCTAACCTCCTTTTCAGTGCGGGGGGCAGGAATTTCTTGTATAGCTTTGACTTTAGCAGGATCTACCTCAATGCCTTTGTTGCTGACGATAAATCCCAAAAGTTTACCAGACCTGACTCCAAAGGTGCACTTTCTAGGGTTCAGTCTGAGCTTATACTCCTTCAATCTGACAAACAGCTTTTGCAGATGATCAAGGTGTTCTTCTTCTGTCTGTGAACAGGCTATCATGTCGTCTATGTAGACCTCGATCTCATGATGTATCATGTCATGAAACAAAGCTACCATGGCGCGTTGATATGTTGCCCCGGTAATCTTCAGTCCGAATAGCATCACTTTATAGCAGAAGGTACCCCATTGCGTGACAAAAGTAGTTTTCTCCATGTCTTCGGGGGCCATTTTGATCTGGTTGTATCCCGAGAATCCATCAATGAAGGAAAATTCCTTGTGTTGAGCTGTGTTGTCAACCAGAATGTCAATGTGTGGTAGTGGAAAATCATCTTTAGGGCTAGCCCTGTTTAAGTCCCGATATTCCACACACATTCTGACTTTGCCGTCCTTCTTAGGAACGGGCATAATGTTAGCAACCCATTGTCGATAGGAAGTCACAGCCAGAAAGTCAGCGTTGAATTGCTTTATTACCTCAACTTTGATCTTTTCAGACATGTCGGGCCTCATTCGGCGGACCTTTTGTTTGATCGGTGGACAGTGTTCTCTTGTAGGGAGATGGTGAACCATGATATTTGTATCTAGTCCAGGCATGTCTTCATAGGACCAGGCAAAGATCTCAACATATTCGTTCAACAACTGCACTAAGCGCTCTTTGACACTTGGTTCCAGGTTGGCACCCACTTTTACCTCTTTCTTGTCTTCCTCTGTTCCCAAGTTGATGGTCTCTAGCAACTCTTCATGGGGAAGAATAGCCCTTTCCTCTTGTTGCAGAAGTCTGGCTAACTATCTAGGCACTTCACAGTCTTCATCACCTTCGTACTCGGCATGATTGACCAAATCTTCAGAGTCACCGAAGGCTAGAGCAGAATAGTCACCCATGGAATCCGGAGTGGATGGGTACCTGCATTTTGTGAGTGTGGGTGTGTGTAAGGGATAGCCATCCTTTAACAAAACAAAATGTAAAAGGAAAGAAAATGAACACAACAGTTTATAGATGAAAACCGTCAAATGATTCATTAAACATGGCATATGATAATGAAGAAATCAAGCCCTTACAAATGGACCTATATGCCCCGGGTAAGGTATAAGGTGAAAATAGTGTACGAATTGTTTAATTATTACAGACCAAAATAGGAAATTGTTCAAAGATAAATTATTGGTTGATGAAAGTGATGGGAGCGAAGTCTTTCGCTTCCCAGTTGCTTAATCCCCCTTCGACGGTTGGAAAGATCCAATCTTCAAAGTTGTCTTCTTCATCATCGTCTTCTAAGGCATTAATTCCATGGTGAGTGATTTTTACGGGTGGTCCTCCAGCCCTGGAGCGACGCACAACTTTCTGGCCAGCAGCAGTAAAACCTAGTCTGAACTTGTCCGTCTTGTGAGAAAAATCAGGCAGTTTCCCCCACACTGTACTCCTTCCTTCTTTGATTACAGCCTCCGCATCTTTGAGGGATGCCATCCTAGGCACAGGCTTGGAAATGATAGGCACCTCAGTCATTGTCTTTGCAACTGTGACCTTAGGAGAAACCTCCTCAAAATGTTGGAAAGGCGTTTCTATGAACTCGCCATCCAACTCCACATAGCGGAAGGAGTTAAGGTGACTTATCATGTACTCTTCCTCACCATGCACCATTATGATCTTTCCCTGAACTGGATATTTTAGCATTTGGTGCAGAGAGGAGGTGACTGCCCCAGCATTGTGGATCCACGGCCTTCCCAACAAGCAAGAATATGAAGGACGGATGTCCATCACATAAAAGGTAGAGTTGAAGATTTCTGTGCCCACTTCGATTGGAATGTCCACTTCTCTGTAAAACATCCTCTTAGAGCCGTCGAAGGCTCTAACAACGATGTTACTGGGCTTGAGGGTCAATCCTTTGCAGTCCAATATATCCAACTCCTTCTTCGGTAGCACATTCAAAGATGAACCGATATCCACCAGGACATGGGCAAGTGTGGTTCCCCTGCACTCTATTGAGACATGCAACGCGTCGTTGTGTTTTCTTCTCTTAGGAGTCAATTAGCATCGGAAAAACCAAGACCATTATCAGCAGTAAGGCTAGCCACGCACTCTTGAAACTGGTCAGACGAAGTTTCTTGAGGCACGTGTGCCGTCTTTAGAAATTTGATTAAGGCATTGGCATGAGCCTCAGAGCAGAGTAGGAGAGCTAGCATGGAGATCTTTGAAGGGGTCTGCCCTAGCTGCTCCACAACATCGTAGTCACTCTTCTTGATTATCTTTAACATTTCTTCCATTTCTTTCTGGGTGGTCTCGGGGATTACCACAGTCTGAGCCTTCGTCCTGACAGGCGCTTCTAGTATCCCCTTACCTTTATCAGTAGCAACATCAGAGGGTCTAACTTCAGGTACATCAATTTCTTCAATTATCGGGCTTGGGACAGATGGCTTGACAGGCACAAAAACTCTCGAGGATCCGAAGACTGCCCATGGGGGAGTAATCTCCGGAGAGAAGATCCTTCCGCTGCGAGTTATCTTGCTCGTTCCCGCAATATTCCCTATATCAGGGGTTTCATCATCAGAATTCTCTTAGACTGATTCAATCTGTTTGATACCATGATAGAAGATTTCTCCTTCATAGTTCCATGGTATCGTTTTGCTAGATTCATACGGGGCAGGCTCCGGCATGGTGATTTTCAACGGCACAAACTTAGGATCAGGCGTAATCTTGACAGTCCTTTTGCAGGTCTTGGGAAGATTGTCGAAGATGGTTATTATAGAAATGTCATTGGTTGGAGTAACATAAGTAGCAGGAGTAACAGGAGTGATAGTATCAATAGGAATCTTTTAGAATAGGATCTCTTGGGTATCCATCAGGCGTTGGATGCCTGATTTCAATAGTGGGCAGTCAGCTTGTAAGTTTCAACAAAAGTAACAGTCTTTTCCACAGCCTGGGAATATCCCGGCTCTCATAAAATTCACTTTAATCACTGGTAACGGAGTCAAAAGGTCAGCAACATTGGTAACATGAAGGTCTTCCATAACGGCATGAACATTATGACCGTGCTTGCGCATTGGGGAAGAAATTACATTCGGCTTTTCTGGTGCATTGAATTCTACCTCCTTGGCGTCTATCAGGTCTTGGATCTTGTTTTTAAGAGCCCAACAGTTGTTGGTATCATGCCCTACACTGTCAGAGTGGTATGCACACTTTACATTGGAGTGATAATATGGAGAAGAGGTATTAGGGTTCTTCAGCGCTTCTTTCAAAGTGGTGAGATTCAGCTTTAACAGATGAGGGAGGACTTGAGCCGGTGTCATGTTGATTCGGGTGAATTTTCGTTGTGGCCTTTCTACCCTTTGCTGATTTGCTCTTGTTTGATTGTTTCGAGATTGATCGGTTGGAGAGTTTTGGATTATCACAGCCCCTACTGTTGGTCGGCGCTCCATTCTTCCTTGGTTTCTCTGAGAATAAACAGCTGAAGCTTCCTTCTTAGCTGGGAAGGTCTTCTTAATCGCAGTGGAAGCGAAGGCATCTTTCTGAATTTTACCACTTTTAACGCCAGCCTCGACCCTTTCATCGGTCAGAATTAATTCGGTGAATCCTGCAGAGGAACTCCCGATTAAATGATTGAGGAAAGGGCCAGACAGGGTCCCTAAAAACATGTCAACCAGCTCTCTATCTGACAATGGTGGCTGCACCCTTCCATCCAGATCATGCCACTTCTGGGCATACTCCATAAATCCCTCATTAGAAACCATACCCATACTCTGTAGTTGAGTACGAGTAGGTGCTAAATCAGCGTTGTATTGGTATTGTCGGTAGAAAGCAGCAGCTAAATCTTCCCATTTATGAACCTCAGACCTCTCAAGTTGATAGAACTAGTCCAACTGTGTGCCTGACAAACTATCTTGGAAACAATGGACCCAAAGATCCTTATCAGATGAGTGAGGTTGGATCTTTTAGACGTAGGATCTAAGATGCATCTTCGGACAGGATAGACCGTCATACTTAGCAAAAGTATGTACTTTGAACTTGGGAGGAATGACGATCCCAGCGACCAACCCTAGTTCTTCAAAATCTAAACCAGATACCCTTTGCAACTCCATTGCTGCCAACCGATCCTCAAGATTCTTATATTTATCATCCGCAGGGGATATTGTTGTTCGGAGTAATCTTCATCCTCTTCCTCTTCTCCTTCTTCAGCTTCAGATTCATAAGGCATCGCAGCTCCTTTTCCTTTACCAACCCCCTCGTCAGACGTCGAAGGGAACTCCAGAACTCTCCTAGCCTGATGCTCAAATCTCCTTCCCATAGTGGCTACCCCAATTCTTTTCTTTTTCTTCCTTTATGGTTCCTTCTCTTTTTCTAATAGTGCTTTGAGATCCTCTTGACCCTTTGCTAAGGTCATGAGGAGTTGATGGAATTGCAAATTCTATGCTTGCAAATCCTTAACCGTCTGCTCCAAATCCATCTTGCTGAAATAAACAGCAAAAAGATAAGGAAACCTGGTGTGAAGACCTGTTTATGCATATGATGAATGATATGGTATTCATGTAATGCATTCAAGGATTCAGAAATTCAAATTTGTTGCAAACAAAAAGAACACACGTCATCTTAAGAAGAAATTTGTTAGTACATAAATTCCCCATGGGCAAAATATTACAAAATTCTTAATGTAAAAAGACATTGCGCATCCTTTTTGGCGCGATGTAAGTGTTGAGAGTTTCCTCCTCATGAAGTCGGCGGGTAAGCTCCAAAACCTTCTTCTCACTGGCATAGAAGCTGGCTTCAAAAGTATTTCGTTCTTCTTTGAGTTGGATCCAACTCTTTTGCAACTCTTCCAATGATGTTGGCATGTCAAGATGTAGGAGGGTGTATGGAACCTCTCCTTCCATAACAGGCTCTTTGATCACGGGGAGAATGTGAGGGTATGGCATCATAAGATTCTGGGCGCGGATTCGTACCCACTTGAGATAAGGCTCAAGGGGGATGGAATTCTTGTGCCCTAGTGTCTTGCCATCCACTTTGTTGGGCATCCTCCAAGCTCAGATGAACCATTGACGAAGTCCTTGCGCATCGTTGTCGAAGTCAAAAACCAGGTCAGGAATCAGAATGTCATGAGGACCATCTCTCCGGGCATATCCAAACTGCCTTAGAGCTAAACAGGGGTTTTAGGTAATGCCTCCCCTAATGCCAAGTAGAGGGACATTAGGAAATTCCCCACAACGATCAATGATGATGACATTTTCTCTGGACCGAGAACACCAATGAACATCAGAATGTGTGAGGGTCATCAACCGTTGTGACCACCTTAAACCCTGCTCATTCTTCAAAACTGATTGGGGAAGGTGAGAAATAAACCACCTTGCTAGAAGAGGAGTACAACATATGAGAACACCTCTTTTCCTCATTATTCGTGTGTAAAATGAGTGTAGGATGTCCCCAAGCAATGTGGGCATAGGATTCCGAGATATGAAAATCTTGATAGCATTTATATCTATAATTTGGTCAGGGTTTAGGAATAAGACCAACCCATAGATGAGGAGTGCCACAATCTCTTCAAAAGCTTGTAGATCTAGAGAATTCCAGCAGTCTTATGCCTTCTCAAACAGAAACTATGCCAAGAAACCCTTGACACCACTTTTGGTTTCCCAATGACCTTTGATATCAGATGGTTGCAAGTGTAATGCTTGAGCAACATCTTCAGGCTTTGGTTCTTTTTCCGTACCGTTGTAGGGTAGTTGATGAAGAATAGGAATTATCAGGAGTTGAGAAAATTCCTCCAAAGTAGGTACTAGTTGGTAATCAGGGAATGTGAAACAGTGGTATAGGGGGTCAAAGAACGGGAAGAGAACTTTCACCATGTCTTCTTCAATGTTGGAGTTGACCAAGTTGAGAAGTATACCATGTCTTTCACTGAAGGGAGAATTCTCTGGAATCTTAGAAGTAAGCTCCTTGAGCTGAGGAGGGATCCTCACAAGGTTGACTTGAATGGTTTTCCTGCGAAGAGATTCCATGACCTACAAAACAAGAACAAAGATGAAGATCCAAACCCTTGAAATGGTTAGTGGATGCATATGATGCTTTATGATGTTCATGATGTATGCACAAGCACATGTACAAACAAGTCACACAAAACCCTAGTTTCAGGCTTGCATGAGTTTCATAGGTAAGTACCCTCTTGAAGTTAGTTGGCTCAACCTGTCCTATAAATAGTAACCGGGTTCTAAGGAGCTCAATATCACTGGATTATTTTCTATGTTCATTGTTTTGGTTTAGCCACAGAACTGGTGTTGTACCCCAAAATTTGCCCTCCCATACTCTTCAAAGTTTTGACAAGCATCATCTCAATTTGCTCAAGTCTACTCAAGGGTTGCACAGTTCAAACACCCTCCTAAGCCAGTCAAATTAGGGTTTTGGTTCCTTCAAGGAAGATGAGGTTTTCAAAGGCTCAATCAAGTCACATATGCCTATACACATTGTCAAGTATCTACATGCCAAGTTTCAAGGCTCACAAGGTCAAGTTGCACAGTCAAAAACCCTAATTGCTTCACAATCAACTATAGGGGCAAAATGGTCATTTGGCAGTCAAAAGTCAAAAATTTTGTTCAACATCTTATTTTGAAGCCACAATAATCATTTGATCAAGTCTTGATCATGATTCCACAAGCATGGCTCAAAAATCATCAAGGTGTCAAAAGTTTCTATTTTTGGACAGCTGAAAAGTCAACTGTAACTTGACCAAGGCATAACTTTTTCATGGTTCATCAGAAAAATCCCATCCAATGCTCATTTTGAAGGGGAAGACATTTCCTACAACTCATCTTCACATTCCAAGTCCAAGAAATGCTCTCACAAAAAGTTATCAATTTCAACATTATAGGTCATTTTCAAAAGTCAACAAAAAGGCACTTTAAGTCAAAGACAATAACTTGATATTGGTAAATTCAAATTACATGGGACCAAAGGCATTGGTTAGAGAACTTCAACACCTTTCCAAAATGTCCAAGAACATGTTCATATGATCAAAATTGAGCAAGATATGCATTGGAGAAGTTGTGAAATTTTTGTGAAATGGCAAAAGTCAACTATCCTTGAAACTTCAATTTTTGACAAAAGGGCCCACTTTATTCCACTTGATTCAGCCTTGTCATGCCACCCACGTGTCCCATGATTTATTTCAAGATTAAACATTAATTTTTCTATTTTTATTTAATTTTATTTGATTTAATTCATTTTAAATCCATAAAATTCAAATAAAATCAAAAAAATTAATTAAATAACATCTTTTGATTTGAATGACTTTTATGTGTCATGAGCAACCTACCCATTTCGTGCTAGGGCCATTTTAAGCATGAAAATTTAAATTTGAACAAAATTGGAAAATACTTTAATGGTGGTTATGAAGAAATCCAAAAACATCATTGCAATGGATCATTGGCTCTTTATGTGACCTATTCTCATTCATTACTACATATGCAAGTGTTCCATACCTCAGTCACGACCTAGAGCTCATTGAAACGGCCAAACAAAATTCCTAAAACTTGAAGAAAAGTTGAAAACTGAAATCAGCCTTCCAACACAATTCAAACACTTTTCTTGATTCCAACACCTTGCTGGACCTTCCAGGAACCTATTGCGATCAAGAACGAGCTCTAATACTCAAAGAATCATTCACTTCAGTCACACGATTTGTCTAACTTTGTCAAATTCGAAACTCATAATTCTTGCACATTTAACATGATATAATTGTTGTTTTGTGTTGCTAACGCTCTTCTGAAGCTAATGGTATAAGGCAATTGCATTTTGGAGCCCTGAATCACAAACCACCATGGATGATTTTTAGGTTTTCAAAGCTTTTGAATTGGGGGTTTCTCATATAGAAAAAATCAGAACTGCTAAGACCCATGGTTGAAACCGGCTTGACGAGACAAAAACAAAACTATCCTCGCGCCCTTTTTATATTACATGTAGAGCTAATCGCTATTTTCTGCAGTTTCACTTTGTGGGGGTTTAAAACCCCCGCTAATTGTTTTCTTTTTACAGGAATTCAGTGAAGAAGATGAGACGTGGAAGAGCATGATTGGCTTGTTCAAAACTGCGCGCTACTTTTTTTCTTTTTTCAGCATATAACGTGTTTATTCTATATTATATTTGTTTCTTATTTCATTAACAAACGCGCATGAGTGGTCTAGTGGAAGAGCAGGTGGTTGTGAATTACTGGGACCTGGGTTCGATTCCCAGGTCCCCTAAAACTCAATATTATTTTGTTTAACAAATTCCTATGCAGGCTAGTCATTGTGCTCCACCATACGCCTCACCAATCCACATGCCATATGTCCACAATCAGCCATCCAAAGGCCATGAGAGGAGGAGTACCATGTCCTTCAGTCAAAGCACATGCAGGCAATTGCAAAAGTCAAATATGGCTGGATGCAAATGGGCCACAACAATGCTAAACAAAATCACCAATTCTGGCCCAACACCCCTATGGTTCTATTTTATTTTCTTTTGTTTTCTTTTCCTTTTTTTTATTTTCTTTTAACCAATTATTATTATTAACTATCATTATTATTTAATTACCTCATAAACTAATATTTTTTATAAAAATTCAGAAAAAACAAAAAAAAAGAACATTTTATTATTTATTAACTTATTTTGTAAATAAATGTAAATTAAATTAAATTAGTTTAATTAGTTAACTTTAATACCTTTTTACAATAAATAAAATAATTTAGACTTAGGCTTTTCTTTTGACATTTTTAATTCCTTTTTTTATATTTCATTAAAACATAAAAACACAAAAAAAATATTTTCTTAATTAATTAATTAATTAGTTATTAATTTTAATTTCATTAATTACAAAAAAATGGACAAAATTCAATTCTTATTCAAAAAGGGTCAAAACCCTTAGGACGTTCCCGATTTAATTCTTTCGCGCATTATTCTTATTTTGATTATTTATGTAACTGTCTCCGGATATGTAATAATTAATTAGGTTTATCGCCTTATTTAAATTCTCGCACTTTATTTTCCAAAACGGGTTTTTGTTTTTGGCGATGTATAGACCCGCGCCTTGTAATAGCTAGATTTACATTTCCGCAATTTATTTTCCGCACCCCTAACTGTTAATATGCCTGAAAGAATGTATGAATAATAAAATTAATTTGTAGCTCACAAATAACATGTACAAAGACAATTAACTGAAAAACAACACACATGCACATGCCACCCCTAGGGTACGCCTCACTGGTTGCCTCGAACATGGTAATCAAGTATAGGGTGTCTTAGAGGTCGCCCTTTGTCTAAAGATCCAGTTGCCTCGAAACGGTTGCCTCGGATAAAAGGATCTAGGACATTAGGGTTACTACTAAGGTGTCCTACCATTGCTTTGGTGACCACACATTGTCCCTATAATCGAATTGACCCGAATACCTCCAACGACGGTGATACCTACCTCTCAATGGTGGGATAGCATTATCTAAAGGACTCTTACACAGCTTAATTCCTTAGAGTAGGTAGACTTCTCTTAAGTACTTGCTCTTTTCAAAACAAACAAAAACATCTTTTCACACCTACACTTTCAAAAGTTTTCAAACAAATTTTTCATACACTCTTGAGGACAGATACAAGAGTTACCTAGAAATTTTTTCAAACGAAACTTTTTTTCAAAACCCACACACACTTGAAAAGCAAATAATTTTTGAAAACATAAGAGCAAGTACCTAAGAGCCTGTGGATAACCACGGATAGAAAGGGTGCTAACACCTTCCCTTTCTATAAATCTACCTCCCGAACCGAGAAACATTCTCAAAGAAGGAATTTTGTTGTGCTCTTGTCCTTTCCAGGTTGGAGAATATAAAAGACAGTGGCGACTCTTTCTTACCGCGACATTTCGCGAAACCAGCTAAAAAACAGTCAGTTCTATTTCCACCGATCACAGAACTGACGACTCTGCTGGGGATGATAAAAGTGAGGTGTACCTTAGGATTAGATCATACTTATGTTTTCAATTGCTTTGCTTTGATTGCTTTTTATTTGTGGGCTTTGCATCGGAGTTTCATAGATCCTAACCCGGATCTGGGGATACCCTTTTAGGTAGCATAAGCTGTGAGGGACCTGTCCGGCGTAGACCGATACGGGTGAAGCAGTGGCTACATTGGTGTGGCACCTTGGTCTGTACCGATATCCCTTGTGTTGCAACGAGGAGAATATGGGTCTTCTGAGGAGTCATTAAGCACCAACCGACCTTAGAACCCTAATGTGACCCAACTTGGCCATAGAACAATAGCAGTATGCTACACCCATTGAGGCTAAACTCTCGCGATGGTTCTGGCCGCAAGAAAAGATTGCGACACTGGAGTTATGACCGATTGAGGGTAGTCAGTGATATTGGGATCCTCTAGAACCCGATTACTTTTGATAGGACAGGTCTTAACCAACGAAACTGAAAGAGGGTAGTACCTGAACTTCATGCTGGCCTAAACTCTAAGGGTTGTCTGGTGTGACTTGTGTGCCTTATCATGTTTGCCTTTGTGAATACTTGTGGTGTGCTTTACCATAACATCATACCATCATACCACTGCATGCATCCTGCATAAGGACTGACCTATTTCAAAGACAAGAGGGTTTCACCTTTGCTCTGTTTTGTAGGACATCATGATGCCTGTGCGAAGGAACACTATCCGGCTCAACTTTGTTCACCCACCTGATTTGCTTAAAGAGTTGGTTGACAGAATTCCAAACACTGCTTCCTTCATCCAGAGGCATGGTTCTCTTTTCGGTTTAGTCACTTCAAAGTGGGACCAACAACTGATGAGTGTCTTGACCCAGTTTTATGATCCCTTGTACAATTGCTTCACCTTTCAAGACATCCAGTTGGTCCCTACCCTGGAAGAATTCTCTGATTTGCTTGGTATCCCTATCTTGGATCAGACCCCATTCACTAGTTGGGAAAAGACTCTTAGGCTTGAGGAGATTTCTGCAGCCCTTCCTTTGACCAACAAGGAGGTAATGGACAACTGGGTGACTAGAAGCGGAGTTAAGGGCTTCTTGGCTAAGTTTCTGATTGGTAAAGCTAACAGTTTTTGGAATGACTTAGACTTCAGGGCGTACGAGGAAATTCTGGCTCTCTTAATCTATGGTCTAGTATTGTTTCCAAATCCTGATAACTTTGTCAATATCAATGCCATAAGGATCTTCATGTCTCGGAACCCTGTACCCACTCTCTTGGGTGATATCCTGCAACAACTCTATGCTCGTACTGCCCGAAGACGAGGAACCCTGTGGTGTTGTACTCCTTTGTTAGTGAGGTGGTTTATTTCGCACCTCCCCAAGTTCGTGCTGAAGAACCAAGAAGGAAGAGGCTGGGCTCATAGGTTAATGTCTCTCACTGATAATGACATCATTTGGACTCTCAGAGGTTTAGATGAGGTGGCTGTTATTGATCATTACGGAGAATATCCTAATGTTCCATTGATTGGTACTCAAGGCGGAATCTCATATAATCCATGTTTAGCTCTCCGTCAGTTCGGAAGAGCCAGAAGAGCAGGGCCTCATGAGATGTTGGTGCCTCACATCAGTTTTGAGTTTCAGGTAGATAGTGACGAACTGCACCGTAGATTCATCAAAGCTTGGGACAGAATTCACAAAGCTGACCCACATGATTTGGGACCGAAGACTTCTCTACCAATGGAACCCTATTACAGATGGGTCCGCATCCGTGCTCAGAAGTTAGATATGCCATATGAAGATGTCAGGCCTATCATTCTTGAAATTCCTGATAGAGACGGGGTTCCTCCAACCATACTCCCTCCTCAGATACCCACTGATGTTGATACACTAAAGAGGTCTTGGGCGCAACTACAGGAAGAACGGGATTCTTATCGGGAAAAGTTCAACGAACAGGAACAGAAGATCCAGAAGCTGACCAAGCAATTGGAGAACGAGCGGATCATGAATGACTATATCCGTACTGAGAAGAGGAGGCCATGGGAGCACTGATGGGCTTTGGATGTTTCCTTTACAGCTTTTATTTCCTTTTCAGTATTTTCATTCCTGTAACGCCTAAGGGCAATTTGTTGAACAATTTAAATTCTGAAGTTTAAATCTAATAAAGAGTGTTCCTTTTGTCTACAAAGTTGATTCCCGATTGTCTTTGAAAACATAATTCATACGCATTTCATTCATCATATGCATCACAGGTACCCTTTTTCTACAGGTTGCTTAATCTTCTTCGTTGTTTATTTCAGCACTCAATCATCATGAATCCTGAACCAACTACTGAATAAGCTATCAAGGCCCTCCAGGCCCAGAACGCCCAATTTCAAGAGATGGTCATGAACTTAGCCCAGGGACAACAGGAGTTGAAGGCTTTGCTCCTGAAGAAGAAGAAGAAGAAGAAGAAGAGGACTGTGTTGTTCAACACTGGACGTAGACTCAGGAATACACTGCAGAATGAAGCTGAGAGGACTACTCCATCTATTGGGGAAGGCAGTCACCAGGAGGGAAGGGTTCCTAGTCTCGTGGTCTCTGACACAGAGACAGATTTTAATGATGAACAGTACCCTCCTGCCGAGGACCGGTACAAACAGCTGGAGGACCGGTTAAATGCTATGGAGATTTAACGTGTGCCTGGGTTGGATTTTGGTGACTTAGGGTTATCTTCTGGGGTGGTGATCCCACACAAGTTCAAGGCACCTGCCTTTGTGAAGTATGACGGGGCTTCCTGTCCTAAGCTACACCTCTGTTCTTACGTAAGGAAGATCCAGCCTTACACTGCAGACAAGAACTTATGGATCCATTTCTTCCAGGAGAGTCTTTCAGGGACTCAACTCGAATGGTTCTATCAGCTGGATGGAACCAATATTCGTAACTGGGAGGACTTGGCTACTGCTTTTTATAAGCAGTATCAGTATAATTCCGACCTCGCTCCTACGTGTACCCAACTCCAGGGTATGTCACTAGGAACGGGTGAAGGTTTTAAGGAGTACGCACAGAAATGGAGAGACCTGGCTGGCAGGGTGCAGCCACCGTTGACTGATCGTGAACTCGTGGACATGTTCTTGGGGACCCTGTCTGGTCCATTTTTCAACCACCTGATTGGTAATTCCTCTGCTGGGTTTACAGACCTGATCCTGACTGGTGAGACGATCGAAGCTGGTATCAAGTCGGGGAAGATACATAAAGGTGCATCCTCAAGTTCTGAAAAGAAGCCCTTTAAGAAGGAAGCTAGTGATGTTTATGGTCCCAGGAGACAGAACAAACCGGAACGCCGCCAAGCTGTCAACGCGGTGGTAATTTCTAAGCCTGCTGCTCCTCCTCAGCAATACAACCAGCCAAGAGTTGAGAGGCCCAAAAGATAGTATACTCGGCTCAGCATGACCCTCTCTCAGATATTACCGCAATTGTTGTCAACCAGCCTGGTAACTGTCAAGGAAGCTCCGAAGGTAGTGAATACAACCTCTCCAAAATACAACCCCAACGCCCGCTGCGCTTATCACTCTCATAGCCCGGGGCATTCTACTGATGATTGTTGGGCCCTAAGGAATGAGGTTCAGGACCTTATTGATGCTAAGGAAATACAGTTCGAGGCGCCCGAAAGGCCCAATGTTGTGATTGCTCCCATGCCCCAGCATGGAGTGAATGTTGTGGAAGAGGATCTGTATGTAGCTTCTGTGGATGATATTTCTACTTCGCTGTTGACCGTCAAGAGGAACCTGTTGCTAGCCAGTTTATTTCCGGGATGTAGTAAAGGTTGCCATCTATGTGCTGTTTCACCTGCTGGTTGTCCTTTGCTGAAGTCAGGCGTCCAAAACCTGATGGATAGCAAAGAGATCTTGTTCAAGAAGATTGTTGTTCCTGCTGTTCGTACCGAAGAAGTTTCTATCGTCACCATTTTCAACAACCCTTCTAAGGCTCCCTCAAAGAAGCCTGTCAAAATCATGCCTGTTCACAAGATTGCTCCTATCATCATCACTGTTCCGGGGCCCCTCCCCTATACATCTGACAAGGCTGTCCCGTGGCACTATGGGGCAGATGTTTATGTTCTTGGAGTAAAACAAGAGTTTGATACTGCTACTGGCGTCAGCAACATCACCGGGCCTGCCAAGGTCACTCGTAGTGGCAGACTGTTCTCACCAGATATTACGCCACCAGCCATCCAGAGACCTCTTGTCATCACACCTGCAAGTGTGCCCACTTCTCCTCCTGACCAAGTTCCTGTTTCTACCCCTGCTGCCGAGTCATCTGACACTCGGGGCAAAGGGATTGC
The DNA here is from genome assembly GCA_948472305.1 of Vicia faba. Classification (NCBI taxonomy): domain Eukaryota; kingdom Viridiplantae; phylum Streptophyta; class Magnoliopsida; order Fabales; family Fabaceae; genus Vicia; species Vicia faba. The sequence continues at coordinate 764,728,555 of OX451736.1, forward strand.
TACTGATGTGCCTGCCCGGACGGAGGCACCGAAGGCAACCGATGCTGAAGCTTCCAAGCAAGAGATGGAAGAGATCCTCAAAATTATCAAGAAAAGTGATTTCAACGTTGTTGAGCAGCTGGGGCACACCCCCTCTAAAATCTCTATGATATCATTGTTGTTGTGTTCAGAGGCCCACGCCAAGGCTCTGATCTCCTTCCTGAAGACGGCCCACGTGCCACAAGAAACGTCTGCTGATCAATTTACCGATTGTGTGGCCAACTTGACTGCTGATAATGGGTTAGGTTTCTCTGACGCCGATCTGACCGCCAAGGGAAAGAACCACAATGATGCCCTGCATGTCTCCATTGAATGCAGGGGCACTACTCTTGCCCACGTGCTGGTTGACACTGGTTCTTCATTAAATGTATTGCCCAAGAAAGCTCTAGACAGGTTGGATTGTGAGGGTTTAGAACTCAAGCCTAGTAACATTGTTGTCCGGGCCTTTGACGGGTCGAAAAGGATGGTGCATGGCGAAGTTGACATTCCAATCAGGGTTGGGTCTCAAGTTTTTGATTCTACTTTCTATGTGATGGACATTCGTCCATCCTACTCTTGTTTGCTGGGTCGCCCATGGATCCACAAGGCTGGAGTTGTGACCTCCACTTTACATCAGAAGCTTAAGTACCCGGTCAGAGGGAAGATCGTAACAGTGCAGGGGGAAGAGGAATACATGGTCATCCACCTCAACTCGTTTCGGTACGTAGAGATGGACGGGGAGTTCATTGAGACCCCCTTTCAACACTTTGAAGAGGTGCCTCAGACGTTGGCAGCAGCAGAGGCTGTGACTAAAGATAATTCTCCTTTGAAGATGGCTTCCTTAAAGGACGCTCGGGCTGTGATCGAGAAGGGTGAGTGTGCAAATTGGGGCAGACTTCCTGATTTCACTCCAAAGACTGACAATTTTGGCTTGGGTTTCACTGCAGAAGCTCAGAAGGCTGGTCGCAAGGCAAGGATAGGAAGACCTCCCGTATTCATCACCAACCCGGGAGTAAATCTATTGAAGACGATGTGGAGGAATCTGATTTTTATAGCTGGATCTACCCAACGAACGATGGTGGACCAAGCAACTGGACTGCAAAAGATTTCATACCTATTACTTTTGTCACTCAGTAATAAACTCCTTTGTTTTGAATTTGTAACGAACAATAATTTGAAACTCTATGGCCCGGTGTCTTACCCAGGGCACTGTGGCTTCATTTGTGAGGGTTTGTTATTTGTCACTTTCATATATCATGAATAAAGGCATTGGACGTTTTCACATTTCAAATCTTGCGCTCCCTTTCTTTATTATATATTGCAAAACAGCTATATTTACACACACTCACTTATACAGGTTCCAATCCACTCTGGATCTCACTGGTAACGACTCTGCTATTGCCAGTTACGACTTCGAAAATCCGATCAACTTAGCCGAAGACGAAGGTGAAGATGATTGCAAAGTGCCTGGTGAGCTTGCGAGACTGTTACTCCAGGAAGAGAGGGTCATTCAGCCACATGAAGAGCCAGTGGAAACGGTAAATCTGGGTACTGAGACAGACAGAAAGGAAGTCAAGATTGGTGCCAATCTAGAGCTCAGTGTGAAACAACGGTTGATTCAGATGCTGCATGACTATGTGGAAATCTTTGTCTGGTCTTACGAAGACATGCCTGGGTTGGATACTGACATTGTGGTTCATCTCCTGCCTACCAAGGAAGACTTCCCTCCGGTTAAACAGAAGGTCCGTCGTATGCGTCCAGAGATGTCCGAGAAAATCAAGGCTGAGGTTATGAAACAATTTGATGCCGGGTTTCTAGCAGTGACTTCTTACCCTCAGTGGGTCGCCAACGTGGTTCCAGTGCCGAAGAAAGATGGTAAGGTCTGAATGTGTGTTGACTACAGGGATTTGAATAGGGCCAGCCCTAAGGATGACTTCCCTCTGCCTCACATCGACGTTCTGGTTGACAATACTGCTCAGCATAAGGTATTCTCCTTCATGGACGGGTTCTCCGGTTACAATCAGATCAAGATGGCTCCTGAAGACATGGAGAAGACCACTTTTGTTACTCAGTGGGGCACCTTTTGCTACAAGGTCGTGCCTTTTGGGTTGAAAAATGCTGGGGCCACCTACCAACGTGCCATGGTTGCTTTGTTTCATGACATGATCCATCATGAGATTGAAGTATATGTCGACGATATGATTGCAAGGTCCCAAACTGAGGAGGAACACCTTGACGATCTACAGAAGCTGTTTGATCGTCTGAAGTTGTACAAGCTGAGGTTGAACCCAAACAAGTGCACCTTCGTGGTGAGATCTGGAAAATTGCTAGGCTTCGTCGTAAGCGACAAAGGTATTCAAGTGGACCCTGCCAAGGTGAAAGCCATACAAGAGATGCCAGCTCCCAAGACAGAAAGAAGTCAGAGGCTTTCTAGGACGGCTGAACTATATTGCCCGATTCATCTCACATCTAACTGCTACCTGTGAACCAATCTTCAAGCTGCTGAAGAAAGATCAAGTAGTACGTTGGAACAATGAATGGCAGGCCGCTTTCGACAGAATCAAGGAGTATCTCCAAGAGCCACCCATTCTTATGCCACCGGTTGAAGGGAGACCTCTAATACTATACTTGACAGTACTTGACAACTCAATGGGGTGTGTGTTGGGGCAGCATGATGAGTCTGGCCGAAAAGAGCACGCCATTTATTACCTTAGCAAAAAGTTTACCGACTATGAGACCTGATACTCACTGCTCGAGAAAACTTGCTGCGCTTTGGTATGGGCTGCTCGCCGGCTGAGACAGTATATGTTGACTCACACTACTCTGTTGATTTCAAAAATGGATCCAATCAAGTATATCTTCGAAAAGCCCGCTTTGTCCGGAAGAATAGCAAGATGGCAGATGATCTTGACGGAATACGACATCCAATACACAACTCAGAAAGCAATCAAGGGAAGTGTATTGGCAGACCATTTGGCACATCAGGCAGTGGACGACTACCAATCTATGAACTTTGAATTTCCAGACGAGGATATCATGGTAGTAACTGATTGTGAAGTACCGAGACCGGATGAAGGACCTGAGGAAGGATCCCGATGGTCTATGCACTTTGACGGAGCCTCAAACGCTTTGGGTAATGGTATTGGAGCTGTGATCATATCCCTAAAAGGCACTCATACTCCACTTACTGCCCGGCTATGTTTCAACTGCACCAACAACATGGAAGAGTATGAGGCATGCATTATGGGTCTTCAAGCTGCAATTGACTTAAGGATCAAGTTTCTGAGTGTCTTCGGAGATTCCGCTCTCGTGATCAACCAGATCAAAGGCGAGTGGGATACGAAACACCCAAATCTTATTCCTTACAAAGAGTATGTTTTGACGTTGATTCCCCACTTCGAGGAGATAAATTTTGAACACTTCCTAAGAGAGGAGAATCAGTTGGCGGATGTGTTAGCTACGATGACTTCCATGTTCAAAGTCAAATGGGACAACGAGGCTCCCCGGATCATTATCTGGAAATTGGATGAACCTGCACATTGCTGTGATCTTGAGGCTGAAGAGGTAACTGAAAAATCTTGGTATCATGAAGTGAAGAGGTACTTGGAAGCTCAAGAATACCCCGAGGGTGCATCTGTTAATGACAAGAAGTTTCTAAGAAGGTTCGCGGCAAAGTTCTTCCTCAGCAACGGCATTCTGTACAAGCGAAACCATGATTCAACCTTACTGCGTTGTGTGGATAAGACTGAAGCAGAAAAGATCATGGAAGAGCTACATGAAGGTACCTTTGGAACACATTCCAGTGGACATACCATGGCAAAGAAAATCCTTCGGGCAGGATATTTCTGGTCCACGATGGAAGCCGACTGTTACCAACATTCTCGGACGTGTCACAAATGCCAGATCTATGCTGATAAGGTGCACGTTCCTCAAGTTCCTCTGAACGTCTTGACAACACCTTGGCCTTTTGCAATGTGGGGCATTGATATGATCGGTGAGATCAGACCTACGGCATCCAACGGGCATCGCTTCATCCTGGTAGCGATTGATTACTTCACAAAGTGGGTTGAAGCAGCTTCCTATGCTACGGTAACCAAGAACGTCGTAGCACGATTCATTCGGCATAACCTGATCTGTCGATATGGTGTCCCGGAAAGGATCATTACGGACAATGGTACCAATCTCAACAACAAGATGATCACTGAGCTCTGCGAGCAATTCAAGATACAACACCACAACTCTTCTCCTTACCGGCCGAAGATGAACGGGGCTGTAGAAGCAGCAAATAAGAATATCAAGAAGATTGTGCAGAAGATGACAGTGACCTACAAAGAATTGCACGAGATGTTACCGTTTGCTCTTCACGGGTACCGTACCTCAGCGCGAACGTCAACAGGGGCAACTCCCTTTTCCTTGGTCTATGGCATGGAGGCAGTCTTGCCTATCGAAGTCCAGATACCCTCTCTCCGGATAATGAAGGGTGCAGGTTTGAGCGAAGATGACTGGATCCAGACTCGACTTGATCAATTAAACCTAATTGACGAAAAGAGACTCACTGCTATGTGTCATGGTCAGACGTACCAAAAATGGATGATCAGGGCATTTAACAAGAAAGTCAGACGACAAGAGTATCAAGTTGGAGACCTGGTAATAAAGCGCATCATTCTTCCTCAAAGTGATCCCAGGGGAAAATGGACCCCCACGTACGAAGGGCCATTTGTGGTTAAACATGTCTTCTCAGGAGGAGCTATGATTCTAACCACCGTGGATGGTGACGACCTTCCTCGCCCTGCCAATGCAGACATAGTAAAAGGATACTACGCATGAATTAAAGACCCGCTAGGTTGACACACCTAGGCAAAAGTAAGGGCTTCCCGGCGAACCAAAAGGGTTCGGGCAAAAATAAGGGATGAAATGAAAAAATCTGTACACCCGGCAAGTCGAAAACTTGAAAGGGAGGCTTGGGCAAAAATGGGTATCCCGATGGACTGAAAACCCGAAAGGGCGGTCTAGGCAAAAGTTAGGGATTAAAGCGTAATACTATGTCTCATTGGATCACCCTGCATCCAGAATTCGGCATCAACTATCAGGTTCAGACGGCATCGATCAATCAGCTTCATCTTCAACTAAGCAGCCAAGTGATGAGACGCTTGTATACATAAAGGCGATAACAGAGTTGGAACCCAGTGGGATTATTCTTTGCACATAGCTGTTTTGTTTTCTTTTCACAAAATTGTATAAACTCTGTTGTTCGGCGGCGTTCTCTTACTAGAACGCCAGCCTCTTGTACATAAACGCCTATTTACAGGCAAATTCAAAAATCAATACAAATTCACTTTTCCAGACAAATTACCAATTGTTTTTCCTTTTTCTGTTTTGTCTTGCGAAGAACGTCCAATGTTCATTTTTGATATATGCACTTGACACTAATTGCTAACTCATAAATATTTGCATACGAAACAAAGTATTAATTACAAGTGACATTAGAAACAGGGGCAATAATGAGTTATCTAAGCGATCTAGTTGCTCTGTCCACTAAGGTACTAAGGTAGGTTCGGCTGAAGAATATGACCAAGATACCTTCACTCCCCGCAAAGGCAAGACTCAGCAATACTCTCCCCGAGCAGAGTTGGTCTCCCGTCAGCCCTGACAAGGCACAATATCTCCAGCAAATCAGTGACGCTCTCCCCAAGCAGAGTTAGCTTACTGTCAGCCTTAAGGAAGTTGGGTATCCCCAGAAAATCTCAATATTCCCCAGCAGAGTATACAGATGTTCCTAAGCAAGCATCCCCAGCAGTCTTGATCTAAGATTGTTCCTCGGCGGAATACCAGACACCCCAGTGGAGCCATTCCCCAGTACAGTTCAAAAGTTTCTCCAGGAGAGTGGAATCAATCTCCCCAGTAAGATTCTGGAAGCTTATCCCCAGTAGATTCTGGAAGCTTATCCCTGCAGAGTACAAACGCATCTCCCCGGCTCTATTCAAAGGTTATTCCCCACTAGGGTCTAACTGGGTTATCCTCAGCTAATTACCATGGAAAGATCGTCCTCGGCGAAGTTCTTCCTATCCCCAGCGGAGTTCATCTAATTCCCCAACAAAGCTCATCAACGGAATCCTCAGCAGAGTTATCATCAAAACCTCAGCGAAGTATCTCTTCCCACAGAGTAATTCCCCGCAGAGTAATCTCTTCGCCAAGTTTATTCCCCAACAGAGTCATCTTCTCCTACCGGTTTATTCTTGCAACCATCATCTCCAGCGGAAACGAAGAACTCTACTCTTCAACATCAGCCCAGGATTCAAGCTCCCGGCATTCGTCAAGGATTTATTTTCCGAGACGAAAATACATTCATAAACATTACATTATCATACACCATGACGCTTGCATATACACATCATAACACACTGTCTCATTTATTCTTAAGAACATCATGACATCATGACATTGCATACAACTGATGTTTTACCTTTTCAGGAAAAGGTCAATACAAAGATGATTACTATCAACTGTCGCAATTACAGATTCGATACATGTATCTAGCCAGGGCATATCTGTGAGCGACCAATTCCAGATTTGATTCTTGTATCTAGCCAGGGCATATCTGAAGAGTTTGAAGATTCGATACCTGTATCCAGCCAGGGCATATCTGTAGATGACTAATTCCAGATTCGATTCCTGTATCCAGCCAGGGCATATCTGAAGAGTTTGAAGATTCGATACCTGTATCCCGCCAGGGCATATCTGTAGATGACTAATTCCAGATTTGATTCCTGTATCTAGCAAGGGCATATCTGAAGAGTTTGAAGATTCGATACCTGTATCCAGCCAGGGCATATCTGTAGATGACTAATTCCAGATTCGATTCTTGTATCTAGCCAGGGCATATCTGAAGAGTTTGAAGATTCGATACCTGTATCCAGCCAGGGCATATCTGTAGATGACTAATTCCAGATTTGATTCCTGTATCTAGCCAGGGCATATCTGAAGAGTTTGAAGATTCGATACCTGTATCCAGCCAGGGCATATCTGTAGACGACTAATTCCAAATTTGATTCCTGTATCCAGCCAGGGCATATCTGTGAGTAACTAATTGTAGATTCGACGCCTGTATCCAGCCAGGGCATGTCTGCATGAAGAGTTTAGAGATTCGACTCCTGTATCCAGCCAGGGCACGTCTGTAAGCTACCTTTTGAAGTTCCAGATTCGATACCTGTATCTAGCCAAGGCATGTCTGTGAGCGACTGAGTGAAGATCAACACCTATAATAGTCCAGGAAATTATCTTTCTCAGGTACGCAAGTTCTCGCTAAGGAATCTCTTACGCGATCGACACCTAGATGGCATCTATAAGCCCATCCTCTCATACCATCTTTCCAAATGGCATCTATAAGCCCATTCCCGACAAGGTTCTGTCACATCTCCAGATGGCATCTATAAGCCCATCCTCCTATCCACCATCTCTCCAAATGGCGTCTGTAAGCCCATTCCCGACATCACACTGCTGATACTCTACTATGTGAGTGCAAATTTCTGGGCACTCTAGTGTTCAATCATCTTCCACCCTCGGATCACGAAAGGCACACAAGCCAATCTACATCCTCAGGTCTAAGAAGATTGAACAGGGGCAACTGTTGTACCCCAAAATTTTCCCTCCCATACTCTTCAAAGTTTTGACAAGCATCATCTCAATTTGCTCAAGTCTACTCAAGGGTTGCACAGTTCAAACGCCCTCCTAAGCCAGTCAAATTAGGGTTTTGGTTCCTTCAAGGAAGATGAGGTTTTCAAAGGCTCAATCAAGTCACATATGCCTATACACATTGTCAAGTATCTACATGCCAAGTTTCAAGGCTCACAAGGTCAAGTTGCACAGTCAAAAACCCTAATTGCTTCACAATCAACTGCAGGGGCAAAATGGTCATTTGGCAGTCAAAAGTCAAATATTTTGGTCAACATCTTATTTTGAAGCCACAATCATCATTTGATCAAGTGTTGATCATGATTCCACAAGCATGGCTCAAAAATCATCAAGGTGTCAAAAGTTTCTATTTTTGGACAGCTGAAAAGTCAACTGTAACTTGACCAAGGTATAACTTTTTCATGGTTCATCATAAAAATCCCATCCAATGCTCATTTTTAAGGGGAAGACATTTCCTACAACTCATCTTCACATTCCAAGTCCAAGAAATGCTCTCACAAAAAGTTATCAATTTCAACATTATAGGTCATTTTCAAAAGTCAACAAAAAGGCACTTTAAGTCAAAGACCATAACTTGAGATTGGTAATTTAAAATTACATGGGACCAAAGGCATTGGTTAGAGGACTTCAATACCTTTCCAAAATGTCCAAGAACATGTTCATATGATCAAAATTGAGCAAGATATGCATTGGAGAAGTTGGGAAATTTTTGTGAAATGACAAAAGTCAACTATCCTTGAAACTTCAATTTTTGACAAAGGGGCCCACTTTCTTCCACTTGATTCAGCCTTGTCATTCCACCCACGTGTCCCATGATTCATTTCAAGATTAAACATTAATTTTTCTATTTTTATTTAATTTTATTTGATTTAATTCATTTTAAATCCATAAAATTCAAATAAAATCAAAAAAATTAATTAAATAACATCTTTTGATTTGAATGACTTTTATATGTCATGAACAACCTACCCATTTCGTGCTAGGGCCATTTTAAGCATGAAAATTTAAATTTGAACAAAATTTGAAAATGCTTTAATGGTGGTTATGAAGAAATCCAAAAACATCATTGCAATGGATCATTGGCTCTTTATGTGACCTATTCTCATTCATTACTACATATGCAAGTGTTCCATACCTCAGTCACGACCTAGAGCTCATTGAAACGGCCAAACAAAATTCCAAAAACTTGAAGAAAAGTTGAAAACTAAAATCAGCCTTCCAACACAATTCAAACACTTTTCTTGATTCCAACACCTTGCTGGACCTTCCAGGAACCTATTGCGATCAAGAACGAGCTCTAACACTCAAAGAATCATTCACTTCAGTCACACGGTTTGTCTAACTTTGTCAAATTCGAAACTCATAATTCTTGCACATTTAACATGATATAATTGTTGTTTTGTGTTGCTAACGCTCTTCTGAAGCTAATGGTATAAGGCAATTGCATTTTGGAGCCCTGAATCACAAACCACCATGGATGATTTTTAGGTTTTCAAAGCTTTCGAATTGGGGGTTTCTCATATAGGAAAAATCAGAACTGCTAAGACCCATGGTTGAAACCGGCTTGACGAGACAAAAACAAAACTATCCTCGCGCCCTTTTTATATTACATGTAGAGCTAATCGCTATTTTCTGCAGTTTCACTTTATGGGGGTTTAAAACCCCCGCTTATTGTTTTCTTTTTACAGGCATTCAGTGAAGAAGATGAGACATGGAAGAGCATGATTGGCTTGTTCAAAAATGCACGCTACTTTTTTTCTTTTTTCAGCATATAACGCGTTTATTCTATATTATATTTGTTTCTTATTTCATTAACAAACGCGCATGAGTGGTCTAGTGGAAGAGCAGGTGGTTGTGAATTACTGGGACCTGGGTTCGATTCCCAGGTCCCCCAAAACTCAATATTATTTTGTTTACCAAATTCCTATGCAGGCTAGTCATTGTGCTCCACCATACGCCTCACCAATCCACATGCCATATGTCCACAATCATCCATCCAAAGGCCATGAGAGGAGGAGTACCATGTCCTTCAGTCAAAGCACATGCAGGCAATTGCAAAAGTCAAACGTGGCTGGATGCAAATGGGCCACAACAATGCTAAACAAAACCACCAATTCTGGCCCAACACCCCTATGGTTCTATTTTCTTTTCTTTTGTTTTCTTTTCCTTTTTTATATTTTCTTTTAACCAATTATTATTATTAACTATCATTATTATTTAATTACCTCATAAACTAATATTTTTTATAAAAATTCAGAAAAAACAAAAAAAAAAGAACATTTTATTATTTATTAACTTATTTTGTAAATAAATGTAAATTAAATTAAATTAGTTTAATTAGTTAACTTTAATACCTTTTTACAATAAATAAAATAATTTAGACTTAGGCTTTTCTTTTGACATTTTTAATTCCTTTTTTTATTTTATTTCATTAAAACATAAAAACACAAAAAAAATATTTTCTTAATTAATTAATTAATTAGTTATTAATTTTAATTTCATTAATTACAAAAAAAGGGACAAAATTCAATTCTTATTCAAAAAGGGTCAAAACCCTTAAGACGTTCCCGATTTAATTCTTTCGCGCATTATTCTTATTTTGATTATTTATGTAACTGTCTCCGGATATGTAATAGTTAATTAGGTTTATCGCCTTATTTAAATTCTCGCACTTTATTTTCCAAAACGGGTTTTTGTTTTTGGCGATGTATAGACTCGCGCCTTGTAATAGCTAGATTTACATTTCCGCAATTTATTTTCCGCACCCCTAACTGTTAATATGCCTGAAAGAATGTATGAATAATAAAATTAATCCGTAGCTCACAAATAACATGTACAAAGACAATTAACTGAAAAACAACACACATGCACATGTCACCCCTAGGGTACGCCTCACTGGTTGCCTCGAACGTGGTCATCAAGTATAGGGTGTCTTAGAGATTGCCCTTTGTCTAAAGATCCAGTTGCCTCGAAACGGTTGCCTCGGATAAAAGGATCTAGGACATTAGGGTTACTACTAAGGTGTTCTACCATTGCTTTAGTGACCACACATTGTCCCTATAATCGAATTGACCCGAATACCTCCAACGACGGTGCTACCTACCTCTCTATGGTGGGATAGCATTATCTAAAGGACTCTTACACAGCTTAATTCCTTAGAGTAGGTAGACTTCTCTTAAGTACTTGCTCTTTTCAAAACAAACAAAAACATCTTTTCACACTTACACTTTCAAAAGTTTTCAAACAAATTTTTCATACACTCTTGAGGACAGATACAAGAGTTACCTAGAAATTTTTTCAAACGAAACTTTTTTTCAAAACCCACACACACTTGAAAAGCAAACAATTTTTGAAAACATAAGAGCAAGTACCTAAGAGCCCGTGGATAACCACGGATAGAAAGGGTGCTAACACCTTCCCTTTCTATAAATCTACCTCCCGAACCGAGAAACATTCTCAAAGAAGGAATTTTGCTGTGCTTTTGTCCTTTCCAGGTTGGAGAATATAAAAGACGGTGGCGACTCTTGCTTACCGCGACATTTCGCAAAACCAGCTAAAAAACAGTCAGTTCTATTTCCACCGATCACAACTGGCGACCAAAATATTCCAAGAAAACAACCCTCAATGAGTGTAGTATCGAGTATCTACCAACTTCGGACTGCACCAAAGCCGGTCATCTCACTACTCCTAAAAAAGGCCAAGATGGTCAAGTAAGGTTCTAAGAGTTCATTAGTGCTTCATGACATCACTCAGCGGCCCCGTATTCTCTTTGATTGACTCAAAGGCTACCGGTACTCACAAATATGTCGCACTAATATAGCTATTGCTTCAACCATGTCGGTATACCCCGCACAGTTTCCACAACGTATTGCTATTTACCTATGTATGTTTCCCAAATCTGGGTGGAGGATTTCAAGCCTAAACAAGAGAACCAAATGTAAAGCAATCAAAGAAATCAAGATAAGCATGCAAGGGTGATCTAAACCCTAAGGTTACTCCATTTTTAAAGATTTCCCCAGCAGAGTCGCCAGTTCTGTGATACGGTGGGAGAACTGACTTGAGGTTTTGCGTTTGTGTTCGCAAATGTTTTGGTTTAGCAAGAGTCGCCACCAAATTTTTATTTTATCCTAAGGAAAGGCCAAAAAGCACAGGAAATACCTTTGAGATGTTTTCTTGGGTTCGGGGAGTAGATTATGAAAAGGGAAGGTGCAAGCACCCTTTTCATCCATGGTTATCCATTGGCTCTTAGTTACTTGTTTAGATCACTTGCTTTGCTTTTCAATTGTTTGAAATGGTGCTCTTCAATTGTTTGAAATGGTGCTTTGTGTGTTGTTTTGAAAGATGTTTTGAAAAGAGGCCATCGTTGTGGCAACCTTTGTAATGATTCTTGTTTGAATGTATACAAAGGTGTTTTTGTCTTTTGAAAAGATTTCAATGTTTGAAAGTTTGTTTTGGGAAATGTTTTGAAATTGTGTTGTGAAGTGTGTTTGAAAATAGCAAGGATGTTTTTGCAAGCTTTTGATCAAGTAACTAAGAGCTATCTACCCTATTTTACTCAAAGATCTTTCTTATGTTTTTAACCCTTTTAATAGTGTTGTTTCACCATTGCATTTGGTGAACAACCTTGTGTTAGGATGTTAAACGGGACAGGAGCGGGTCATCGTATAGACCATAATAGCAATTGTGTCAAGTATCTTTGGCAATTTTCTTGAGGGACTTGATCATTTTTGTTTAGGCAACTCAGATAGCGTCATCGAGGGACTATGATCTTTTGTTTTGCTTTTGTTTTGCCAAAGCACCTAACATGCATACCATGGCCCATTTTTTAAGGCAACAAGTGGATTGTAACCCTAGGGGTGCAAGTGTGCATTGTGTTTTGTTTTCATGCATTTTTGTCTTCGATTAGGTCAAACTATTTGTTAATTTGATTTTGGCATACAAAACCCTAATTCTCTAATCATGGCATAATTAAGTGCAAGAATTTAAATTCTAAGCTATTACAACACGATTATGGGGATGGGGGTACAATTTTTGAATAGGGGTGTATTTGACAAGAAATATAAACCCTAGTTACTATTACATCTAAATTGAATTACTTGTGCAAATAAATAAATGGGCAATATTTAATTAAACAAGATAAATAAATATTAAATGAAATGTATTATGCAAAAAAAGAATTTTTATTTGTTCATGTATGCAAAAGTATTTTTTAATATAAAAAAGGTAAAAATAAAAGATTATTTTTATTTGTTTAATAAAATAAAAGTATATATATATATATATATATATATATATATATATATATATATATATATATATATATATATATTAAATATATTAAATATGTATAAGAATAAAACTATTTTTTATAAAAGTATTCAAATATATATATTATTCTTATTTTGATTATTTATGTAACTGTCTCCGGATATGTAATAGTTAATTAGGTTTATCGCCTTATTTAAATTCTCGCACTTTATTTTCCAAAACGGGTTTTTGTTTTTGGCGATGTATAGACCCGCGCCTTGTAATAGCTAGATTTACATTTCCGCAATTTATTTTCCGCACCCCTAACTGTTAATATGCCTGAAAGAATGTATGAATAATAAAATTAATCCGTAGCTCACAAATAACATGTACAAAGACAATTAACTGAAAAACAACACACATGCACATGTCACCCCTAGGTACGCCTCACTGGTTGCCTCGAACGTGGTCATCAAGTATAGGGTGTCTTAGAGGTCGCCCTTTGTCTAAAGATCCAGTTGCCTCGAAACGGTTGCCTCGGATAAAAGGATCTAGGACATTAGGGTTACTACTAAGGTGTCCTACCATTGCTTTAGTGACCACACATTGTCCCTATAATCGAATTGACCCGAATACCTCCAACGACGGTGCTACTTACCTCTCTATGGTGGGATAGCATTATCTAAAGGACTCTTACACAGCTTAATTCCTTAGAGTAGGTAGACTTCTCTTAAGTACTTGCTCTTTTCAAAACAAACAAAAACATCTTTTCACACCTACACTTTCAAAAGTTTTCAAACAAATTTTTCATACACTCTTGAGGACAGATACAAGAGTTACCTAGAAATTTTTTCAAACGAAACTTTTTTTCAAAACCCACACACACTTGAAAAGCAAACAATTTTTGAAAACATAAGAGCAAGTACCTAAGAGCCTGTGGATAACCACGGATAGAAAGGGTGCTAACACCTTCCCTTTCTATAAATCTACCTCCTGAACCGAGAAACATTCTCAAAGAAGGAATTTTGCTGTGCTTTTGTCCTTTTCAGGTTGGAGAATATAAAAGACGGTGGCGACTCTTGCTTACCGCGACATTTCGCAAAACCAGCTAAGAAACAGTCAGTTCTATTTCCACCGATCACAACTGGCGACCAAAATATTCCAAGAAAACAACCCTCAATGAGTGTAGTATCGAGTATCTACCAACTTCGGACTGCACCAAAGCCGGTCATCTCACTACTCCTAAAAAAGGCCAAGATGGTCAAGTAAGGTTCTAAGAGTTCATTAGTGCTTCATGACATCACTCAGCGGCCCCGTATTCTCTTTGATTGACTCAAAGGCTACCGGTACTCACAAATATGTCGCACTAATATAGCTATTGCTTCAACCATGTCGGTATACCCCGCACAGTTTCCACAACGTATTGCTATTTACCTATGTATGTTTCCCAAATCCGGGTGGAGGATTTCAAGCCTAAACAAGAGAACCAAATGTAAAGCAATCAAAGAAATCAAGATAAGCATGCAATGTTGATCTAAACCCTAAGGTTACTCCATTTTTAAAGATTTCCCCAGCAGAGTCTCCAGTTCTGTGATACGATGGGAGAACTGACTTGAGGTTTTGCGTTTGTGTTTGCAAATGTTTCGGTTTAGCAAGAGTCGCCACCGAATTTTTATTTTATCCTAAGGAAAGGCCAAAAAGCACAGGAAATACCTTTGAGATGTTTTCTTGGGTTCGGGGAGTAGATTATGAAAAGGTAAGGTGTAAGCATCCTTTTCATCCATGGTTATCCATTGGCTCTTAGTTACTTGTTTAGATCACTTGCTTTGCTTTTCAATTGTTTGAAATGGTGCTCTTCAATTGTTTGAAATGGTGCTTTGTGTGTTGTTTTTAAAGGAGGCCATCGTTGTGGCAACCTTTGTAATGATTCTTGTTTGAATGTATACAAAGGTGTTTTTGTCTTTTGAAAAGATTTCAATGTTTGAAAGTTTGTTTTGGGAAATGTTTTGAAATTGTGTTGTGAAGTGTGTTTGAAAATAGCAAGGATGTTTTTGCAAGCTTTTGATCAAGTAACTAAGAGCTATCTACCCTATTTTACTCAAAGATCTTTCTTATGTTTTTAACCCTTTTAATAGTGTTGTTTCACCATTGCATTTGGTGAACAACCTTGTGTTAGGATGTTAAACGGGACAGGAGCGGGTCATCGTATAGACCATAATAGCAATTGTGTCAAGTATCTTTGGCAATTTTCTTGAGGGACTTGATCATTTTTGTTTAGGCAACTCAGATAGCGTCATCGAGGGACTATGATCTTTTGTTTTGCTTTTGTTTTGCCAAAGCACCCAACATGCATACCATGGCCCATTTTTGAAGGCAACAAGTGGATTGTAACCCTAGGGGTGCAAGTGTGCATTGTGTTTGGTTTTCATGCATTTTTGTCTTCGATTAGGTCAAACTATTTGTTAATTTGATTTTGGCATACAAAACCCTAATTCTCTAATCATGGCATAATTAAGTGCAAGAATTTAAATTCTAAGCTATTACAACACGATTATGGGGATGGGGGTACAATTTTTGAATAGGGGTGTATTTGACAAGAAATATAAACCCTAGTTACTATTACATCTAAATTGAATTACTTGTGCAAATAAATAAATGGGCAATATTTAATTAAACAAGATAAATAAATATTAAATGAAATGTATTATGCGAAAAAAGAATTTTTATTTGTTCATGTATGCAAAAGTATTTTTTAATATAAAAAAGGTATAAATAAAAGATTATTTTTATTTGTTTAATAAAATAAAAGTATATATATATATATATATATATATATATATATATATATATATATATATATATATATATATAAGAATAAAACTATTTTATATAAAAGTATTCAAATATTTTTTATGTTAGAGAAAAAATAGAATAAAACTCCAAATAAATTTAAAAAATTATGAAAATATTTTTTGAGCATTTATTATATTTGGAAATAAAATAACAAAGTCAATAAAAGAAAACAAAAATTCAAAAATGCAAAAATATAAGAAAATGGGTCAGGGGGTGTGAAACTGAAAAAAGGGGTGTTAGAAGCAAAACTGGTCAGGCCCAGCCCAAGCCAACTTCATCTTCTTCCTCCAGACAAAAAAACGCGCGTCTGTTATACAAACTTGAACATCCTGAAAACGTGATCTTTTGCCAAAACTCACATAATCAAACTTGTAGAGAATTTTAATACGATTCTAACCATATAAAGCATTAATCTTAACTCTCAAAGACCATAGAGAATTTCTCTGGCCCTAAAATCTGACCTAACTTTTTCAGCATGTTCATGGATGAAAATCTCCTAGCACACTTAATATAAATGAAAGTTGAGCATATGTATGACTTCATGGCATTGAATACTATATTTTTCATTCACAAACCTAAGGCTAAATGTTCCTAAATAGAGAGATAGAAAGTGATGAAAAACCTGTTTCAGTTGGATTCGAGTTGAACAATGCAGAGCTTCTCAACAAGTTTTGAGGTGTCTGGTAGCTTGCCTGAACTTCACTTGATCTTTTCCAATATCTAGCTTGCCTTGAATGTCCCTGAATCATCTCCTAGAACTCAACTTGCACAAGCTTGAAATGAAAATGGTGAACACTGTAAATGGAGTTACAGTTGGCAATAGAGGTTTGGGATAGCTTGAATGAGTTGAATGGAAGGTGTTTGAAGTGGAAAGGGGAAAAACGCACGAGCCAAATGAGCTATGGCACTCAAGTTGCAGCACCTGCCCTGTTTTGCTAAAGAAGAGTGATTTCTGGCTATGGGAGGTTATGAGGCTTAAGTGCTCGTGTTTCTGACTCAAAGGGTTATGTGAAAGTTATTTGTAATGTTTGTGTAAGCTAACAATGGCTGCTTTTTGAGTTGGGAGGATTTTGCAAGTTTTCTTCTTTGTGAAGCAATAATGTGTATGTTGGTATCACAGGCCTGTACCAGCCATATAACATGTTGCATCCAATCCTCTTGATACTTGCAATTTGTAGATTTTATTTGGCTTCTGAGATCTTGGCCCTATGCTTCAAAGATCATGTTTTGACATAAAGCATACCTTTTTCAAAATGGAAATGTACCTTTTTCTAATTAAGGCTTAGTTTTGTGTACAATGCCCAAATGGCCAAGATAATGCATTAGCTTAGTGGATTTGCATTTAATTAAGGAGTTTGAATTGTTTTAGAGGCCTTCAAACAAGTACAAAGCATGCTGGTTTGAAAATGCAACTTGTATGAACATGTATTGGCCATGGATACAAAGTGAGTTTTTGCCAACTTCAAGCATTCGATTCTCCCTAACCACAAATGTGTTTGAGGAGTTCTTGGACAATTTGGAAAGCTTGCAACATGATTTATAATCCATCTTTGAAATGAAACTTGAGAATCCAAGTGGAACTATGTGAAAAATGGCCAAGAAGATAGGTCAAAATCCTGCCTAAACTAGGGCAAAATTTCTCTAAGTTAAAAGTTTTAGGGACCCTTGTTCCAAAAATCATAACTTGAGATCCAAGCTTCTTTTGAGAAAACTTTGTGAATAAAGGTTGTAGAATTTGTGGAGGACTATAACTTTCATGTTGTAAGTTTTGTTTGAATCCATTTTCATCTTGGTGAAAATGTGGGACAAAGTTAGGAAAAATTAAGAAAATTTCATAACTTAGAAAAATTCTAAGTTATGAAAATTTTCAATTTCAAACCCTAATTTGCAATTTTGGGTTTCTTGGTTAACAAGTTTCATAATTTGACACATACTGATGAAAAATGACCCTTGGCACTTGATTTTGACCAAAAAGTCAAAGTTTGACTTTTTAGTGTACAGTCAAATTTTGATCAGTTGACTGAAAAATTCATCTGTCAATCCCATGCATTTGAGATCTTTGGAACTTGTTGAATAAGTCAAGATGATGTCATTGAGTCCTTGAGTCCATGGTTGAGCTTGATTTGCCATTGGCTAGGTCAAACAGTCAAAAATTTCCTTTGTTCAGTCAAAACCCTAAAAATGACCATTTTGCCCTTTTGGTGATCTGATCAAATTTCTTGTGGAATTGTGGTCCAAACTTGATCAAATGGTTCACATGAGTTCATAATGTTGATGTGGGTCAAAATTCATGAGGTTTGACTGTAAATTGGCCACAGTTGACTTTTTTCCCAATATAGTTGATTTCTAGGTCAACTGTCCAATTGGCTGGGCAAAAATTTGATACAAGGCTTGAAACTTGGTATGGACCAACTTATGAGTCCAACATGAAGTATGAAAGTCACTTTGGGCATTGTAGGTCAAAATACCCCTGTGCAAACTCAAACCCTAATTTAGGACAACATTGCAAGGAGGTGTCTTGAGCAGAGCAAACCCTAGCTTGATCTTGAGTTCCAAGAGCCTTGTGATGAGAAATGTTGATAAAATGAGAGGGCAAATTTTGGGGTACAACACCCTTCCACAGTCAAAACCCTAATTTTGACCATTTTTCAATTTTGATGATTTGATCAAATTTCTTGAGGAGTTGTGATCTAAACTTGATCAAATGGTACATATGATTCTAAAATGTGGTTGTGGATCAAAAATTATGAAGTTTGACTGTAAATTGGCCATAGTTGACTTTTTCCCCAATACAACTGATTTTTAGGTCAACTGTCCAATTGACTGGGCAAAAATGTGATTCAAGGCTTGAAACCTGGTATGAGCAATCTTAGGGGTCCAAGATGGTGTATGAATGTCACATGAAGCAATGATGGTCCAAAAATCCTTGTGCAATCTCAAACCCTAATTTCAGGTTATCAGTGCAAGGAGATGTCTTGAGCTGAGCAAACCCTAAATTGGTCTTGAGTCCAAGAAGTCTTGTGAGGAAAATCTTGATAAAATGAGAGGGAAAATTTTCGGGTACAACAAGATCCCTTAGAACCCATTTACATTTTAAGACAGGTTTGAAACCAACTAAACTTCAAGAGGGTACTACCTTTAGCCTCATGCAGGCCTTAAACCTAAGGACTTGGTGTGATTTGACTGTGTTTGCTATACCTATGGTTTATCATGACATCATGCATCATAACATAGCATCCATTCTTATTACACTAACCGTTTCAAAGACCAAGGGAATTTATCTTTGTTCTGTTTTGCAGATCATGGCTTCCGTTCATAGAAACACTATCTGAATCAGCTTTGTGAAGATACCTTCCCAACTCAAAAAGCTAGCATCAAGGGTTTCTGAAACTTCTGCGTTCACTAAGAGACATGGTCGACTTCTCAACCTGGTTACCTCAAACTTTCATGAAAAGATGATGAGTGTACTTTTTCAGTTCTTTGATCCCAAGCGCCACTGCTTCACCTTTCCAGACTATCAGTTGGTGCCTACCTTGGAAGAATTCTCTCAGTTGTTGGATATACCCATTCTTGAACAGTTGCCCTTCACAGGTCTAGAAGAAGTTCCTAAGCCAGAAGTCATTACCTCGGCTTTGCATTTGAAATGGGCCAACGTGGTATCCAATTGGGAAACAAGAAGCGGAGTCAACGGTTTTCTAGCCAAGTTTCTGATAGACAAGGCCCAACTGTTTTGGGATGATATGGATTTTCAGGCTTTTGAGGAGGTCTTGGCTCTTCTAATCTATGGGTTAGTCCTATTCCCTAATCCAGACTCATTCATAGATGTGAATGCTATCAAGATCTTCCTCTCTCGTAACCCAGTGCCTACCTTGCTCGGAGATATTTTGCACACTCTCCATGCTTGTACCATGAAAAGAAGATGGGTTCTTATATGTTGCATGCCATTGCTGTCGAGGTGGTTTATTTCTCACCTCCCTAAGTCTATACTGAAGAATGATGAAGGTTTGGGTTGGTCGCAAAGGATAATGTCACTCGTTCATATGGATATTCCCTGCTGTTCCCGAGCTATGGAAAACACTGCTATTATTGACCGCTGTGGGGAGTACCCTAATGTCCCGTTACTTGGCATCAGAGGGGGTATAACCTACAATCCTTGCTTAGCTTTGCGACAATTTGGTTACGCTATAAGAGATGGTCCCCACGAGTTACTTATTGAGGGTATTGTATTCAACTATGAGGATGATGTTCAAGAGTATCGTCGGAGGTCCATACGAGCTTGGGGCATGGTAAACAAATCTGGCACCAGGGCTTTGGGGCCAAAGGCTTCCATTCCTATGGAACCTTACCTCCAATGGGTACGAGCTCGCGCCTAGAATCTTATGATGCCCTATGTGTCCATTTTACCAGTGATTGTGGAACCCACTACTGAATAAGGTATTCCTTACACGGTTCTCTATCCTTATATGCCCACTGATCTTGGAGAGTTACAGAGGTCTTGGATTCAGTTGAAGGAGGAGCGGGATACTTACAGGGACCAGTTCCATGCTCAGGAGAGGAAGGTTTTAGAGCTCATGAAGCATCTTCATGAGGAAAAAGGAATCAATGCTTATCTCGGCATGAAGAGGAAGCATCCATGGGAATTTTGATTTTTTTCTAGTTTTAGATTTATCTTTAATTGTAATGCCTAAAAGGAATTTTGAACCTTCAAATTCAGCTAATAAAATCTTTGTTTATTTTGGTTTTCAAATTTAAATATCCCAAAGTCTTTGAAATCATTGCATGCGCATCCCACTCATAACATTCCATGTACAGGTACCATTACAGGTTTCTCATCTTCTTCGCTGTTTATTTAAGCACGAAATATCTTTCGAGCAAACCATCAAGGACCTTCAGGTAAAGAACGCCCAATTCCAACAAATGTTCATAAGTCTGGAAAAAGGGCAGGAGGATCTGAAAGCCCTCATCCTGAAAGAGAAAAATAAAAAGAAGAAGGTTGTCGGTATTCTGAATATGGGCAGAAGGTTTGGAGAGCGGTTGAAGCAACAAGTCAATCTGACACCTTCGTTCAAGGAAGGGGAGAATCAAGAAGAAGAGAAGGATCCCAGTCTTGCAGTTTCTGACAATGATAACAATTACAATGATGAGCAAATATCCTCCTACTGAGGATAGATACAAGCTGTTGGAAGATCATCTGAGTGCCATGGAAGTTCAAAAGATACCTGGACTGGATTTCGAAGAATTGGGATTGGTCTCGGGAGTGGTCATCCCGCAGAAGATCAAAGCTCCAGTTTTTGCTAGGTATGATGGGGTGTCCTGCCCAAAACTCCATCTCTGTTCTTATGTCAGAAAGATCCAGCCCCACACTGCTGATAGAAATCTGTGGGTTCATTTCTTTCAAGATAGTCTGCCAGGGACTCAGCTTGAATGGTTCTACTAGCTGGAGGGAGCAAATGTCTGAAACTGGGAAGATCTGGCTGCTGCTTTCTACAAGCAGTATCAATACAACGCCGACCTTGCTCCTACTCGTACTCAACTCTAGAGTATGTCCATGGGTGCAAGTGAAGGCTTTAAAGATTATGCACAAAAATGGAGAGACTTGGCTGGGAGAGTTTAACCCCCGTTGTTTGAAAGGGAGCTGGTTGATATGTTTCTGGGGATGCTATCTGGTCCATTTTTCAATCATTTGATCGGCAGCTCGGCAGCTGGCTTCACCGAGCTGATTCTAACTGGAGAAAGAGTAGAAGCTGGGATTCAAAGCGGAAAAATACAGAAGGATGCCTCTTCGAGTTCAGTAAAGAAGCCTTTTGCTGGTAAAAAAGAAGCCAGTGCCATCTATAGGGGCCAAAACAAGGTTGGACATCGTCAGACAGTAAGTGTCGTGATGATACCTAGGCCTGCTGTTTCTCCACAACGCAACAATCAACAAAGGGTGGAAAGACCACAACGGCAGTTTACCCGAATCAATATGACATTGGCTGAAGTTCTACCTCATCTGCTGAGATCTAACTTGGCAACCTTGAAAGAGGCTCCCAAGAATCCAAATACTACATATCTCTGGTATAATCTGAATGCTCGTTGTGCCTATCATTCTGAGAGTCTTGGCCACGATACAAATGACTTCTGGGCTCTGAGGAACAAAGTACAAGACTTGATTGAAGCCAAAGAAATAGAGTTTGATGCTCTGGAGAAGCCGAATGTCATAAATGCTCCCATGCCTAAACACGGTCGTGGAGTTAATGTTGTTGATACTGATTTATTCGTTACCTCGGTTGATGAAATTTCTACTCCTTCATGACTGTCAAGAAGAATTTGTTGTGGGTCGGGTTGTGGTGAAGGTTGCCACATGTGTTCTTTTTTACCTTCTGGTTACCGTTTGCTGAAATTAGGTGTTCAACTCCTGGTAGACAGCAAAGAAATTTTGTTTGAAAAAACTTTGGTTCCCGTTGTTCCATCCAAAGACGTTGCCATTATAACCATTTCCGCCAATCCTTCCAAGGTCTCCTCGAGAAGACCTGTTAGGATTACATATGCTCTAAGAATTGCTCCGCTGATAAAAATTGTCCCTGGTCTTGTCCCGTATGTCTCGGACAAAGTTGTCCCATGGCATTATGGTGTTGATGTGTACTATCATGGCATCAAACAAGATTTGAAAGATGAAGAGGCTGATCCTGATATTGGTAACATTGTCGGAACCAGCAAAGTTACCCAAAGTGGAAGGGTCTTCTCTCCCGAGATTTCCCAAAAGACTGCCAACAAACCTATTGTCATTCCATTTGTTGTTCCTGCAAGTACATCAACTACGGTTCCTGTTCTTACTCCAGTTATTACCCCTGTCGGCAAATCGTCTGATACCCACAGCAAGGAAATTATAGGTGAGCCTGCCTGGACGGAGGCGCCTAGGAAAATTGTTGTGGAAGCCTCTAAGCAAGAAATGGAGGAAATACTGAAAATCATTAAGAAGAGCGACTACAATGTGGTCGAGCAGCTGGGGCAGACCCCATCAAAGATATCCATGTTGTCTTTGTTGTTGTGCTCTGAAGCCCATGTGAAGGCTTTGATTGCATTCCTCAAGACTGCGCATGTGTCGCAAGAGACTTCAGCTAATCAATTTAAAGATTGCATGGCCATCCTGACTACTGATAATGGGTTGGGTTTTTCAGATGCAGACTTGACACCAAAATGAAGGAAGCATAATGATGCTCTACATGTCTCGATTGAATGCAGGGGCACCACTATGGCTCATGTGTTGGTAGATAATAGGTCTTCGCTGAATGTTCTTTCGAAGAAGGCGTTGGACCTGTTGGATTGTGAGGGTTTGACTATAAAGCCTAGTAACATTGTGGTAAGGGCTTTTGACAGATCGAAGAGAATGGTGCACGGGGAAATGGACATCCCTGTCAAAGTAGGTTCTCAGACTTTTGGGTCCATTTTCTATATGATGGATATCAGGTCGTCGTATTCTTGTTTACTGGGTCGTCCTTGGATCCACGAAGCTGGGGCAGTTACCTCCACACTCCACCAAATGCTGAAGTATCCGGTAAAAGGGAAAATTGTCACTGTGCAGGGTGAAGAGGAGTATATGGTGAGCCACCTCAATTCCTTCCGGTACATAGAGATGGACGGGGAATTCATAGAGACTCCTTGTCAGAACTTCAAAGAGGTCCCTCAGATCTTTGCATCAACTGAAACTACTACCAGCAGCAAACCTCCTCTGAAGATGGCTTCCCTCAAGGACGCCAGGGTCGTGGTTGAAGAAGGGACTCAAAGGGTTGTTCTACGTGCTCGGTCTGGAGGACCTCCCCTACGCATCAGCAATCGCGAGGTTAACACCATTGAAGACAGCGAGGAAGACTTAAACATTGACAGCTGTATCTACCCAACTACCAACGGTGGACCGAGTAACTGGACGGCTAGGGACTTTATACAAGTTTCTTTTATTCCGCAGTAATTGACTTACTTGTTTTGAGATTTGTAATTTAAAACTTTACGGCCTTGTTCCTAGTCCGAGGCACATTGTTTTTGTTTGTGAGGGCTGTTATTTGTCATTTCATATATCATTAATAAAGCATTGGACGTTTCTTACATACGAATTTTGCGCCCTCTGTTTTTATTTTCTTTTTTTCACTTTATCGAAACAACTATTCTCTTACACACACTCACGTATCATAATGCAGATCCATATCCACTCGGGATCCCATTGATAACAGCTCTGCTATTTCCAATTATGACTTCAAAAATCCGATCAACCAAGTCGAGGACGAAGGTGAGGGTGATTGTGAGGTGCCTGGAGAACTTGCTAGACTATTACAGCAGGAAGAAAGGAGGTTAAAATAGGTGAAAATCTAGAGCTTAGCGTCAAACAGAGGTTGATATAGATGTTGCACGACTATGTTGAGATCTTCGCCTAGTCCTATGAAGACATGCCTGGTTTGGACACTGATATTGTGGTACATCGCCTGCTGACTAAAGAAGACTGTCCTCCGGTTAAACAGAAGGTTCGTCGTATGCGCCCTGAAATGTCATAGAAGATCAATGCAGAGGTCATGAAACAGTTTGACGCAGGATTCTTAGCTGTCACTTCCTATCCACAGTGGGTTGCTAATTTCGTTCTGGTACCTAAGAAGGATGGTAAGGTACAGATGTGTGTGGATTTCAGAGATCTGAACAGGGCAAGCCCCAAGGATGACTTCCCACTTCCTCACATTGATGTTCTGGTAGACAACATCGCGCAACATAAATTATTCTCCTTAATGGATGGTTTCTCTGGCTACAACCAGATCAAGATGGCTCCTGAAGACATGGAGAAGAAAACCTTCGTTACACGGCGGGGCACCTTCGGCTACAAGGTGATGCCTTTTGGGTTGAAGAATGTTGGGGCAACTTACCAGTGCGCCATGGTCGCTTTGTTCCATGATATGATTCATCATGAGATTGAAGTTTATGTTGATGACATGATATCCAAGTCTCAGACTGAGGAAGAGCACCTTAATCATCTCCAAAAGTTGTTCGACAGGTTGAAGACATACAAGTTGAGGTTGAATCCGAACAATTGCACCTTCGGGGTAAGTTCTGGTAAGCTTCTGGGTTTTATTGTCAGCGACAAAGGAATCCAAGTAGATCCTGAAAAGCTAAAAGCTATACAAGAAATGCCAGCTCCCCGTACAGAGAAGGAAGTTAGGGGCTTCTTAGGACGCCTAAATTATATCACCAGGTTCATTTCACATCTGACTGCTACTTGTGAGCCAATCTTCAAGCTTCTGAAGAAAGATCAAGTGGTAAAGTGGAATGATGAGTTCCAGACCGCTTTTGAAAGAATCAAGGAATACCTTTAAGAACCACCAATTCGGATGCCTCCAATTGAAGGAAGACCTTTGATATTATACTTGACAGTGCTAGACAATTCAACGGGGTGGGTGCTGGGGTAGCATGACGAGTCTGGTCGAAAAGAGCATGCAATATACTACATTAGCAAAAAGTTTACCGACTGTGAGACACGATACTCATTGCTCGAGAAAACTTGCTGCACTTTGGCATGGGCTGCTCTCCGACTGAGATAGTATATGCTGACTCACACTACCTTATTGATATCGAAGATGGATCCGATCAAGTACATTTTCGAGAAGCCCGCTCTCTCCGGAAGGATAGCAAGGTGGAAAATGATATTAACTGAATATGACATACAATACACAACCCAAAAAGCAATAAATGGGATTGTATTGGCTGATCATTTGGCTCATCAGGCCATGGATGACTACCAGTCCATGAATTTCGAGTTTCTGGATGAGAATATCATGTTAGTGACTGACTACGAAGAACCTGGACTGGATGAAGGACTTGAGGAGGGATCCCGATGGTCTATGTATTTTGATGGAGCCTCAAACACACTGGGTAACAGCATTGGTGTTGTAATCATATCTCCCAAGGGCTGTCATACTCTGTTCACTGCCCGATTATGTTTCAACTGCACCAACAATATGACGGAGTATGAAGCATGCATCATGGGTCTCCGAGCTGCTATCGACCTAAGGATCAAGTTCTTGTGTGTATTCGGGGATTCTGCTCTGGTGATAAGTCAGATCAAAAGCGAGTGGGATATGAAGCACCTGAATCTCATTCCTTACAAAGAGTATGTACTGACATTTCTCCCACACTTTGAGGAGGTAACATTTGAACATTTCCCACGAGAGGAGAACCAGTTAGCGGACGCGCTAGCTACCATTTCTTCTATGTTCAAGGCTAGGTGGGACAATGAAGCTCCCCAAATTACCATTGAGAGGTTGGATGAACCAGCACACTGCTATGAGATCGATACTGAATGAGTGACAGAAAAACCCTGGTTTCACGTAGTCAAAAGGTATCTCGAGGCTCAGGAGTATCTTGAAGTGGCATCTGTCAATGATAAGAAGTTTCTGAGAAGGTTCGCTGCAAAGTTCTTCCTCGGTAATGGAATCCTCTATAAACGCAACCATGACTCCACACTACTACGGTGTATAGACAAGAGTGAAGTAGAGAGGATCATGACAGATCTACATGAAGGCACCTTCGGAACCCATTCCAGTGGACACACCATGGCTAAGAATATCCTACGGGCAGGATATTATTGGTCCACTATGGAGGCATATTGTTATCAGCACTCTCGAACCTGTCATAAGTGCCAAGTCTATGCTGATAAGGTGCATGTACCTCTGGTTCCTCTGAATGTCTTGACGGCTCCGTGGCCCTTTGCAATATGGGGTATTGACATGATCGGAGAAATCAGGCCCACCGCTTACAACAGACATCGCTTCATCTTAGTAGCCATTGATTACTTCACGAAGTGGGTTAAGGCAGCCTCTTTTGCTACAGTAACCAAGAACGTCGTGGTGCGGTTTATCCGACATAATCTGATCTGCCGATATGGTGTGCCAGAGAGAATTATTACTGACAATGGTACGAATCTCAACAACACAATGATCACCGAGCTCTGTAAATAGTTCAATATACAGCACCATAATTCTTCTCCCTACCGGCCAAAGATGAATGATGTTGTTGAAGCAGCTAACAAGAACATCAAGAAGATTGTACAGAAGATGACAGTTACATATAAAAAATGGCATGAGATTCTACCATTTTCTCTGCATGGGTGCCGTACCTCAGCATGGACGTCGACAGGGGCAACACCCTACTCTCTGGTATATGGCATGGAGGCAGTCCTACCCATCGAAGTCTAAATACCCTCTCTCAGGATTATGAAGCATGTGGGTTTGAACGAAGAAGACTGGATTCGAACCCGACTTGATCAGTTAAATCTAATCGACAAAAAGAGACTTACTGCTATCTGCCATGGTCAGACGTATCAAAAACGAATGATCAATGCTTTTAACAAGAAAGTCAGACGCCAAGAATATCAAGTTGGGGATCTAGTGATTAAACGCATCATACTGCCGCAAGGTGATCCCAGGGGCAAATGGAACCTGTTGTACCCCAAAGTCTTCCCTCTCATTTTATCAACATTCCTCATCACAAGACTCTTGGAACTCAAGACCAAGCTAGGGTTTGCTCTGCTCAAGACATCTCCTTGCACTGATGACCTAAATTAGGGTTTGAGTTTGCACAGGGATATTTTGACCTACCATGCCCAAATTGAATTTCATACTTCATGTTGGACTCATAAGTTTGCCCATACCAAGTTTCAAGCCTTGAATCAAATTTTTGCCTAGTCAATTGGACAGTTGACCTAGAAATCAGCTGTATTGGGGAAAAGTCAACTGTGGCCAATTGATAGTCAAACCTCATAAATTTTGACCCACATCAACATTATGAACTCATATGAAACATTTGGTCAAGTTTGGACCACAATTCCATAAGAAATTGGATCAGATCACCAAAAGGGCAAAATGGTCATTTTTAGGGTTTTGACTGCACAAAGGCA
Organism: Vicia faba; assembly: GCA_948472305.1. Taxonomy (NCBI): domain Eukaryota; kingdom Viridiplantae; phylum Streptophyta; class Magnoliopsida; order Fabales; family Fabaceae; genus Vicia; species Vicia faba. Next base: position 764,756,276 of record OX451736.1, read on the forward strand.
ATTTTTGACTGTTTGACCTAACCAATGGAAAATCAATCTCAACCATGGACTCAAGGACTCAATGACACTATCTTGACCTATTCAACAAGTTCAAAAGATCTCAAATGCATAAGATTGACAGATGAATTTTCCAGTCAACTGATCAAAATTTGACTGTACACTGAAAAGTCAAACTTTGACTTTTTGGTCAAAATCAATTACCAAGGATCATTTTTCATCAAGATATGTCAAATTATGAAACTTGTTCATCAAGAAACACAAAATTACAAATTAGGGTTTGAAATTGAAAATTTTCATCACTTAGAAATTTTCTAAGTTATGAAATTTTCTTAATTTTTCCTAACTTTGTCCCACATTTTCACAAAGATGAAAATGGATTCAAACAAAACTTACAACATGAAATTTGTAGTCCATCACAAAGTCTACAACTTTTATTCACAAAGTTTTCTCAAAAGAAGCTTGGATCTCAAGTTATGATTTTTGGAACAAGGGTCCCTAAAACTTTTAACTTAGAGAAATTTTGCCCTAGTTTAGGCAGGATTTTGACCCATCTTCTTGGCCATTTTTCACATAGTTACACTTGGAGTGTCAAGTTACATTTCAAAGATGTATTATAGTACATGTTGCAAGCTTTCCAAATTGTCCAAGAACTCCTCAAACACATTTATGGTTAGGGAGAATCGAATGCTTGAAGTTGGAAAAAACTCACTTTGTAACCATGGCCAATACATGTTCATACAAGTTGCAAATCTGACCAAAATAGCTTTGTACTTGATTACAGGTCTCTAAACCAATTTACACTCAAAAATTGAATGCAAATACATTGGTTAGAGGCATTGTTCTGATCAAGGGAGCATTATACATTGAATAATTCCATTTTGGGCATAAAGATCACACTTCCATTTTCATAAAGCATAACTTTTGGAAAGTTGTTTTTCTTGAGCCTTGGATTTCTTACTTTGCAGCAAACAAGTTCCACAAACTTAGGCAAAGGTACAAGAAGTTGGTGCATGCTTGGAGATAGCCTGTACAGGCCTATCTTATTTCACTTCACACTTTTCTTTCAAAATAAGTCAACTTGCCAAAGTCCATAACTCACATATCTGATATATTCAACTTAAGCCAAAGTTTCAAATAAGTTGGGCACATCCTTGTAAGCCAGAAACACGAGCCTTTCACCTCTAAAACACCCTTGCACTCAAAAACCACATTTTCTTGCAAAACAGGGCAGGACCTGCAAATCATAAGCCAAATCACATTCCACTCGTGCGTTTTGCTTGCAATCAGTTCCAATACCTTCCACTCAACCCACTCAAGCTATCCCAAACCTCCATTGCCAACTGTAACTCCATTTACAGTGTTCACCATTTTTGTTTGGAAGCTTTGCAGGTTAAGTTCTGTAGGAAGATTCAGGCCATTTCAAAATAAACTAAGCATTGGGAAAGATTCAGGGAACATCAAGCAAGCTCAAAAGGACCTGAGGCCTCACTGAAAGTTGCTGCATTATCCAACTCGAACTCAACTGAAACAGGTTTTTCATGAACTTCTATCTCTCTATTTAGGAACATTTAGCCTTAGGTTTGTGAATGAAAGATGTAGTACTCATTGCCCTGAAACCATACATATACTCAGTTTTCATTTATATTAAACGTGCTAAGAGAATTTCATCCATAAACTTTCTGAAAAAACTAGGTTAGAAATTAGGGACAGAGAAATTCTCTCTGGTCTTTGAGAGTTAGATTAAGTTTTTTATATGGTTAGATTCGTGGTTTGATGCTCTACAAGTTTCATGTTTTGAGTTTTGTCAAAAGATCACAAATACAGGAGATACGAGTTTGTGTGACAGGCGCGCGTTTTCTGTTGTCCCAAGGAAGAAGATGAAGCTGATGGGTTGGGCTTGGCTTCTTGCTTCTAACACCCTCCGTTTGCTAAATGCACCCCCTGGCCTATTTCCTTTATATTATGTCATTTTTATATTTTAATTTCATTTCTGACTTTGATTATTTATTTCCAACCATAAAAAATGCTTAAAAATCTTTTTCATAATTTTTACATTTATGTTGATATTTATTTTAATTATTACTAGTATTAAAACATTTTCTACACTTGTATATTATTTTGTTTAAACTTGAAAATAATGCAAATAATATTCTTATTTTCATTTTTATATTTTTTATTCACGCCGAAAATATTTTCTTGAATATATTGTATTTTTGTAAATATTTTATTTTATTTTTATATATTTAACATATTTAATATATACATATATACATATATACTTTATTTTATAATAAAATATGGAATAAAAATACAAAAAAATAGTACATTTTATTTTTTATACTAAAAAAAACCTTTTTTAATATATTTTTATTTTTGTACATATTAATACATTTTTGTATATAAATAATGTAATATTATTTTCTTTAAAGAAAATTAGGGTTTACCCCTTTATCAAAATTAATTAACTTTTTATTTTACATATTTCTTTGCATTCCTTTACATTTAAAAATACTTTGCATACATAAAAACTTTTTTTTGCATAATACATTTTTATTTAATATTTATTTATTGTGTTTATTTATTGCCCATTTAAATATTATGCATTGTAAATTCAATTGGGTTGTAATAATTTAGGATTTTAATTTCTTGCAAAATAATCCCCTATTCAAAATTGTACCCCCTCCCTATATCAAAGTTGTAATAGCTTAGATTTATTTTCACGCACTTAAATTCTTTCAATTATGCCATGCTTAGAGAATTAGGGTTTGTATGCCAAATCAAAACCAACAATTAGTTTGACCTAATCAAAGACAAAAATGCATGAAAAAACAAACACAATGCACACTTGCACCCCTAGGGTTACAATCCACTTGTTTCCTTCAAAAATGGGCCATGGTATGCATGTGAAGTACTTTGGCAAAACAAAAATAAAACAAAAGATCATAGTCCCTCGATGACGCTACCTGAGTTGCCAAAACAAAAGATCATAGTCCCTCGATGACGCTATCTGAGTTTCCTAAACAAAATGATCAAGCCCCTTAAGAAAATTGCCAAAAATACTTGACACAATTGATATCATGGTCTATACGATGACCCGCGCCTGTCCCGTTTAACATCCTAACACAAGGTTGTTCACCAAACGCAATGGTGAAACAACACTGTTAAAAGGGTTAAAAACATAAAAAATATCTTTGAGTAAAATAGTGTAGATAGCTCTTAGTTACTTGATCAAAAGCTTGCAAAAACATCCTTGATATTTTCAAACACACTTCACAACACAATTTCAAAACATTTCCCAAAACAAACTTTCAAACATTGAAATCTTTTCAAAAGACAAAAACACCTTTGTATACATTCAAACAAGAATCATTACAAAGGTTGCCACAATGATGGCCTCTTTTCAAAACATCTTTCAAAACCACACACAAAGCACCATTTCAAACAATTGAAGAGCACCATTTCAAACAATTGAAAAGCAAAGCAAGTGATCTAAACAAGTAACTAAGAGCCCATGGATGAAAAGGGTGCTTGCACCTTCCCTTTTCATAATCTACTCCCCGAACCCAAGAAAACATCTCAAAGGTCTTTCCTGTGCTTTTTGACCTTTCTTTAGGATAAAATAAAAAGTCGGTGGCGACTCTTGCTAAACTGAAACATTTGCGAACACAAAACGCAAAACCTCAAGTCAGTTCTCCCACCGTATCACAGAACTGGCGACTCTGCTGGGGAATAATTTAAAAGTGGAGTAACCTTAGGGCTTAGATCACCCTTTTGCATGCTTATCTTGATTGCTTTGACTGCTTTACATTTGGTTCTCTTGTTTGGGCTTGAAATCCTACACCCGGATTTGGGAAACATTCATAGGTAAATAGCAATACGTTGTGGAAACTGTGTGGGGTATATCGACATGGTTGAAGCAATAGCTATATTAGTGCGACATATTTGTGAGTACCGGTAGCCTTTGAGTCAATCAAAGAGAATACGGGGCCGCTGAGTGATATCATAAAGCACTAACGAACTCTTAGAACCTTACTTGACCATCTTGGCCTTTTTTAGGGGTAGTGAGATGACCGGCTTTGGTACAGTCCGAAGTTGGTAGATACTCGATACTACACTCATTGAGGGTTGTTTTCTTGGAATATTTTGGTCGCTAGTTAAGTGGCTAAACCAAAACAATGAACATAGAAAACAATCCAGTGATATTGAACTCCTTAGAACCCGGTTACTATTTATAGGACAGGTTTGAGCCAACTAACTCAAGAGGGTATTTACCTATGAAACCTCATGCAAGCCTGAAACTAGGATCTTGTGTGACTTGTTTGTACATGTGCTTGTGCATACATCATAAACATCATAAAACATCATATGCATCCATTAACCATTTCAAGGGTTCGGATCTTCATCTTTGTTCTTGTTTTGTAGGTCATGGAATCTCTTCGCATGAAAACAATTCAAGTCAACCTTGTGAGGATCCCTCCTCAACTCAAGGATCTCACTTCCAGGATTCTAGAGAATTCTCTCTTCAGTGAAAGACATGGTAGACTTCTCAACTTGGTCAACTCCAACATTGAAGAAGACATGGTGAAAGTTCTCTTCCAGTTCTTTGACCCCCTACACCACTGTTTCACCTTCCCTGATTACCAACTAGTACCTACTTTGAAGGAATTTTCTCAACTTCTGAGGATTCCTATTCTTCATCAATTACCCTACAACGCTACGGAAAAAGAACCAAAGCCTGAAGATGTTGCTCAAGCATTACACTTGCAACCATCTGATATCAAGGGTCATTGGGAAACCAGAAGTGGTGTCAAGGGTTTCTTGGCAAAGTTTATGTTTGAGAAGGCACAAGACTGCTGGAACTCTCTAGATCTACAAGCTTTTGAAGAGATTGTGGCACTCCTCATCTATGGTTTGGACTTGTTCCCAAATCCTGATCAGCTTATAGATGTGAATGCTGTCAAGATTTTCATATCCCGGAATCATGTGCCTGCATTGCTTGGGGACATCCTACACTCATTTTACACACGAACAATGAGGAAAAGAGGTGTTCTCATGTGTTTTACTCCTCTCCTAGCAAGGTGTTTTATTTCTCACCTTCCACAATCAATTTTGAAGAATGAGCAGGGTTTAAGGTGGTCACAACGGTCGATGACCCTCACACATTCTGATGTTCATTGGTGTTCTCGGTCCAGAGAAAATGTCATCATCATGGATCGTTGTGGGGAATTCCCTAATGTCCCACTACTTGGCATTAGGGGAGGCATTACCTACAACCCATGTTTAGCTCTAAGACAGTTTGGATATGCTCGAAGGGATGGCCCTCATGACATGCTGATTCCTGGTTTGGTTTTTGACTTCGACAACGATGCGCAAGGACTTCGACAAAGGTTCATCAGAGCTTGGAGGATGCCCAACAAAGTGGATAGTAAGACACTGAGGCACAAGAATTCCATCCCCCTTGAGCCTTATCTCAAGTGGGTACGAACCCGCGCCCAAAATATTATGATGCCATATCCTCACATTCTCTCTGTGATCAAAGAGCATGTTATGGAAGGAGAGGTTCCATACACCCTCATGTATCCTGACGTGCCAACATCATTAGAAGAATTACAAAAGAGTTGGATCCAACTCAAAGAAGAATGGAATACTTTTGAAGCCAGCTTTTATGCCAGTGAGAAGAAGGTTTTGGAGCTTACCCGCCGAATTCATGAGGAGGAAACTCTCAACACTTACATCGCACCAAAGAGGATGCGCAATGTCTTTTTACATTAAGAATTTTGTAATATTTTACCCATGGGGCACTTATGTACTAACAAATTTCTTCTTAATATGACGTGTGTTCTTTTTGTTTGCAACAAATTTGAATTTCTGAATCCTTGAATGCATTACATGAATAACATATCATTCATCATATGCATAAGTAGGTCTTCACACCAGGTTTCCTTATCTTTCCGTTGTTTATTTCAGCAAGATGGATTTGGAGCAGACGGTTAAGGATCTGCAAGCACAGAATTCTTAATTCCAGCAACTCCTCGTGACCTTAGCAAAGGGTCAAGAGGACCTCAAAGCACTATAGGAGAAAGATAAAGAGAAAAAGAAGAAAAGACCTGGTGTAGTCATCATGGGAAGAAGGTTTGAAAACAATGCTAGAAAAGTTCTCGAGTTCCCTTCGACGTCTGATGAAGGGGATGGTAAAGGAAAAGGGACCGCAATGCCTTCTGAATCTAAAGTTGAAGGAGAAGAAGAGGAAGAGGAAGAAGACGAAGATTACTCTAAACAGTAATATCCCCCGGCGGATGTTAAATTTAAAAATCTTGAAGATAGATTGACAGCCATGGAGTTGCAAAGGGTACCTGGTTTAGATTTCGAAGAACTAGGGTTGGTCGCTGGGATTGTTATTCCTCCCAAATTCAAAGTTCCCACATTTGCTAAGTATGACGGCCTGTCGTGTCCAAAGATACATCTAAGATCCTACGTCTGAAAGATCCAACCCCACTCATCTGATAAGGATCTTTGGGTCCATTTTTTCCAAGATAGTTTGTCAGGCACACAATTGGACTGGTTCTATCAGCTCGAGAGATCAGAGGTTCATAACTGGGAAGACTTAGCTGCTGCTTTCTACCGGCAATACCAATACAACGTTGATTTAGCGCCTACTTGTACTCAACTACAGAGTATGGGTATGGCTTCTAATGAAGGATTTAAAGAGTATCCCCAGAAGTGGCGTGATCTGGCTGGAAGGGTGCAGCCACCATTGTCGGATAGAGAGCTGGTGGACATGTTTTTAGGGACCCTGTCTGGTCCTTTCTTCAATCATTTAATCAGGAGTTCCTCTGCAGGGTTCACCGAACTAATTTTGACCGGTGAAAGGGTCAAGGTCGGCATTAAAAGTGGTAAGATTCAGAAAAATTCCTCCGCGTCCACCGTTGTTTAGAAGACCTTCCCAGCTAAGAAGGAAGCTTCTGCTGTTTATTCTCAGAAAAGCCAAGGAGGAATGGGGCGCCGACCAACTGTAGGGGCTGTGATGATTCAAAACTCTTCAAATGATCATCCTCGCAGCAATCAGCCAAGACCTAATCAACAACGGGTAGAAAGGCCACAACGGCAGTTCACCCGAATCAACATGACGCCAGCTCAAGTACTCCCTCATTTGCTAAAGCTGAATCTTACCAATTTGAAGGAAGCGCCAAAGAACCCTAATACATATTCTCCATATTACCACTCCAATGAAAAGTGTGCTTACCACTCTGACAGTGTAGGGCATGATACCAACAACTGTTGGGCTCTTAAGAATAAAATCCAAGACTTGATTGACACCGAGGAGGTAGAATTCGATGCGCCCGAAAAACCGAATGTGATTTCTGCCCCAATGCCCAAGCACGGTCATAATGTTCATGTCGTTATGGAAGACCTTCATGTTACCAATATTGCTGACCTTTTGAATCTGTTACCAGTGATTAAAGTGAATTTGATGAGAGCCGGGATATTCCCAGGTTGTGGAAAAGACTGTTACTTCTGTTTAAACATACGAGCTGACTGCCCCATGTTGAAATCAGGCATCCAACGCCTGATGGATACCCAAGAGATATTCTTCCAAAAGACTCCTGTTGATACCTTCACTCCTGTTACTCCTGCTACCTTTGTTACTTTAACCAATGACATTGAAATAATAACCATCTCCGACAATCTCCCCAAGGCTTGCAAAAGGCATGTCAAGATTACGCTTGATCCTAAGTTTGTGCCGTTAAAAATGACCATGTCGGGGCCTGTCCCGTATCAATCTAACAAGACGATACCATGGAACTACGGAGGAGAAATCTTCTATCATGGTATCAAACAGATTGAATCAGTCCAAGAGAATTATTAAGATGAAACCCCTGATATAGGGAACATTGCGGGAACAAGCAAGATAACTCGCAGCGGATGGATTTTCTCTCCGGAGATTGCTCCCCCACGAGCAGTCTTCGGACCCTCGAAAGCTTCCGTGCCTGTTAAGCCAGTTTTGCAAGGCCCGATAATTGAAGAATTGGATACTCCTGAAGTTAGACCATCTGTTGATACTACCGATAAGGGTAAGGGGATACTAGAAGCGCCTGTCAGGATGAAGGCTCAGACTGTGGTAATCCCCGAGACAACCCAGAAAGAAATGGAAGAAATCTTAAAGATAATCAAAAAGAGCGACTATGACGTCGTGGAACAGCTAGGGCAGACCCCTTCCAAAATCTCCATGTTGGCTCTTCTACTCTGCTCTGAGGCCCATGCTAAGGCCTTAATAAAATTCTTAAAGACGGCACATGTGCCTCAAGAAACTTCAGCTGACCAGTTTCAAGAGTGCGTGGCCAGCCTAACTGCTGATAACGGTCTTAGTTTTTCCGATGCAGATTTGACCCCCAACGGAAGGAAGCATAACGACGCGCTGCATGTCTCAGTAGAATGCAGAGGAACCACCCTCGCCCATGTTTTAGTTTATACTGGTTCATCCTTGAATGTGCTACCGAAGAAGGCGTTAGACCGTTTGGATTGTGAAGGGTTAGTGTTGAAGCCAAGTAATATCGTGGTTAGGGCCTTTGATGGGTCCAAAAGAATGGTTCACGGAGAGGTTGACATTCCTATCAAAGTAGGCACAGAAGTTTTCAACTCCACCTTTTATGTGATGGACATCTGTCCTTCATATTCGTGTTTGTTGGGAAGGTCGTGGATCCACTATGCTGGGGAGGTTACCTCCTCTTTACACCAAATGCTAAAGTATCATGTTCAGGGTAAGATTATAACGGTTCACGGTGAGGAAGAGTACATGATAAGTCACCTCAACTCCTTCCGCTATATGGAGTTGGATGGTGAATTCATAGAAACACCTTTCCAACATTTTGAGGAAGTTTCTCCTGAAGTCGCAGTGGCGAAGACAATGGTTGATGTGCCTATTATTCCCAAGCCTGTGCCTAGGATGGCATCTCTCAAGGATGCAGAGGCTGTAATCAAAGAAGGAAGAAGTACAGTGTGGGGGCAACTTCCTGATTTTTCCCATAAGGCAGACAAGTTCGGACTAAGTTTTACTGCTGCTGGCTAGAAAGCTATGCGTCGCTCCAAGGCTGGAGGTCCACCCGTAAAAATCACTCACCATGGAATTAATGCCTTAGAAGATGATGATGAAGAAGACAACTTTGAAGATTGGATCTTTCCAACCGTCGAAGGAGGATTAAGCAACTGGGAAGTAAAGGACTTTATTCCCATCAATTTCATCAACCAGTAATTTATATTTGAACAATTTCCTATTTTGGTCTGTAATAACTAAACAATTCGTACACTATTTTCACCTTATGCCTTGCCCGGGGCATATAGGTCCATTTGTAAGGGCTTGACTTTCTTCATTATCATATGCCATGTTTTAATGAATCATTGGACGTTTTCATCTATAAACTGTTGTGTTCATTTTCTTTCTTTTTGCATCTTGTTTTGTTTAAGGATGGCTATCCCTTACATACACCCACACTCACAAAATGTAGGTACCCATCCACTCCGGATTCCATGGGTGACTATTCTGCTTTAGCCTTCGGTGACTCTGAAGATTTGGTCAATCATGCTGAGTACGAAGTTGACAAAGACTGTGAAGTGCCGGGAGAGTTAGCCAGACTTTTGCAACAAGAAGAAAGGGCAATTCTGCCTCATGAAGAGTTCCTAGAAACCATCAACTTGGGAACAGAGGAAGACAAGAAAGAGGTTAAGGTGGGTGCCAACCTGGAACTAGATGTCAAAGAGCGCTTAGTGCAGTTGTTGAACGAATATGTTGAGATCTTTGCCTGGTCCTACAAAGACATGTCGGGATTAGACACAGATATCGTGGTTCACCGTCTCCCTACAAGAGAAGATTGTCCACCGATCAAACAAAAGGTCCGCCGAATGAGGCCCGACATGTTTGAGAAGATCAAAGCTAAGGCAATGAAGCAATTCAACGCTGGCTTTCTGGCTATTACTTCCTATCCACAATGAGTTGCTAACATTGTGTCTGTCCCTAAAAAGGACGGCAAAGTCAGAATGTGTGTGGACTATCGGGATTTAAACAGGGCTAGCCCCAAAGACGATTTTCCACTACCACACATTGACATCTTGGTTGACAACACAGCTCAACACAAGGTATTTTCCTTCATGGATGGATTCTCGGGATACAACCAGATCAAAATGGCCTCTGAAGACATGGAGAAAACTACTTTTGTCACGCAATGGGGTACCTTTTGCTACAAAGTGATGCCATTCGGACTGAAGAATGTCAGGGCAACCTATCAACGCGCCATGGTATCTTTGTTTCATGATATGATACATCATGAGATTGAAGTTTACGTAGACGACATGATAGCCTGATCACAAACAGAAGAAGAACACCTTGATCATCTGCAAAAGTTGTTTGTCAGGTTGAAGGAGTTTAAGCTCAGACTGAACCCAAGCAAGTGCACTTTGGGCGTCAGGTCGGGTAAACTTTTGGGATTTATTGTCAGTAACAAAGGAATTGAGGTTGATCCAGCTAAGGTAAAAGCTATACAAGAAATGCCTGCCCCCCGCACTGAAAAGGAGGTTAGAGGATTTTTGGGACGCTTAAACTATATCGCGAGGTTCATCTCTCACCTAACATCTACCTGTGAGCCAATATTCAAATTGTTGAAGAAAGATTAGGTGGTTGAATGGAACAGTGATTGTCAAGTTGATTTTGATAAAATCAAGGAGTATTTGCTGGAACCTCCTATCTTGATGCCAGTCGTCGAAGGAAGGTCGTTAATCATGTATCTGACTGTTTTGGATAACTCAATGGGGTGCGTACTGGGCCAACATGACGAGTCTGTCCGAAAAGAGCATGCCATTTATTACCTTATCAAAAAGTTTACCGAATGTGAGACTCGCTACTCACTGCTCGAGAAAAATTGATGCGCTTTGGTATGGGCTGCTCTCCGGCTAAGGCAGTATATGTTGACTCATACCACTTTGCTGATTTCCAAGATGGATCTGATCAAGTATATCTTCGAGAAGCCTGCTTTATCTGGAAGAATCGCCAGATGGCAAATGATCTTGACTGAGTATGATATCCAGTATACTACCCAAAAGGTTATAAAGGGGAGTGTACTAGATGACCATCTAGCTCATCAAGCCGTCGAAGATTACCAATCTATGAGATTCGATTTCCCTGACGAGGACATCATGACATTGGATAACATTGAAGGTAACGGACCATATGACGGACCTGAACAAGGATCCCAATGGACCTTGTACTTTTATGGTGCTTCAAATGCACTTGGCAACGGTATTGGTGCGGTACTCATTTCTCCGGAAAGTTGTCATACACCCTTCACTGCCCGACTTTGCTTCAGCTGTACCAACAACATGGCTGAATATGATGCTTGCACCTTTGGTCTCAAGGCTGCTATAGACTTGGGAATCAAATCTTTGGTCGTATTTGGGGACTCGGCTTTGGTTATCAGTCAAGTCAAAGGAGAGTGGGACACTAAACATCCTAATCTTATCACATACAAAAAACATGTCTTGACATTGTTACCTTATTTCGAGCAGATTACTTTCGAGCACTTTCTGTGAGAAGAAAATCAGCTCACAGATGCTCTGGCTACAATGTCTTCCATGTTTAAACTCAATTGGGATAATGAGGCTCCCCAAATCACCATCGAACGAATGGACGAACCTGCGCACTGTCATGAGATTAATACCGAAGAAGTAGTGGAACAACCCTGGTTTCATGAAATCAAAAGGTATCTCCAGACTCGAGAATACCCTGAAGAAGCTTCCGTCAATGACAAAATGTTCTTAAGGAGATTTGCTGCCAAGTTCTTCCTGAGCAAAGGCATCCTCTATAAGCGCAACCATGATTGTGTTCTACTTTGTTGTGTGGACAAGGTTGAAGCTGAGTTGATCATGACCGAGATATACAGCGGCACATTTGGCACCCACTTAAGGGGACATACGATGTCTAAGAAGATTCTAAGGGCAGGCTACTACTGGTCTACCATGGAAGCTGATTGTCATCAACATTCCCGTACTTGTCACAAATGCCAAGTCTATGCTGACAAGGTACATATTCCTCCTGTTCCTCTCAACATTCTGACAGCTCCTTGGCCATTCGCAATGTGGGGCATTGACATGATTGGAGAGATCAAGCCTACGACATCCAATGAACATCATTTCATTTTGGTCGCTATTGATTATTTTACCAAGTGGGTCGAAGCAGCTTCCTACGCCTCTGTTACAAAGAATGTGGTTGCCCGCTTCATTAAGCAGAACCTCATATGCTGGTATGGCATCCCCGACAGGATCATCACGGACAACAGTACGAATTTGAACAACACTATGATCACCGCTCTGTCCGAGCAGTTCAAGATTTATCATCACAATTCATCTCCCTATCGGCCGAAGATGAACGGTGTTGTTGAAGCCGCGAACAAAAATATCAAGAAGATCATTCAAAAGATGATAGTCACCTACAAAGACTGGCATGAGATGTTACTGTTTGCTCTGCATGGATATCGTACCACGGCACGTACTTCAACAGGGGCAACCCCCTTTTCTTTGGTATATGGCATGGAAGTTGTTTTACCTATGGAAGTTCAGATTCCTTCCTTAAGGATTATGAAGGATGCCGGTTTGAGTGAAGATGATTGGATTCAGACTCGGCTTGATCAGCTTAACTTGATCCACGAGAAGCGACTTACTTCTGTTTGTCATGGTCAGACGTATCAAAAACGGATGATCAAGGCTTTCAATAAGAAAGTCAAGCGTCAAGTATATCAAGTCGGAGATCTTGTAATCAAGCGGATCATCTTGCCGCAAAGTGATCCCAGGGGCAAGTGGACTCCTACTTACGAAGGACCATTTGTAATCAAAAGCATCTTTTCTGGTGGGCAATGATTCTGACCACCATGGACGGCGACAATTTGCCATACCCTGCGAACGCAGACATAGTCAAAAGATACTACGCATAAAACGACCCGATAAGTTGAAAACCCGAAAGGGCGACTTGGGAAAAAATGGGCATCCCGGTGAATCAAAAACCCGAAAGGGCGGTTCAGGCAAAAATTAGGGATAAATAATAAAAATCTGTACACCCGGCAAGTTGAAAACCCGAAAGGGCGACTTGGGCAAAAAAGGGTTTCCCGGTGCATCGAAAACCCGAAAGGGCGGTCTAGGCAAAAGTTAGAGAATTAAAGCGTATGGATATGTCTCGTCGGATCACTATAAGAGCAATCTCTTCACCAACGAACTCCAAGCTTCTGATCAATCCAATCATCGGCAGACGAAGCAGCGAATGGACAAGATGCTCTGAGTTCTGAAGGCTATAGCAGAATGGGAACCCCATGGAATTATTACACATAGCCATCTTTCTTTTTGTATAAATTTTTTCTCAATTTTATGACAACATTCTCTTACTAGGATGTCTGTTTCCTTTGTATAAAGATACTTATGAAAGATAAATACAAAAATACTTCAAAGTGCAGAAATTTGCTTGCCTTTCTTTCTTTTTACACTTGTGTTTTATTTGAAAACGTCCAAAGTTTTGTTAAATAGGCATATGCATCTGAATATAATCACTGCTTACAAATAAAACGAAATTGAGAAAGGATAATTACTGGTAGGTTGAAGGTGTAGGAAGACATCTTTGTGCTATTCTAGAGGAAATCCCCTACAGTACATCGTTCAGATCCTTAACAAAGCTAAAACCTTGGAGTACATATCCCCAACGGAGTTAAAATTCCAGATCCCCAATAGAGCCGGTGTATTCTAAACCTTATTCCCCAACGGAGTTAAGTTTCAAGTTCCCCATCAGAGATTAAGAGTTCAAACTCCCAATCCCCAGTGGAGTCCAAAAACCCTGAAATACATATCCTTAGCTGAGCTAGAATGTTCTAAATCTTCTCCCCCAACAAAGTCAATTTTTCAAACTATCAATCCCCAGTTAGAACCATCCAGTGTTCCCCAACTTCCCCAGCAGTTTGGCATACAATCCAAGCTCCTGATTTCCCCGGCCGAGTAAACACACTCCCCACAGAGTTTATCTCCCAGTAGATCGAAGATTCTTAGCCTCATTTTTTCAGCAGAAGCCTCCTTGGTTTTAACTCCCCAATAGAGATTTTCATAGTTTTCCTTATTTCCCAGGAAAGTCATGAAGGATTCTCATTCCCCGCAGAGGTTGTCAAAACTCTTATTATTCCCCACCAGTCACCAAGGATTTTCAATCCTCAGCATTGGCCAGAAATTTACTTTCTCCCGCGGAAGTCAAAGATTTATTTATCTCAAGTTATCAAGGATTTATTTTCCTCAGCAAGACAGCTACTCAGCTTATATGCACATCCATTACATTCATATATCATAAACATTGATGAAACGCAGTTCATTGCATCATACATATCATGCAACATAACTTTGTGTTTTAGCTAACATTTTACCATTTTCAGGATAAGATTAAAAGGCTAACGTTAACAGTTATTCAGATACAGTATGGATACACCCCAGACACGGCGGTCGTTCTACTACTCATTCAAAATTTCAAGTCCAGATACAGTATGGATACACCCCAAACACGGCGGTCATTCTATTACTCATTCAGACTTCAACAATCCGATACAGACTAGATACGCTCCAAATACGGCGGCCATTCTATCTCTCATTCAGGTTCAATTATCAACTTCAAGATCAGATACGCTCTAAACACGGTTTCCATTCTGGCCCTTACACCAGAAGTTTGATTCTCCCCAGTGCAGTCGCCACGGAAGTCATTCTATCACTTATTCAGATCCCAGTTACAGTTTCAGATGCACTCCAGACACGGAAGTCATTCTGCTACTCATGCAGATCTCAACTTCAGTTACAGCTTGGATACGCTCCAGACACGGACGCCATTCTTTTGTTCATACAGACTCAGTCTCCAGATACAGTTCAAATGCATTCCAGACACGGATACCATTTTGATGCTCATTCTTCTGACCTACAACCTTGCAGTTCAACAAACATTCTTGGATGGAATCTCTAAGCCCATCTCCAGCAAGATTATACCATCTCCAAATGGCATCTTTAAGCCCATTTCCTCAGCTACATTTGACGAGTGCAAATTTACGGGCACTCTAGTGTCCAATCATCTTTTACCTTCGAGTTAAGAAAGGCAAACTCGCCAATCTAACTCTTCAGGTTCAAGATGATTGAACAGGGGCAACTGTTGTACCCCAAAATTTGCCCTCTCATTTTATCAACATTCCTCATCACAAGACTCTTGGAACTCAAGACCAAGCTAGGGTTTGCTTTGCTCAAGACATCTCCTTGCACTGATGACCTAAATTAGGGTTTGAGTTTGCACAGGGATATTTTGACCTACCATGCCCAAATTGACTTTCATACTTCATGTTGGACTCATAAGTTTGCCCATACCAAGTTTCAAGCCTTGAATCAAATTTTTGCCCAGTCAATTGGACAATTGACCTAGAAATCAGTTGTATTAGGGAAAAAGTCAACTGTGGCCAATTGACAGTCAAACCTCATAAATTTTGACCCACATCAACATTATGAACTCATATGAACCATTTGGTCAAGTTTGGACCACAATTCCATAAGCAATTGGATCAGATACCAAAAGGGCAAAATGGTCATTTTTAGGGTTTTGACTGCACAAAGGCAATTTTTGAATGTTTGACCTAACCAATGGAAAATCAAGCTCAACCATGGACTCAAGGACTCAATGACACTATCTTGACCTATTCAACAAGTTCAAAAGATCTCAAATGCATAGGATTGACAGATGAATTTTCCAGTCAACTGATCAAAATTTGACTGTACACTGAAAAGTCAAACTTTGACTTTTTGGTCAAAATCAAGTACCAAGGGTCATTTTCATCAAGATGTGTCAAATTATGAAACTTGTTCATCAAGAAACACAAAATTACAAATTAGGGTTTGAAATTAAAAAATTTCATAACTTAGAAATTTTCTAAGTTATGAAATTTTCTTAATTTTTCCTAACTTTGTCCCACATTTTCACCAAGATGCAAATGGATTCAAATAAAACTTACAAAATGAAAGTGGTAGTCCATCACAAAATCTACGACTTTTATTCACAAAGTTTTCTCAAAAGAAGCTTTGATCTCAAGTTATGATTTTTGGAACAAGGGTCCCTAAAACTTTTAACTTAGAGAAATTTTGCCCTAGTTTAGGCAGGATTTTGACCCATCTTCTTGGCCATTTTTCACATAGTTCCACTTGGAGTCTCAAGTTACATTTCAAAGATGTATTATAGTACATGTTTCAAGATTTCCAAATTGTCCAAGAACTCCTCAAACACATTTATGGTTAGGGAGAATCGAATGCTTGAAGTTGGCAAAAACTCAATTTGTAACCATGGCCAATACATGTTCATACAAGTTGCAAATCTGACCAAACTAGCTTTGTACTTGATTACAGGTATCTAAACCAATTTACACTCAAAAATTTAATGCAAATACATTGGTTAGAGGCATTGTTCTGATCAAGGGAGCATTATACATTGAATAATTCTATTTTGGGCATAAAGATCACACTTCCATTTTCATAAAGCATAACTTTTGCAAAGTTGTTTTTCTTGAGCCTTGTACTTCTTACTTTGCAGCAAACAAGTTCCACAAACTTAGGCAAAGGTACAAGAAGCTGGTGCATGCTTGGAGATAGCCTGTACAGGCCTATCTCATTTCACTTCACACTTTTCTTTCAAAACAAGTCAACTTGCCAAAAGTCCATAACTCACATATCTGATATATTCAACTTAAGCCAAGGTTTCAAACAAGTTGGACACATCCTTGTAAGCCAGAAACACGAGCCTTTCACGTCTAAAACACCCTTGCACTCAAAAACCACATTTTCTTGCAAAACAGGGCAGGACCTGCAAATCACAAGCCAAATCACATTCCACTCGTGCGTTTTGCTTGCAATCAGTTCCAATACCTTCCAATCAACCCACTCAAGCTATCCCAAACCTCCATTGCCAACTGTAACTCCATTTACAGTGTTCACCATTTTTGTTTGGAAGCTTTGCAGGTTTAGCTCTGTAGGAAGATTCAGGCTATTTCAAAACAAACTAAGCATTGGGAAAGATTCAGGGAACATCAATCAAGCTCAAAAGAACCTCAGACCTCACTGAAAGTTGTTGCGTTGTCCAACTCGAACTCAACTGAAACAGGTTTTTCATGAACTTCTATCTCTCTATTTAGGAACATTTAGCCTTAGGTTTGTGAATGAAAGATGTAGTACTCATTTCCCTGAAACCATACATATGCTCAATTTTCATTTATATTAAACGTGCTAAGAGAATTTCATCCATGAACTTTCTGAAAAAACTAGGTTAGAAATTAGGGCCAGAGAAATTCTCTCTGGTCTTTGAGAGTTAGATTAAGTTTTTTATATGGTTAGATTCGTGGTTTGATGCTCTACAAGTTTCATGTTTTGAGTTTTGTCAAAAGATCACAAATATAGGAGATACGAGTTTGTGTAACAGGAGCGCGTTTTCTGTTGTCCCAAGGAAGAAGATGAAGCTGATGGGTTGGGCTTGGCTTCTTGCTTCTAACACCCTCCTTTTGCTAAATGCACCCCCCTGGCCTATTTCCTTTATATTTTGTCATTTTTATATAATTTCATTTCTGACTTTGATTATTTATTTCCAACCATAAAAAAATGCTTAAAAATAGTTTTCATAATTTTTACATTTATTTTGATATTTATTTTAATTAATACTAGTATTAAAACATTTTCTACATTTGTATATTATTTTGTTTAAACTTGAAAATAATGCAAATAATACTCTTATTTTCATTTTTATATTTTTTATTCACGCCAAAAATATTTTCTTGAATATATTGTATTTTTGTAAATATTTTATTTTATTTTTATATATTTAACATATTTAATATATACATATATACATATATACTTTATTTTATAATAAAATATGGAATAAAAATACAAAAAAATAGTACATTTTATTTTTTATACTAAAAAACACCTTTTTTAATATATTTTTATTTTTGTACATATTAATACATTTTTGTATATAAATAATGTAATATTATTTTCTTTAAAGAAAATTAGGGTTTACCCCTTTATCAAAATTAATTAACTTTTTATTTTACATATTTCTTTGCATTCCTTTACATTTAAAAATACTTTGCATACATAAAAACCTTTTTTTGCATAATACATTTTTATTTAATATTTATTTATTGTGTTTATTTATTGCCCATTTAAATATTATGCATTGTAAATTCAACTGGGTTGTAATAATTTAGGATTTTAATTTCTTACAAAATAATCCCCTATTCAAAATTGTACCCCCCTCCCTATATCAAAGTTGTAATAGCTTAGATTTATTTTCACGCACTTAAATGCTTTCAATTATGCCATTCTTAGAGAGTTAGGGTTTGTATGCCAAATCAAAACCAACAATTAGTTTGACCTAATCAAAGACAAAAATGCATGAAAAAACAAACACAATGCACACTTGCACCCCTAGGGTTACAATCCACTTGTTGCCTTCAAAAATGGACCATGGTATGCATGTTAAGTACTTTGGCAAAACAAAAACAAAACAAAAGATCATAGTCCCTCGATGACGCTACCTGAGTTGCCAAAACAAAAGATCATAGTCCCTCGATGACGCTATCTGAGTTGCCTAAACAAAATGATCAAGTCCCTTAAGAAAATTGCCAAAAATACTTGACACAATTGCTATCATGGTCTATACGATGACCCGCACCTGTCCCGTTTAACATCCTAACACAAGGTTGTTAACCAAATACAATGGTGAAGCAACACTGTTAAAAGGGTTAAAAACATAACAAAGATCTTTGAGTAAAATAGGGTAGAAAGCTCTTAGTTACTTGATCAAAAGCTTGCAAAACATCCTTGCTATTTTCAAAAACCACTTCACAATACAATTTCAAAACCCTACTTTCAAACATTGAAAAATTTTCAAAAGACAAAAACACCTTTGTATACATTCCAACAAGAATCATTACAAAGGTTGCCACAACGATGGCCTCTTTTCAAAACATCTTTCAAACCCACACACAAAGCACCATTTCAAACAATTGAAGAGCACCATTTCAAACAATTGAAAAGCAAAGCAAGTGATCTAAACAAGTAACTAAGAGCCCATGGATAATCATGGATAGAAAGGGTGCTAATACCTTCCCTTTCTATAATCTACTCCCCGAACCCAAGAAAACATCTCAAAGGTCTTTCCTGTGCTTTTTTACCTTTCTTTAGGATAAAATAAAAAGTCGATGGCGACTCTTGCTAAACCGAAACATTTGCAAACACAAAACGCAAAACCTCAAGTAAGTTCTCCCACCGTAACACAAACCCCCACGTACGAAGGTCCATTTATGGTTAAGAACATTTTCTCGGGAGGAGATGTGATTCTAACCACCATGGATGGTGACGACCTTCCTCACCCCGTCAATGTAGACATAGTGAAAAGATACTACACCTAATTAAAAGACCCGCTAGGTTGACTGGCCTAGGAAAAAATAAGGGCTTCGCGGCGAATCAAAAGGGTTTAGGAAAAAATAAGGGATGAAAATGAAAAAAATATGTACACTCGGCAAGTCGAAAACCCGAAAGGGAGGCTTGGGCAAAAAAGGGTATCCCGGTGGACTAAAAACCCGAAAGGGCAGTCCAGGCAAAAGTTAGGGATATGAAGCGTATCACTATGTCTCATTGGATCATCTTGTGACCAGACTTCGATACCGACTATCAAGCTCAGACGGCACCAATCAATCTGATCAACTTCCGGCCAAGAAGCAAAGTGATGAGACGCTTGAAGATATAAAGGCAATAGCAGAGTTGAAACCCAATGGGGTTGTTTCACATAGCTGTTTTTTTCGTTCTTTTACACAAATTGTATAATTTCTATCTTTCGGCAGTGTTCTCTTACTAGAACGTCAGCCTCCTTGTATAAAAACGCCTATTACAGGCCAACTTCAAAAATCCATACAAATCATTTTCACAAGAAACTTCAATCTAATTTTTCTTTTTCTGTTTTGTTTTGCAAGAAAGTCCAATGACTTATTTTTTATATATGCATTTGAAAATGATTGCTTCTCATAAATATTTACATAAGAAACAAAAGACAATTACTCGTAATTCCAGAAACAGGGAAAAGAATCCAAAGGCATTAATGTCAGCTTTCCAGCTTGGGAACATAATTATTGGTACATACACTCCCCACAGAGTAAAAGTATCCAAAGGCATTGATGTCAGCTTTCCAGAAACAGGATGTAACCACCCCAATTGAGGTTCAAAATCGTGGGCGAGTCAGTAAATTCATCCCCCAAGCAGAGTTTATTCTCAAGTAGTATATCTTCCCGGCAGAATATTTACAAATATCAAGCAACCGTCAGGGATTTATCTTCCCAGACGCAAGCATACCCCGGCAGCATTTCATAAACATACATCATGACATATGCATACATATCATATGCAGCATAATCTCATTTATTTTGAGAGCATCATCTCATCCTGCATTTCATGCATCACATATAACTAACCCTGATATCTTTCCAGAAAAAGAGGATTAGCTTCAGCAAATCCAGCAATTATGCAAGTCATATCTGCAGACGACTAACAGAAACTCAGTTCCTGAAACCAAACGGGTCAACTAATCTACATTATCGCCTTGAAGCAACCCTATGACCCAGGTTCCTTCTCACAGCCCTACTATCCAGGCTTTCATATCGAAGCAACCATACTATTCAGGTTCCTTCTCACAGCCTACTATCCAGGCTTTCATATCGAAGTAACCCTAATATCCAGGCTTTCATATCGAAGTAACCCTACCATCCAGATTCCTTCTCATATCCCTACTATCCAGGCTTTCATATCGAAGTAACCCTACCATCCAGGTTCCTTCTCACAGCCCTACTATCCAGGATTTCATATCGAAGTAACCCTACCATCCAGGTTCCTTCTCACAGCCCTACCATCCAGGCTTTCAGATCAAAGTAACCCTATTATCCATGTTCCTTCTCATAGCCCTATTATCCAGGCTTTCATATTGAAGTAACCCTAGCATCCAGGTTCCTTCTCACAATCCTACTATCCAGGCTTTCATATCGAAGTAACCCTACCATCCAGGTTCCTTCTCACAACCCTATTATCCAGGCTTTCATATCGAAGTAACCCTACTATCTAGGTTCCTTCTCATAGCCCTATTATCCAGGCTTTCATATCGAAGTAACCCTACCATCCAGGTTCCTTCTCACAACCCTACTATTCAGGCTTTCATATCAAAGTAACCCTATTATCCAGGTTCCTTCTCACAATCTTACTATCCAGGCTTTCATATCAAAGTAACCCTACTATCCAGGTTCCTTCTCACAGCCCTACTATCTAGGCTTTCATATCGAAGTAACCCTACTATCCAGGTTCCTTCTCACAACCCTACTATCCAGGCTTTCATATCGAAGTAACCCTACTATCCAGGTTCCTTATCACAGCCCTACTATCCAGGCTTTCATATCGAAGTAACCCTACTATCGATGTTCCTTCTCACAACCCTACTATCCAAGCTTTCATATCGAAGTAACCCTACTATCCAGGTTCCTTCTCACAGCCATACTATCTAGGCTTTTATATCAAAGTAACCTTACTATCCAGGTTCCTTCTCACAGCCCTACTATCCGGACTTTCATTTCGAAGCAACCCTATTATCCAGGTTCCTTCTCATAACCTTACTATCCAGGTTCCTTCTCTCTTATCTCCAGACAATAGTTCACAACACTGTAAGACCTGGACCTGATCAAACATGATTGGTTTCGCATTTCCCCAGTAAGTTGCAGTGCAGCCTGTACCCTGACCAGATATGCAGTTCACTTCCGCTTCCTCAAGCAGGAGTTATTTCCCCAGTAGAGTAACAGACAACTGAAGCTCCTAAAATTCTATTTCTCCCAAGACAGATACCAACATTCCTCAACAGATTCCTCACCAACAACCGGAACAGGAATTCACATCAAAGGAATATCTCAGGAAATCAACATCCTCTAGATGACATCTTTAAGCCCATCTCCGACGATTCTCCGTCACATCCTGGAGGGAATCTTTAAGCCCATCTCCGACAATTATCTAGAAACTTCTAAATGGCATCTATAAGCCCATTCCCGATATCACAAATCAAGTATCACTTCATGTGAGTGCAAATTTCTGGGCACTCTAGTGTTCAATCATCTTCCACCTTTAGATCACGAAAGGCAGACAAGCCAATCTACATCCTCAGGTTTAAGAAGATTCAACAGGGGCAGTTGTTGTACCCCCAAAATTTTCCCTCTCATTTTACTCAATACATACTCCTAGAGGTCCTTAACTTGCCCAAGGATGCCCAAGAGTTGACTAGACAAACTCTCTCCTAAGGCAGTATACCTCAAACTAGGGTTTCCATTTTCATAAAGATGTGTGAATCACAAAGGAATCAAATGCTTTCCATGGTCCTAATATATTCTCAATATCATCCATATCAAATCTCATGCCTTGCATAAGAAGTTTGCTCAGTCAACTGCTCAGATGCTTGAGAATCGACTATATTAGGTCAAAAGTCAATTGTGGCCCACATACAGTCAAACTTCAATATTTTTGGTCAATATCAACATTTTGAAGTTATTTTCATCATTTTATCAATGGTTGATCATGATTCCTCAAAGAATGCTCCAAATTCATCAAAACCAAAAAGTTGCTAAATTAGGGTTTCTTAGTAAAAGTCAACCAAACTTTGACCAATCATAACTTCCACATACTTTATTAGAAATTTTCCATCCAAGGCTCATGTTGAAGAGGATGAAATTACCTAAAATGCATCTTCATCCCTCAAGTTCAAAATATGAACTCATAAAAAGATATGAATTTCTACATTATGGGTCCTTTTGAAAAGTCAACAAAAACACCTTTTGGGTCAAAGCTTCTTACATGAACATGGAAGACTAAATTGAGATGAGACAAAAAGGGTTACTTAGGTGACATCCTAAGCTTTCTAAAAAGTCCAAGAACACCTATCTAGGATTAAAATTGGAGGAGATATGCCTTGTCAAAGTTGACCTTTTTTGCAAAATTGCCAAAAGTCAAATGTGCTCAAAAATGCATTTTTTTCCAAATGGGCCTAACTTTTTATGCTTGCACCTCACTTATAATATGGTCCACGACCCAAATATTCACCCACACGTTATTTTCTTCATTTTTCAATTTATTTTGATTTTTTATTAATTAAAAATTGAATTAAATCAAATAATTGGTGAATAATAGCAAAGATATGTTTTGATTTGATTTTTTGACAGGTTTGCAATCAAAATATGCTGAGATATCAAGACCAAAACGAATCAAGCATAATTGGTACAAGAAAGGGATGATTTGGCTCAATATAGCAAGTTTACATATGGCATGGAAATCAAGTTAAATCTTTCATAATTGCAAAGATACAAGCCAATTTTATAACCCTAATTCGTTTTAAGATATATATTGAACATGAACAAAGCATAGGACAAAGGTTAGCAGACGTGAAAGAGGCAGAGCAAATTCAAAAAATTCAAAGAAAAGTGTGAATTGGTTTTCACTCCACAGGCCATCTTAAGTCATCCTAGCATTGTCAATCAATTGTTGGATGTCTCAGGAAGCCATCCCAATCAGTTGCAAGGTCTGGAGCATCAAGAAACAAAAGTTGTAACTCACACGGTTTGCAATTTTTTTCAGAATCGATTACCATAATTCCTACATCATTAGCACGTTTAATTGACATATTTGTGATCTTTAACATGTTTGCAAGTTGACTGGATAGTTTAATTGTATTTTTAAAGCTTGTACGCGTATCTGCCTTTGCTAGGGTTCACCTTGCATTTTTAGGGTTTTTGTCCACACGTGAAATTAGCCTAAATAAAGGGTGCCATCGTGTTCGTGAGGTTAAAGCGAATTGATCAATATATTCATAAGTGATTTATCATGCTTGTATCATGTTTTGAGATATTGCAGGCTTATAGCGACGGAAGGTGTTTGTAGGTATAGGTTATATACCTAAAACGATGGTTCCAGGAAGAAGAAGATATGTGTCAACCAGCCATCGGAGCATTTGAATTCGCGCGCGTTTGATTCAATTTGATTGGTTTTTCATATATTATGTTTGATTGTTATTATACTAACAAGTAAAATGCGTAGCGCAGCTGGCAACTTAGCATTGGTGCTAAGCATAAGGACCTGGGTTCGATCTCAGGTCCCAGCGTTCTCTTTATTCTATTTTCTCTCAATAGATCATATGTATCTCCCACCCAGGCGCCTATCATACACCCTTGCATCCAGCCACTTGATCAGCCTAGCATCAGATCTAACGCACTCCAGATGAGAGACCATGGTGCACCATCAGAAGATCAGCACATGGGATTCAGTGGAGGGGTTGGGCCATCAGCCTTGGGCCCAAAATCAATTCAGAATTGCACCCCCCCTGGGACATTCAACACAGGCCCAGTTTTTTATTCTTTCTATTATTTTTTTAATTTCTTTAATTATTTTCTTTAATTGTTTTAATTAATTAACACAAAAATTATTTTTTATTAAACTAAAAAATCACAAAATACAGAGTTAGGTCTTATTTATTCAAATTAATATTTTTTAAAATAAATTAGGTTAATTAGTTTTATTTGATTACTTGTTTTAATTAAAATTAATTAGAAACTAGGTTTTAAATTTGTAATTAAATTGTTTTTTTTTCTCAAATAAAAACCACAAAAAATACATAAAATCTTTTTTTATAAAATATTTTATTTTCTTGAATTATTTAATTTAGTTTAAATTAGGTTAATTTCAATTTCTTTTTATAATTAAAAATAATCAGAATTAGGGTTTTAGTTGTACATAACCTAATTAAGTCTTTTCTCAAAAATAATTTAAATATTTTTTCAATTAGATTTTTAGGGTTTTCAATTTCTTCTCGCATTTAGTTCGCCGTGCACATTTTAGTTCTTTTTATTATTATTGTAATTGTTTCGAGGTTGTAATAGTAATTAGGGTTTTAAGCTTCCGCCTTTTTATTTTCCATCAAGATGATTATGTAACTGCCAAAGCCTTGTAATAGCTAGGTTTATTTTCTCGCACTTTAAATTCCTGCAAATATTTAACTGTTTGATGCATGGTTAATAGGATTGTATGGGAAGATTACTTGAAATTAAAACGGTAGATCACCTAATACGCAAAGACTAAATAACTGAAAAATTCACATGCACATATTCACTCCTAGGGTTTGCCTCACTTCGGTTGCCTTCGGTAAACAGTCATTAAGCATAGGAGATTTTAGTGGTTTCCCTTCGGTCTAAAAGGTCAAAATGTCCCATTCGAATGTTGCCTCGAAAATGTTGCCTCAAAAAGATCTTAAGACTCTAGGGTTACTACTAAAGTTTCCTAAATGTTGCTTTAGTGATTGTACTTGTCCCTTTCGAATGTCCCTTACAAACTCCAACGAAGGAGCTACCTACTCCTTAATAGTAGGATAGCGTTGTCTAAAGGAAACGAGAACGAACAATCTTTTTTCGAGTAGGTAGAATCTTAAGTACTTGCTCAAACAAAACTTTTCGCACAAACACCTTTCAAAACAAAATTTCAAAACAAACTTCGTCACACTCTTGAGGACTGATACAAGGGTTATCACGAAGTAAAACATTTTCGAAAACAAGCACACACAAGCAATCTGAAAAAATGAGCAAGTACCTAAGAGCCCATGGAAAACCATGGATAGAAAGGGTGCTAACACATTCCCTTTCTATAATCTACCCCCCATACTCAGAATATCTCGAAAAAAGGTTTTTCTGTTCTTTTTCCTTTTCCATGATTGGATGAAATAAAAGTCGATGGCGACACTTGCTTACCGCGACATTTTGCAAACAAAAAATGAAAAAAACACAAACCAGTATTAACAGTCGGTTCTGCCACTGTATCATACCATTCCTACAAAATAGAATAAAGATAAATCCCAAAAAATCCTTGAGTTTTATAGGCATATACACATAAAGCAAACAAGTCCTTAGGTTTAGGCTTGCATGGAGTTTTATAGGTAAGTACTCTCTTGAAGTTTAGTTGGTTCAACTTGTCCTAGAAAGTAATTGGGTTCTAGGGGATCTCAATATCAATGATCTTTCTTCATCGGACATTGTTTCAGCGCAAGCCTCTTTAATGGCGACCGAAATATCCCGAAAGTCCGATCTCAATGAGCGTAGTATCGAGTATCAACCAACTTAGGACTGCAACAAAGCCGGATATCTCACTACTTCCTAATGGCCAAGTTGTTCAATTAAGGTTCTAAGGTCAGTTAGTGCTTCATGACACCACACAGCGACCATGTATTCTCCTTGACAACTCAAGGGCTACCGGTACCAACAAATGTGTCACACTAACGTAGCTATTACTTAGATCATATCGGTATACCCTTCACATTTTCCATAACTTATTGCTACTTACCTAAAAAGGTGTCCCAGATCCGGGTAGAGGATCAAAACAAACCCAAACAAGAAGCCAAGATATAAAGCAAACAACTCAAACAAAGAAAAGCAAGTAAAGGTGGTCTAGCCCTAAGGTAACCCCACTTTTAAGTATGTCCCCAGCAGAGTCGCCAGTTCTGTAATACGGTGGGAGAACTGACTTGGGATGTTTTGCATTTGATTGCAATTGTTGCGGATAGCAAGAGTCGCCACCGACTTTTCTTTTATCCAATAAAGGAAAGGGTGAAAAGAACAGGAAAGACCTTTGAGATTATTTTCTTGAGTTCGGGGGGTAGATTATGAAAAAGGAAGGTTTTAGCACCCTTTTCATCCATAGTTATCTATGGGCTCTTAGTTGCTTGCTAGATCATTGCTTTTTGTTTGAAAGTGTGCTTTGTGGTGGATTTTGAAAGTATCTTTGAAAAGCGCATTCGTTTAGGAAAACTTTGTAATGATTCTCATTTCTATAAGAATGTATACAAAGTGTTTGACTTTTTGAAAATATTTCATGGAAAATGTTGGTGGATTTTGAAAAGGGGTTTGTGTTTGAAGATGAGCAAGCAACTAGGAATGTTTTTACCTACTCAAAAGTCTTTGTTATTTTCCTCCTCCTTTAGATGTTGTTACCTTACCATTGATTTGGTAAGAAGCTTTATCTTTGGATGTAAAGGGACGGGTGTGGGTCATCGTATAGTCATGATAGCAATAATGTGAGATATCTTAACATTTCTCTTGAGGGACTAAGATCATTTGAAAGGCAACATTTGAAGCGTCATCGAGGGACTATGATCTTGTATTTTTTATTGTTTTTGCTAAGACGCCTCACATGCATATCATGACCATTTTTCATAAGGCAACAAGTGGAATTACCCTAGGGGTGCAAGTGTGAATAGTGTGTTTGAATTGCATGCATTTAGTCTTTGATTAGGGGTTGTCTACTTATTGTTTTTATCTTCCCATACAAATCCTGCTTTACTAGTATTTATATGAAAGCGATAGATTGCAGAAAGTAAATATCCTACGCTATTACAATCACTTGGGGAATGAGGTGTACAAATTTACAAATGGGGATTGCAAGAAATTAAAGTCCTAATTATCTATTACAACCATATTGAAATAATGTACAAGAACTGAAATGTAAAATAGATTTATTTTGTTTTTATTAAGAGAAGAAATAAATTTTCTTAAGAAAAATATTTTTAGTCTTTTTTTTTGTTTTAAAAGAAATCAAGCACAGTGTATGAATATAAAGTATTTTTGGTGTTTTTGATTAATGAAAAATAAAAGTGATGATAAAAATAATAAGAGAAAAAGAATCAGAGTCAGCGCATTGCTGAAAGGATAGAAATAAGAAGGAGCAGAAATTCTGACTCTGGTGCACTGCAAATCAGAAAGAAAATGTTATCAGAAATGGGGAAGGCCAGAAGTTCTGGATCCGGACGCACTAAAGTTCTTGGGTTGCTAAGAACAAAGGAAAAGCCAAGAAGTTATGATTGTTGAGAGAGCCTAGAAGTTCTAGTTGTTGAGAGAGTCTAGAAGTTCTGATGCAACTGGAAACCTAGAAGTTCTAGTGTTACGGGAAGGCTAGAAGTTCTGGTAATGGGTAAGTGAGGTGTCAATGTTGTTGGATGGGAATATCTAGAAGTTCTGGTCCAGGATCAATGTTTTGACAATCAACTGAAGGGGTTTATCTAGAAGTTCTGGTCCAGGATCAATGTTTGACAAATAATGGGGAAAATGTCAAGAAATAAACATAAAAAGGTGTTTTGGGGCTAGAACTCAGGACCCTTAACACTAATGCCTTATGTGCACGCTCTCTACCACTAGGGTGGCAATACATCCGGTATTAGAAGCAAAAACATAAACATATATTACAAAGTAAATTCTGATGATGAACTTCATCTTCTTATTCATGTCAACCAGAGTATCTGCAACTTAGTCATTTCTCAACAAAATGAAAAATGAAAACATAGCAGTTATGGCGAATTTCATCATGTTTTCAGAAACACAAAGCATCAGAAATGTAAACCAGAAGCAAGCATGAATTTTGCTAATCCTAATTCTGAACCCTAATTTCCTCAAGAAGTTCTGATTTGAAATTCTCTCCACTTAGGCCATATACACGAAATCTATAAATATGTGAAGAATCAGAGTCATGATATCTACATTGTATCTTTGAAAATGCAAGCCTAACAATGCCTAAGTAATGAGATAAAAGTCAGAAGAAGCTTACCTTGCAGATGGAAATTATTTTGTGAATTAGAGCCTATTTCATATTGATGTGATGTTCTGGTCAGCTCCCTCAAGTTCTCAGAAAGCTAAAGCAACCCTTAACTTGGGCTATGAATGGTTAGAAAGTTCTGGAGAATTCACGGTGTAGAGTTATGTTTTTTTTTAAATAGAGAATGGTGAAGACTGTTTTACAGTTTGAAAAATAGAGGTTGGGAAAGTTTCTACGTATATGCTAGAAATTGTATGGATGATTTGGTCAAGAAACACTCAAGAAAAATTGAAGTTTGAATGCAAAAATTAGAAACTAGCAGGTTTTGTGTTTGGGTTTGCACTTTCAGGTTCTTGGGAATTTTCAGCAAGGTTTCAGGGCTTTTTCTCTCAATCTCCAATCCTTTTGATGTTTGAAAATGAAGCTGAATTTATAGGAAAAGGATTTAGAAGCTTGGAGAAATCAGAAGTACATCCATCATGTGTTATGGATTGTTGACTTATTTTTTGAAGTAAGTTTAAATAAGCATGGTTTCAAGGCAAAGTGGAGTGGTTAGCAGCTTTAACCATGCTTGATATGAGTTTGTAGGCATGATTTATGGAGAAGTACACTCAGAAACAAAAGTAAAGTATGGGCCCAAAATAAACTTTGTATAAAAGTCTACTTTTCAAGGACAGCAATAGTACTTTTATATCACACGTGGGAAGATCTTTCGGATAAAAGCTTAAACATTGGGATAAAGACTCAAAAGTTGGTGTGAGCATTAAATGATGATGAGATTTAACAAGCAAAAAATCTACAACATGAGATTATGCAGCATAGCTTGAAGTTGGATCAGAAGTTCAGTATAAACGTAACTTAGAACAAATGTCCAACTTCTGATCTTTGATTCTCTCTGCTCTAGCATGATCTTAAGGAGTTCTCAAACTTTTCAGGAAACTTGTAACATGCTTTGTGATCCCTCTTTGAATTATCTTTGCAAACTCTAATTGTACCTACATGAAAACTGGTCCAGAAGCTCTAACCAAATTCTGACTTGGAAACACTCAGAATTTACCAAGTGTTTTACTTTCATGGACGTGTCTTCAAAGATTTATAACTTGAAATCCTAGCATTTCTAGGAGAAGTTCTGTTCTGCAATGTTTTAGATTTCATTGAGATCTACAACTCTTGTGTCAGAAGTTCTTCCTGAATCATCTTGCATCATGATGAAAATCTGGCCAGAAGTTTTGAATTTATCATACTTTCTTAACACTTAGAAAGACTTCTAAGTGTTTAGAACTTTGACTTTTCCAAAGTAATTTTGACTTTTGACTTTCTTGATGAACCAACTTCATATTCTAACATATCTTGATGAAATGGGATTCTTGAAACTTGATTTTGATCCAAGAGTCAAAGTTTGAATTTTCAGTGTGCGTTTTGATCATTTTGCCCTTGTGCCAATTCCAAACCTAAATTGATGTATCAGTGCTGCAAACTTGGTTCATGGAAGATCTTGTGAGAAATTTCTTGAGAAATGAGAGGGAAAATTTTGGGATACAACATATACTTAGGGGGTTTAGGGTATCAAGACAGTACCAATTTTATTGAATCTTTTCGAAGTCTCTCTAAAAAGCCTAAAATGCAAAACAACCTATATACTCTTAAAGAGTTGTGTCATGAATCAAACAAAAAATTTCTGTTGGGGGTCAAGTTTTAGGGAAGTTAAACAACAACTGAAAAACACGCATAAATGACTCTATAGCACATGCCTAGACTAAACAAAAACTGAAATCAATTAAAAATCCTAACAGCATGCAATACCAAGAAAACGATAAATCTACCTAGAAAGCGACAAATTAAATCGATAAAGCTTCCTCCCTCACATTTAAATTGAACATTGTCCCCAGTTTCGATAAAAGGTGAAAAATGAAGGTATAACTTATGCATTACTGTTGGCCTTAATGATCATCATCTCCATGGTCTCGCTGGTGATGGTCACGTCTTCGTGTACAACTTCTGCTACAGCTTTGGGAACTCTAGAATATGAGTACCTGCCAGATTTAAGGTGTTAAAGCAACATTGGATTCTTGTAGGCTTTGGACATTTCCAATGAGAGTTGCTTGATTTGCATGTACCAGGGTAAAGTTGCACTGGTTATACTTTTATTGTTCTTGAAATTGCAATGCCAAGGTGGCTTGGTTGCTTCTCATTTCTTGGAGCAACTCTTCATAAGGGTTGCTTCTGGAAGATGTACCTAAAGAAAAGTTAGAAGAACCAGGTGTAGTGTGTGCTTGTGCATTATGAATATTTGCAGGATCACCCTGCTCCATCTGATCAAAATTGTCATCCTTCTGATTGCCCTCATTTTCCTGAACAAGAATGTTTTTCAGGGGCATGTTGGCCAGGTTCTGGGGCATTCATATCATAGAGCCAATTGGCTTTGTTTTGCACATCAGTGCATGCTGGATTGGGAAAAATTACGCTCCTCACTTCGTGGCTTTGTACCATTAAAGAGTAGCGACCAGCTGACCTATTTTTTATTAAATGCATGGTTCCATTAGGTCTCTCCAAAATTGGAATGCACCCATTTTCCACTCCCCTTCCAGAGGGCTTTTTCACAAAATGTAGTCCCTATGAGGATAGTGCAACATGTCGGTAATATGATCTTGGGTCATCTTATATTCTCTATTAAAAACATCCTAAATTTTATCGTGCATACAGAGTTGTGACTCATCAGAGGTGTATAATATTCAAACGAGCTCAAAAACTCTAAAGTCAGTTTGGCGTAGGTCGAGTTGCACAATGAACAAAATTAAGACATATCCAACCTATCTAGCATCAAATTCACCCTATTGTGTAGTCCTAATTCATGCAAACATGTTTCATCAGCATACCTAGTCGGACGAGTCTTCTGGTAGAGCAGTTTGGCGTACCAGCTCCACTAAAGTTCACTATCATCTCCCTCCATGAACCGAATATTCATGGTGTCTATAGGTGACCTTGCTGCAAGTTATCTTTCCACTCTTTGAGGCATAGTGTTAGGTTTTTGTGAGTTTGGGGTTTTGGAGAGATTGATGGAATAATGAGTGAGATTATGGATAAACATATATGGTAATGGGTTTAAATAATGGTGGAGTGGTAGAGATAGAAGTTGGAAGGTGAAGGAGTTGGATTAGGAGGTTTTGGGAAAGAGTTATGGAAGATAATGATGATAATGAAAAATAGAAGTTGAAAAGCAAGTGGTTGCGGTTTAAAATCCAAAAAATTTCCTCTGTGATGTCTATGGCGGACGCCATAGGGTCGTGGTGAACGTCATTGACCTTGAACTTAATTTTTTAAGCACTTTAACACCATGGTGAACCCCAAGGGGGCCATGGCAAACGCCATGGACCTTAAATGCGCATTTTTAATCTTGGAAGTGACAGAAACACGCTTTTATGGGTTTTAAAGTTTTGTTAAAGCCAAACATTCAGTGCAATGTATCTATAGGTGTACCTGATCTCCATAACAACCATAAAGTCGTAACCAATAATAATTGAAAATATTAATTCAGAGACAATGATCATTCAACTCTAGTAAACAGTAATAATAATGGATTAAACAGAATGGGAAAACGAAATATTTAACTGGAGAATTGAAAAAACTTTAAAATTACATTGATAACATAATAATTATTATTCAATCACAGGTTGCCTCCCACGCATCGCTATATTTCATGTCGATAGCTCGACAACACAGCATAAAAACTAAAAATCCTAAACTAGAAAGATAAATTGGAAAAACAACGGAATAAAAAATAATCCTACTTAGAAAAATAGGTAAATCCTAGTTTAGAAAGCAAATACAATGTGTCATCCCCCGCACTTAAATTGAGGAGTGTCCTCACTATTCAAGTGTTGAGTAGACAAATGGTAGAAATAGTCTGAAATCAGCCACGTCTTTCTATGTTAGTGTCGAACTGCCAGCGGAATGTATGAAACTCTTGATAGATATAATCAAATTGCTCATTCACAACATCCATAAATCCAAAAAGGTCATGTCTAATAGTATTGACGTCAATTTGGATAGTGTTAAGCTCTTGCCTAAGGGCGTGAATTTCAGGAAGATGATTAAAGAGTAGCAGTATGTGTAGCATATGAAAATTAAGAGGTGTTAGAGAGAGGGCTTGGCTTATATTCAAAGGGAAGAGGTGTCTCAGGTACAATTGGTGACTCATCTTGGTCTTCCATGTCATACAACCAATTTTCTCTATTATGGACACTCGTCCTCTCATGGTTAGGCAAGGAGAAGTGTTGTACGACTTCATTATTAATTTACAGCTCATACTTATCTTATCCCATGCTTCTTATGAAACTATAGTTAAAACATAATGCAATGTGCATAGGTCGGATACCTCCAAGAAGGGTCAGGTAGGAAATTGTGGTCCTAAGGTTTAATGCAACAACAATCATAGTAACAAGCCATCCACCTAAGATAGGTTTGTGGGTAGCACAGATAATTCTATGCAAGTTAGCGAACATAAAGGGTGCAACATTAACAGGACTAGATTGAAAAATACAAAACATAATAAATAGTTCTTCTCTAGTGACTCTAGTTGTGTTTTCTTGTCTTTCAAATAGGGTAAAGGCTGTGATCATTTGGAAATACCTAATAGTAGGGTTATGGATGGTCATGGAATTCCTATCATGAGGTGCAACATTTGCATTGCTAGAAATACTATTTCAGAAATTGTTAAGCTCATAGTCAAGGAAATTATCACCAGGAACCATAGTGTAGTCATCTTGGCCATCAGGGAATCCTAATAGGTCAGCCATCTCACGGTGGTTGTAACAATAAGTATAACCAAACATCCTAAATGTAATTCTACCTCTATTAAAACTAAGTCTGTAATTAGGATCATAAGATAGAGAACTCATAAACTCTAAGGTTAAGTTCACGTAGATAGAGAATCTTTTCATGATAAAAGTGTCCCACTGAATCTGGTTAAACATAAATCTACAACTCTCCCTAATACTTAAAGTTGTCATAGTTGGGCCATCATAATAAATGGCCAGTTCCATCTCTCTCTGAGATAGAATTTCACATCACTGCCTTTGGTTCTCATTTCTGAAAACTATTACCATATTATCAACATTCTCCATGACTAAGGTTAGTAAGAAATCAGTCAGAAGAGAAGGAAGAAGGAAGAAGGAAGAAGGAAGAAGAAAGAAAGAGACCTGAAATTAAATAGGAGTTACGTTAGTATTGATTAGAGACTTTAAATACCGCTTTATGTTAATTGAGATAAGTTAGTAAAAAGAAAATCAAACAAACATCGTGAGTTTTCTCCCATACAGCGCTTCATTTAATATCGGTAGCTTGACACATTTTAGTAAGACTAAACTTGTTGTTGAGCGGGCAATTCTTCTAATTTTAAATTATCATAATAATCAATATTGTTAACACAATGATAATGCTTGAGACCACCACGCTTGTACATGTGACACTTATTCTCTTTTATCATTTTATTGAATTAATAAATATAATTCTTTATAAAGACTTTTAATGTAAGTGTCCTATTTTCCATATATTTATATTGATATCTATTCAATTTCATTTTTTTTAATATTTTAAAACATATTTATGATCGGTTATTGTTCATAATTTTTTATTTTTTATTTTGTATTTTTCACTACGTTCAATCCAATCAAATTCGTAGTAACTCCTTAGCAAAATACTATCTAAAATATGGTGTCCTTTGATTGTGTGTCTGCCAGAAAAAGAATTCATGATGATAAGTGCAAACAAAGAACAATGTGAAATAGTAGTATCATTATTTGACAAGGACACGTTATTGATTATCCAATGTACCTATCACATGCCAACTGTCACGTGACCAAAGGCCGAAATGAAAACAAGAGAATGTTTTGAGGAAGATGCTCCCTTCATGCACCAAATTTATCGCCCCAATTAATAATCAAATATGGACCATCACCCCTTACTAGTTTTAAATTTTTCTTCTTCCTCCAACCATGTGAAGGTGTCTCCTTAGAATGAAAACACACACTAATTACACGAAGTAATGTGGAATATGTTGGATAGTTTTGGTCTACAATTGCAACTTGCCCCATGTGAACTCTAGGCATACTCATTTGTGATTCAAAGACAAGTTAAATATATGGGTCCTTGCTTGTGAGTCAAACAACATTGACATGGTCCTATACAATGACACTTTCATTAAATCAACATTGACATGGTCCTATACAATGACATTTTCATTAAATCACTACAAGTTATATCACTATTCCTTTTCATCTAACCTTTTTTGTTGCCCATATCTTTGTCATGTTCCATTGAAAGTGGCCTTTTGTATTGGCCATACCTACCTTTGCTAGGAGTACTTCCAAACTTTGAATTGAAAGGACATAGGAAAATTGAGAGAGATATCAAAAATTTACGTCTAAGAATGAGTATTTTAATGGCGGGCAAAAGAGATTTCTATATCAAAGTGAGTGGCTTATTTTAATAATCTTTTATGAAAAAAAGAAAGATATTATATTCCACTTAATATTATTTTAAAGTGAACACTTCAATGCTTTTGATCTTAATTGAGGATCGATATTCTCAACTAATAAAATATTACTCTCTCTCATTTTATTTATAAGAAAAATATTATTATTAGATTTATTGAATATACAATGTATTTTGTCTAAATATTGATCATATATTAATTATTTAATATATTTAAAAAATCAATTTTTTCTTATAAATAAAACTAAAGATTATAATTTATCGACACAATATTTTTTTCATTTTATTTAACTTAAAATAATTTATGTATTCAATTTAAATTTATGGGCACCAAAGATTTACTCTCTTTATCTTAAAATAATAGTCGCTTAAGGTTGTTACACGGAGATTAAGAAAAATAATAATTGAGTCAATAAAAATAATATTTTACAAAATTATTCTTCATTATTATTAGTTGTAGTATATTGTCATACTTAAAAAGAGTGTATACAAGAAATAAAATTAATAAAAGTTAATTATAATTGTATTAGAAAACTAAAGAGACTATTATTTTGAGACAATTTTTTGAAATTAGAAAAACAATTATTTTGAGATAGAGAAAATATCTTATTATGTTAAAAGAAATTATTTAGTACTTCTTAGATTTAGATTAGATTCTATTTTTCTCAACTGATTTTCTATTAGCGTATGTTTGATTTAAATTTTAGAAGGGATAAAAGCATTTTTAGAGTATAGATCTGATTCTACAATGATTTAAGTATGTTTGATTTTGTTAAAGTATAATTGTTTTTTGTCTCTAAAATTGATTTTATTTAAAATTAAAATTTGTATATTTTATCTTCAAAATTGATTTTGAATGATTTTTATACTCAAATTTATTGTTCAACTCACTTTTATATAAATATATTTAAATATCAATCAATTCTATTAAATTCAATTCTATTAAAATTAATTTTTTTCAAACTCAATTATAATAGAATCAATTATATTCACCGTCAATCCAAACTCACAATTAAAAGAAGTGAAATTTTTATGAAATACTTTAATTTCCATTGATTTTTCTATTAAATTTAAAGTTATCCAAACTAAATATGAAGTATGTTTGTTTTATTTCTATCTCTGTTTGTCTATTTTTGGAAATGGTAAAAGCAGGAATGATAAAATGGGTTCAATGTATTAGATTGGTCAGTTTAATCTTTTGATTTTAATTGGACAAATTGATATTTTTCAATCGTTATTAGTAGTTGGTATGTTATTAAGACGGATTCAGAAATTATATATTGATGTGGTTACATAGGAAAGAAATTATAAATTA
The DNA here is from genome assembly GCA_948472305.1 of Vicia faba. Classification (NCBI taxonomy): domain Eukaryota; kingdom Viridiplantae; phylum Streptophyta; class Magnoliopsida; order Fabales; family Fabaceae; genus Vicia; species Vicia faba. The sequence goes on from OX451736.1 coordinate 764,792,808, forward strand.
AATTATATTAAAAATAAAAAATAATATTATTTAAAATAATATATTTATAATGAAAATCGTTTATTAAAATTTGAGGAATTAGTAAATATAAAAGTAAGAGGGAAATTTGAGAGGTGGTGATAGTGTTTCAAAAATTGAATTGGATCGACCACTAAATTGAGAATTAGAAAGATTTTTCGGTCTGATTTGATTGTTGGATGAGTAAGTTAGTAAACTAGTGAGAGTCGGTCATAACTGATTATAATAGATAAAGATCGACGAACCGTCAATTTTAAAAAGCCAACAAATTAAATGTTTGTTTTTTTCCTTGGGCAAAACGACTGTTTTGATAATTCTTTTTAAAAAAATTAATTTAACATATAAATAGACTTTGTTCAAAACTTATTTGAAATAACTTCTCCTCTTTAAAATTAAATTTATATTAGACACTACACTTATTTTTGTTATTAAGTTTATGTTACAATTAGACTTTGTTCAAAATTAATTTTGATTTGTATTTTGTAGTATTTTGTTGTGTTTAATTATTATATTTAAAATATGAATTTAAAGAATTAACTAATAAAATTATGATATTTTTAAATTTTGAGAATTGATTCTTTTAGAGATTAAATCATCTGCTTTGACTGGTTCAATAACTATATAATTTTGTTATAGAAATCGTTTTATTCAGTTGAATTATTCGATTTATTTAACTTAATTATTTAATTTAATTTATTTTAATCATGTGATTCGACTAGTGATCAAATAATTCAATCAATAAATCACTGATCCACTTTTCATCGTCTTAATGGCCGGGTCAATTTTAAAACATTAGGAAAAAGAATTTTATATATATATATATATATATATATATATATATATATATATATATATATATATATATATATATATATATATATATATATATATATATATATATATATATATATATATATATATATATATATATAACAATTTTGGTGTGACTTTAGCCGCAACATATCTTAACGAGAATCCGCTATGTATGTTATGTTTATTATGTTTTTAATTAATTTAATGAATGAAATTCACCATTTTAAAAAATGAATATGTGGAATGTTGGAGATTCGAACTTGTATTTATTCTTCTGGTGTTCATATACAGCTATTAACTAAATAGGTTTTAATAAGACATATAAGACATATGTCTTACATTTAAATAAACGGTATATAGTTAAGTGGAAAGGATTGGTTTGTTAAGTTAAAATAAAACTAAAAACTAATCTCTTATAATTCGTTTTACTTACAATTTAGATTTTTTTTTTCTAAATTTTTTCTAAAAAATAAAATAAAGAGAAAATGCAATGAATGTTGACTTATTAGATTTTGTTTTTTATAATTTAGCATCATAAACTTAATCTCATATTTTTCATCATTTTTTATTTGTGAGCTCATAACTTTTTTGTTTTAAATTGTTGACTTATTAAATTTTTTATATAGTTAAATATGAATATATTAGTGATAATTTTTAGGTAAAATATTCTTTTGATTTTGTATGTTAACATTAAGATTTATTTTAGTCTTTTAATTTAAAAAATATTTATATTCTTCTTTAACTCTTCAAAATATTTTATTTTAGTCATTTTTATCTAATTAGTGAAAAATTTAACAATTAATTTTTAAGTTTTTTCGTCATTAATTAAATAAAATAGACTAAAATAAAATATTTTTAAAAATTAAAGAACTAATATAAACTTTTTTTAAATTAATGGACCAAAATAAAATTTAACGTTAATATATATGACAAAAAAGTATTGTATCTGATCTTACCTGATCAGACTTGGACCGTCACGACTGGCTCCGAGCAGAAGTTGAATGAGATGGGGGGAGGGGGGTACCTGCAAGACACTTCGATGCTAAAGTGAGTGATAGTACGAGCAGGCAAAAAGTGTGTGTATGGGTAAGAGAATGAATACCTGATCCTCTAGGAATAGAGAGTATTTATAGCCCCCGACGCGGGGCCAAGGTCCCTTCATTGGGCCGACCAGGATTGGCCCAATAAAGGAACTGCCAGGTTCTACGTGTGTAATAGGGACCCGCATGTGGTCCCCTTCCTGGTGATGCTCTGCGAGAAGTACGGAGGAACGAGGACGCGGTCTTTCCGAAGTTCAGGTGATGGAGTAACGGTCATAGTCTGCCCTACGAGGAGGGTGCTCGAGCTGGGCTCGAGCTGGATTTCATGTGGTCGAGGACGTCATGTTCGCGGGCAGCGGCGGGCACAGCTGCAGCTTCTGGTCGACGTGCTGGCGGGAATCTTCGAGCGCACGCTCCTTGAAGAGTTGCTTGGATTGGGCCTTCGTTCTTGCTCTTGGGCCAGGACGGGCCCAGTCCAGAATAGGAGTCCCCCCAAGTCGTGGCTCCTGGAGCAGGAGTTATGACTTGATCTCAGCTCGTCTTTGTCACGGGGCCTTATGCTCGGCCAGGATATTTTCTTCCCCGTGGTTTCTCGAAGGGTTTCCCATGTGTTGCGTTCGTGAGATAATTCCTTTCGAGGCATGCTCGGGGGATTCTTTGCGGGCTGTGCTCGTTGGGTATGCGAGGCAACCCTTGGGAACCGTGACGCCACCCTATTGAAAGTAGAGCCATCATTGCCTAGGGGAGTAGGCGTCGAGGAGGGGAAGCTCGTGGTTTCCCGGGGTGACGTTTCGTATTCCACGTCATCCCTATAAATAGGATCCTTGGGTCCCATAATCTGTTTTTCCTCTTCGCGCTTCTCCTCCTTCCCCTGCCTTTGTCTCCGCTGTTTTTCTAGAATTCCATAGGACCACCGTGCTTTCCGCCTTCGATTTTCTTCCTAACTTCCAAGTAAGCGATTTATCCCTCATATTTTTCTCTGTGGTAGGTGATTTTTTCCTTTATTTGTATGTTAGAAATCTGCATCTGGGATTAGTGCCCGGTACATTCGTGTTCATGTCCGATATGTTCATGTTTTCGCCCGGTAAACGCATGTTTGTGCCCAGTGAACGCATAGCTTTAGGTATGTGACTTGCGATGCTGCCCGGGATCTTCATGGTTTTGGGCGCATGATTTATGATACTGCCCGGTAAACCCATAGTTCTAGGTTTAGGATTCATGATATTGCTCGTCATATTCATAGTTTAGGTCGACGTACTCACGATTGGCCGGGATGTTGGCCCATTTAGGCAGTATGTAGGACGACTCGTCGTGGCACCTTGGCGTCGGGAAGGTGAAACCAGGCTCTTGTTCGAGTCCTCAACTTTTTAACGTGCGCGGAGTAGGACTTGGCTTGTCGTGCCCTTCTTCCTGTCAGTTATGGCGAGCGTATGGATTTGCTCCCAAATTGACTGGTTTCCTGTGCTTTGCAGGTAAAATGGCTGATGAACCGGAGTCCTCGGGGCGCAACGAGGTCGAAGACCAGAGTGCCGAGGAAAATGTAACTCTAATCAACACTGTTGATGATCCTTTGCTGGATTGGATGGGCGCCGAGCCCAGAGGGATTGCCTCAGCATATAGTCGGCGCAGTCGGAGTTCCTACACTATCGTCGAGCATGGAGGTAGTCAGTCGGGCTTTCAGAAAAACTTTGTGGTCACCAGACCGTCTCTTGACGCGCGGATATGCTCGGAGTTCTCTGAGTATGGGTTTCCCATGTATGAAATCGCATTCAATGACCTTGGTCTCAAGCTCCCCTTTAGTGATTTCCAGGTCGGGGTATTCAGTCATCTGGAGTTGGCCCCCTCGCAGCTTCACCCCAACTCGATCGCCTTTCTTCAGGCGTTCGAGCTGACGTGTCGCTTTTTAAGGATTGGGGCGACCATCCCTCTCTTCTTCAGAGTTTTTCATTTTCAACGCCAGACTCAGGGAGGTAGGCACAGTTGGGTTTCCCTGAAACAGTCGAAGAGGCTGTTCAGGATGTACATGGATTCAGTCCGGGGTTTCAAGGACAAATGGTATGTCGTGCCGCCGATTACCCTGACTGCTCTGGATTCTGTATATGAAGAAGATACTGCAGTGACCGACGATAACAGGGAGGCTCTTATGGACGATGAGGGTCGCCCGGTGTTGGGGCGCGTAGCTAAGTTCCCATTGCATTGGAGCTCGCGCCACTATGAGCATGGTACTGGGCATTACCATACGCCCGCGGGAGGGATGAGCACCGAAGACGAGGAAGCCTACGGTACCCTCTGCATATATGTCGACAGTTTCTTCCCTGCCCGGTGGGCCACGAGGGAAGGAAAGGACATTCTCGACGAGGATGGTTACCCGACCTTCGAGGCCCGTCCTATAGATACAAAGGCACTTGTGGAGTGTCAGTCCTACGGGCAGGCCGCGAACCTACTAGGTTACTTTTTGTCTTATAGTTTTGTTCTAGTTTCTTCGTTTGTTACTTGCTCGTAACTAACTCGGGTTTTCTTATTTGCAGGTCATATGGCCGAACAAAAGGAGAGGCTTCTAAAGTTGACACAGGATAAGAAAGTCAACAAAAGGATGGTGCGAGCTCCTCAGACGACGAGGATGGGTCCGCCAACTAGTTCGGGTGATGCCTTTGGCGGGTCCCCGGACTCCCAGGACGTCGAGCAGCATATTGATCTGATACCGAGGAAGAGAAACCGGGTAGAGAGCCAGCCGGAAGTCGGCGATGAGTCTGGCGCGGTGAGGGCCTTTGGCTTGCCCCCTGCTTTAAAGAGGAAAGCTTCTTCGAGGGGTTTCCCTTGACTGTAACTGCTGAGGAGGCGGACACCATCAGGCGGCTAAATAAAGAAAGTCGAAGAAAGCATCTGGCCGCCAACATGGTCGGGATGGTCAAGATGGCCGAGATGGTCGTTGTCCTCGCTGAGGAGGGGGGAGACTCTGACCGCGTCAAAGAACTGGAGCAGGAGAAAGCTGCCCTTGCCGCAGGCTCTCGAAAGTTGAAGGCCGCTCCGGAGCGATCTGAGGAGATGTTCCGCGAGCAAGCCGAGCTGCTGGCTGCGGAGAAGGAGAACTCGGGGAAGGTTGTCGAGGAAAGGGACTACTTTCGACTGGACCGGGAATGCTTGGAGGCCGATAACGAGCGTCTGGCCAAAGAAGTCGAGGATCTGAAGGCCGCCATGCTCCCCGCCGATGATGAGTCGGAGGAGACAGCCCCCTTGCGAAGTCGCTCGGATCTGGTCGCGCGGATTCACCTCCTCGAAACGGATTGTGTTGGCGCCTTGGCGGATGGTTTTGAGGTCACGGTTAGCCAGCTTACTTTATTGAATCCTGGCTTGAATACCGAGGGGGTGGGTTTTATGTCCCAGATCATCGATGGCCAGGTCGTGCCTCCGCCCGAGTCTCCTGTCGTGGATGCTGGTAGCCCCGGGGAAGTCTATCCTGTGGAATTCTGGTCGGGCCTGTGCGCCTATTTATTGATAGCTGTTTTGGGGCCTGCGTGCCCGTGCATATTTTTTTTGGGCCTGTGTGCCAGTTCTTGTAATTTCTGAACATCTCCGGCCTTCTTGGTCGGTTTATTTCTATTTGTTTTTTGCTTACGAGCTTTTGAATGAATGTTTGTTTCGACCTTAATTATTTGCCCGTGTCTATGTTTTTATATTTTGTGATAAAATTTGCCTAAGTTATGTCCCCGAGTCTCGCCTGTGCTCGGCTGTTACTTTATGGCGAAATTCGCCTAAGTGTTTTCCTCGGGGCATGCTTGTGCTCGGCTTTCCATTTTGTGGCAAAATTTGTCTAAGTGCTTTCCTCGAGTGGAGATTCTTTCGACCCATTTGGTGGTCCGACGTACTTCGAAATGCGTCGGGCGTGCGGAGTAAAGTCGCTTACTTGGGCGTATGACCCAGATCGGGTTCACTTGCCCGTGGTGTGAACTGCCCATCGCGAGCTGAGTGTTCTGCCATACGGGTACTTCGACGGTGGAGCTCGATCGAGGTGTCCATGTCGGGCACTGTCGCTCGTGCTCGTTTCGGCAGAACGATGTTGTGTCATTTGGGCGTAGATCGGGCCCGTACCCTGGCCTTTCTACGTGGTCGAGACATTTCTCTCTGTTGACTAGATGAGGATGTCCGACGATGAGAGTCCTTGGTGTTAAGGGTTTTTAAATATAGTACTGCTTTAGTTTAGCAGCATTCCAGGGTCGTGGCAGTGGTTCTCCGTCTAGTTGCTCGAGGTAGTATGCCCTGGTATCTGTGGTGTCGTGGATGCGGTAAGGCCCTTCCCAGTTCGCGGCCAGTTTCCCTTCGCGGGAGTCTTTCTGGTTTCTTCGTAACACCAGGCTGTCGATTTCGAACTCGCGTTTAATAACCTTGTCGTTGTGACGCAGGGCCACTCGTTGTTTCAGGGTGGCCTCACGCAGGGCTGCCCCCGATCGAATTTCCTCGACTAAGTCGAGCTCGCCCCTGAGTGCCTCGTCATTCATCTCTTCGTCGAGGGGAGTTTTTGTCCGCCTGGAGGGTTCCCTGATTTCTACTGGGATGACGGCCTCGGTGTCGTATGTCAGTCAGAAAGGAGTCTCGCCCGTCGTCGAGTGGGGCGTGGTGCGGTATGCCCACAAGACACTGTGCATCTCCTCGACCCAGCCTCTCTTAGCTTCGCCGAGCCGTCGTTTGAGTCCTCGGAGGATGAATCTGTTAGCAGCCTCGGCTTGCCCATTGGTTTGAGGGTGCTTGACCGAGGTGAAGTGTTATTTTGTTCCCAGTTTGGTGACAAAGTCTTGGAATCCGTGGTCGGTGAATTGGGTGCCGTTATCGGTTACCAGTGCTCTCGAGATCCCGAATCTGGCGAGGATGTTTCTTTTGTAGAAACGGAGGATGTTGTGTAAGGTGATCTTCACGAGAGCCTCGGCCTCTATCCATTTCTTGAAGTAATCCACGACCATAATGAGGAACTTGTTTTGGTAAGTTCATTGCACGAAAGGACCGAGGATATCCATCCCCCACCATGCAAACGGCCACGGGGATGACAGTATGCTCAGCTCGTGAAGGGGAGCGAGGTGCATGTCTCCGTGCCTCTGGCACTTGTCACACTTCTTAACGTGTTCCTTGGTGTCCTGCTGCATTGTCGGCCAATAGTACCCCGCTCGAAGGGCTTTCCTCGCCAAGGACTTACCACCCATGTGTTGGGCGTTAATCCCTTCGTGTATCTCCCACAGCACCTCGGGGACCGTGGATTCGTCGATGCACTTCAGGAGGGGGATGGAGAATCCCCTGCAGTATAGTTTGTGCTCGAGCACCACATAGGAGCATGCTCGTCGCTTCGTGATGGTTGCTTCTGTCTGGTTCGAGGGGAGTTCGCCCTTCGTCAGAAAATTGTACACCGGGGTCATCCAGGACGAGGCATCCCCTATGGCGTGTACCTCGGTGGGTGTCGAGGATCTTTCAATGCTCGGGCGTGACAGGGATTCTTGTATAACGGACTTGTTTCCGCCCTTCTTTCTCGTGCTTGCAAGTTTGGACAATATGTCTGCCCTTGTATTTTGCTCGCGTGGGACGTGTAATATTTCTGCCCGCTCAAACTTTGTCATGTGTTTTTTGACTAAGCTTAAGTATTCGACGAGACTGTCGTTTTTGTCTTGGTAGCTCCCTTGGATTTGGGAGGCAACAAGTTGTGAGTCTGTGAAGATTTGTACCTCGTGGGCTCCTAGGTCCTCGGCTAGCCTCAGTCCTGCGAGCAGGGTCTCGTACTCTGCTTGGTTATTCGACGTCGGGAAGGAGAGGGTTAACGAGTGTTCGATCACTACGCCTTCCTCATTTTTCAGGAGGATCCCCGCGCCACTTCTGGACGAGTTGGAGGCTCCGTCGACGAAGATGGTCCATTTATGCTCTTTCCCGGTGGGCGGGTCGTGAGCGGTCATTTCCGCGACGAAGTCGGCCAGGGCTTGTGCTTTCAGATCTTTCCTGCTCTCGTATTGAATGTCGAATTCGGAGAGCTCTAAGGACCATCTTAACATTCGGCCCTCCATGTCAGGTCGACCTAAGAGTTGTTTCACCGGTTGGTCGGTTCGCACAATGACCGTGTGGGCCAGAAAGTAGTGTCTGAGTCTCCTCGCCGTGTTGACGAGAGCTAGAGCTACCTTTTCTATCTGTTGGTACCTGCTTTCAGGTCCTTGTAGGGCTTTGCTCGTGAAATAAACGGGTTTCTTCCCGTTGATGGTCTCGCGGATGAGAGCCGCGCTGACGGCTTCGTTTGAGACGGCCAAGTACAGGAATAATGGCTCCCCGTCGACTGGTCGAGATAGCACGGGTGGTTGAGATAGACTTTGTTTTAGGTGGCGCAGTGCCCTTTCACATTCCTTGGTCCATTCGAAGGCTGCTTCTTTTCAAAGGAGTCTGAAGAAGGGGAGGGCGTGCTGAGCGGACCTTGGGACGAAGCGGGACAATGATGTGAGCATGCCGTTCATGACTTGTATTGATTTCTTCGACGTCGGGGTCGGGAGGTCGGAGAACGCTTGACATTTGTCGGGGTTGGCTTCAATTCCTCGTTCTGTCAGGTAGAATCCGAGGAATTTCCCCGCCTTGACTCCGAACGTGCATTTTTCGGGGTTGAATCTCATCTTACATTGTCTTGCTTGGGCGAAGACTGCCTTGAGGTGTGCCGCATGATCGGTGTCTGCTTGGGATTTGACGATCATGTCGTCCATGTAGACCTCGAGCATGTCTCCAATCTGCTTGTGGAACACCCTGTTCATCATACGCTGGTAAGTTGCCCCGATGTTTTTTAGTCCAAAGGGCATTACGTTGTAGTAATAATTGCCCGAGATGGTCATGAAAGCCGTGCAATGTTTGTCGCCCATGGCCATCAGAATTTGGTTATGTCCCGAGTAGGCATCCATGAACGACAATGTTTTGTAGCCGGCCGAGTTGTCGACCAGCATATCTATGTTCGGTAAAGGGAAAATATCCTTCGGGCAAGCCCGGTTGAGATTGGTATAGTCAACACACATCCTCCATTTTCCATTATTCTTTTTAACAAGTACAACGTTTGACAGCCAGGTTGAATACCGGGCTTCAGAAATAAAATTTGCCTCTAGGAGGTCTTTTACAGCTTTTTCAGCAGCCTCCGTTTTCTCTGGAGACTGCCTACGCCTACGTTGTACTACGGCCTTAGTGGCAGGATTTATGGCGACACGGTGACAGGCGACCTCAGGGTCGAGTCCGGGCATCTCCGCGGCGCTCCAGGCGAACAAGTCAGCATTCTCACGCAAGCAGTCTTTGATCTGCTTCCTTGCCAGGTCGGGTAGGTCGATGCCAATCTTCATTCCTTTGCTCGGGTCTGCACCGAGGGGGACGAGCTCAAAGTCCCCGTCCGGGATTGGTCGGAGGGGAATTTGCTCGCCGTTAGGAGGTTCGTCCTGATCGAAACGAGCGTCCAGAGCTATGGAGTCGACCTTTGGTGGAGCTCTTTGGTCTTCCTCTTTGGCGGGCTCTGGCTTGTCGGATTCCTGTCGCGAGGTTGTCGGTTTCTTGGCGGGCCTTATCCCGGTGTCGGCAGTGTCGCGTCCTTTAGATGCGGCGTTGAAACACCTTCGAGCAGCGGCTAGGTCCCCCTGGATGGTAGCTACCCGTGCTCTCTTAGTGTAGAACTTTATCTTCAAATGGACGGTGGAGGGTACCGCTGTCAGTTCTTCCAGTGTTGGTCTCCCCAGGATGCAGTTGTAGAGGGACGGGCAGTCGATGACGAGGAAGCGTACTTTAACCTGCCTTGTCGTCGTGCCCTCGCCGAAGGTAACCATGAGCTCAACATACCCCCAAGGCTTGGAGGTCAATCCGTTGAAGCCCTGTAAGTCCGAACCTACATATGGTGAGAGATGGGAGTCGTCCAGCTGCAGAGTCCGGAACAATTGACTGTACATCACGTCGACGGAACTCCCTTCGTCGACTAGGATGTGGTGCACATCAAAGTTAGCCATTCTTGCTCTTATCAGCAGGGGAATGACTGCGTTGGGGGCTCCCCCGGGGAGCTCTTCCAGGTAAAAGGTGATAGGCTCCGACCTACCTTTTACCCTTTCAAAGGTCACTGTTTGCGGAGACACCGCGTCGACCAGTTCGTCCAGCTTTCTTTTTGCCGAATTGATAGTCAGGTCGTTGAATCCTCCGCCATTGATGACCATGGCGGAGGGAAAGTATTCCCACCTGCTGTGCATTGTGAGCGGCTCCTGCAGGTGTTCGGGGACGTTGAAGTCCTCGGGTCTGGTGACGGAGAAGGCGGTTTGGACGGGGACCGACTCGTCAGATGGTCGGGCATCTTCCTCCGGTTCTCTTGCTTCCTAGGCGTCACGACGAGGAGCGTCGTTTCGCCGGTATTGTGCGAGTCTTCCTCCCTTGATGAGGGTTTCGATGGCGTCCTTGAGGTGGACGCAATCTTCAGTCAGATGACCATGGCTCCCATGGTACTGACAATACTTGCTCTTGTCTGCTCCGGGCTTGGCGGGAGCAGGTCGGGGGCGTTTGACGCCGCCCTCTTTAAAGTCCGTGCTGGCACACTCCGCCAAAATGCGCTCGCGGGAAGCTGTGAACGGGGTGTATTCGGTAAAACGCCCCGAGGGTCCTCTTTGCTCTCGGACTTCTCGGGGTCTATCCTCTTTTCTTTTCTCCCCGGTTCGTCGAGGAGGAGCAGCTTCCTGGCACGGGTTGCTACTGGATCCGCGAGTCCTGGGGTCTCGGGCTCTGTTGGCCGCCTCCCTCTCCTCGTAATCCATGTACGCCCGGGCCTTCTCGAGGAGGGCATCGAATGTTCTAGGTGGCTCGATGCCCACCGTGCCAAAGAGGAGCCCCCTCTCTAGCAAATATCTTTTCATGTGGTCTACGCAGGGGACCTGTATGGCTTCGCAGTTGAAGCGATTGATAAACTCTCTCAAGGTTTCATCCTGTCTCTGGATGATGGCCTCGAGAGTCGCCTCGGTCTTTGGGTGTCGTCGAGACGCAATGAACGAACTTATGAATTGGTTCTTCAGGTTTCGCCACGAGGTGATCGATCCCGGAGCGAGGCCTTTATACCAGTCCATTGCTGCCTTTCTGAGGGTCGTGGGGAACAGTCGACATTTGATGGGTCCCCCGACATTGTGGTAATGCAGCATAGCCTCGAACCCGTCGATGTGGTCGACCGGGTCCGCGACTCCGCCGTATTCCTTCAGATGTGGAGGCTTCTCCATGCCCGGGGGTATGGGCGCCTCCATGATTGCTTGTGACAGGGGACCGCAGGGGTCGTCCTTGTCACTTCGCTCCGGGGAGAGTGATGGGGACCTGTAATATTGTCGAGCCCGACGGTCCTGGTCGTGCTGGGCATCTCTCGAGCATGGTGCTCGTTGTTTGATTCTTCCATGCCCGTCTCTGAAGTGTCTTCTTTCTTGTCGTATGGGGGCGTGGCTGCGTCCCCCGACTTCAATGATGGGTTGCCTATCCAAAGGGGGCCGTCTCCCTGAGGGTCGGGGCGACGGGCTTCGGGAGGTGTCTCTGTAGTGTCTCCGCGGGAGAGACGGGAGATGTACATCTGTTACTCGAGGAGGTGGAGTTTGGGGCCTCCTATGTCTCCTCGCAGGTCTTCGATCGTCTTCTAGTTCCCTCAATCTTTCCCCCTGGGCGAAGATGAGGTATTTCGTCTGATTGATCGCCGCAAATAATACGCAGGTTGTGGCATCTGCTCCGGCGGGGACAGGGACTTCCAGGAACTGAGCAGCTCGATGGCTTGTGAGATCTGCGTTGTTTTCTTCGAGCGGCGGAGGGACTGAAGAGGATGATGCAGTGACTCCGTCGCGGTGGACTGAGGGCCCGGGGTTGGAGCCCTCAGGGAGTGTGTTATGACCGGGGTTACCGGCGTTATCGGTGAGTCCATTCTTATCTGCGAGGCCGTTGTTGGTGTCGACGACGCGGACGTTTTAGTCATCACGAACTTGGTCAGCCATGACGGTAGGAGGTGATTTGAGCTTTGGTCTTCGAGGTTTTGCAAGACGGGGAAGCTAGATTCCCACAGACAACGCCACTGATCTTACCTGATCAGACTTGGACTGTCACGACTGGCTCCAAGCAGAAGTTGAACGAGATGGGGGGGGGGGGTACCTGCAAGGCACTCCGATGCTAAAGTGAGCGATAGTACGAGCAGGCATAAATTGTGTGTATGGGTAAGAGAATGAATACCTGACCTTCTAGGAATAAAGGGTATTTATAGCCCCCGGCGCGGGGCCAAGGTCCCTTCATTGGGCCGACCAGGATTGGCCCAATAAAGGAACTGCCAGGTTCTACGTGTGTAGTGGGGACCCGCACGTGGTCTCCTTCCTGGTGATGCTCTGCGAGAAGTACGGAGGGACGAGGATGCGGTCTTTCCGGAGTTCAGGTGATGGAGTAACGGTCATAGTCTGCCCTACGAGGAGGGTGCTCGAGCTGAGCTCGAGCTGGATTTTATGTGGTCGAGGACGTCATGTTCGCGGGCAGCGGCGGGCACGGCTGCAACTTCTGGTCGACGTGCTGGCGAGAATTTTCGAGCACACGCTTCTTGAAGAGTTGCTTGGATTGGGCTTTCGTTCTTGCTCTTGGACCAGGACGGACCCAGTCCAGAACAGTATCTAACTTTTATATTTTCAGTGAACTCATTAGTCACATGTTTTAGTGTCTTTAAAATGCATATATTAAATTATAATCTTATAAATTTTTTATCAAAATATTTATGCCAAAATCTTTATTAATTAATTAAATAAAAATAAGTAAATTAATAAAATGCATAATTATTCATTAAAAATTAATTAATTGAAAAAATGGCTTAAAAGTAGAACATGCCCACGTATTGGCAATTCACCAAAATGATTTTCAAATTATTCATCAATTATAATATTTTGGTTTAAAAATAATAATAGATATCAATTCAAATGTTTCAAATATAAACAAAGTTAATCAATTCATACACAATAATTCTTATAGACAGAATGATGTTTTAATAAACTTTATCATCAATATTGTTTATATTAAATATATCAAAATATTATTATTGTATTTATAGTTTTTTTTTTAAAAAGAGAGGGCTTTCGCCCCACAAAGAAAGGAAAATTAAACAGAAATTAATTTAGGGGTGGTAAAACCTGTGATACGGTGGGAGAACTGACTTGAGGTTTTGCGTTTTGTATTCGCAAATGTTGCGGTTAGCAAGAGTCGCCACCGACTTTTTATTTTATCCTAAGGAAAGGTTAAAAAGCACAGCAAAAAACCTTTGAGATGTTTTCTTGGGTTCGGGGAGTAGATTATAGAAAGGGAAGGTATTAGCACCCTTTCTATCCATGGTTATCCATGGGCTCTTAGTTACTTGCTTAGCTCACTTGCCTTTTGTTTTCAATTTGTTTGAAATGGTGCTTTGTGTGTGGGTTTGAAAATGTTTTGAAAAGAGGCCAATGTAGTGGCAACCTTTGTAATGATCCATGTTGGGATGTATACAAAGGTGTATGTCTTTTGAAAAGGTTTTCATTTGTTTTTGAAAGTTTGTTTTGAAAGTGTTGTGATGTGTGATTTTGAAATTAGGCAAGTGTTTTGTTTTGCAAGTTTGATTCAAGTAACTAAGAGGTTGTCTACTCCTAAATTTCTCAAAAGATTATTGCTATGTTTTAACCCTTTTAACAAGTTTATTCCATCATTGTATTTGGTGGACAATCTCGTGTTAGGATGTGAAAGGGACGGGCGCGGGTCATCGTTTAGACCATAATTGCAATGGTGCCAAGTATCTTTGGGCATTTTCTTTAAGGGACTTGATCATTTTTAGGCAACTTTCGAAAGCGTCGTCGAGGGACTATGATCATTTGAATTGTGTTTGTTTTGCCCAAAGAGACCTAACATGCAATATGGCCCAATTTTGAAAGGCAACAAGTGGATATAACCCTAGGGGTGTTAGTGTGCAAGTGTGTTTTATTGCATACAAGAGTTTTTCTTTGAATTAGGTTTTTCTATTTCATTGATTTTATCTTGCCATACATGTCCTAATTACTAGCAATAAGAAGCGGAAATGTAAAAATCCTACGCTATTACAATAGTTAGGGGAGGGGGATACACATTTGTACATGGGGGGTTCAACGAGAAAAATAGACAAAAAAGAAAATAGCGGAAAACAAGATATATAGAGAGAGAGAGAGGGAGCCTGCGCGCCGTTGGGAGACCATCAGAAGTTCTGACCCAGATCCGCTGTCAGATGATCAACCTGTTGGTGAAACTGGATGAGTCAGAACTTCTGACTCTAGAACCTGTAAAACAGACCCTTGTTAGTGGAGAAACCAGAAGTTCTGATTTCCCTGCGCTGCAAGACAGAAGTTTGTTAGTGGGGAACCCAGAAGTTCGGATTCTGCTGAAAAGGCAATAACTCTCAGAGGTTCTGATGTTATTGACAGCAAAACAGGCTTCAGATGTGCTAACGTCAAAGTCAGCACTTGGCTTTTTCCTGCACTAATCAGAACATCTGCAATCCTGTTGTTACTCCACAAAACAGAAAACATATTTGGGACAGATCCAGCAAAATAGCAAAACGTCTCAGAGGTCAGAATCACCAAGGTCACAGGCAGGTCCTAAACTGGCTCAGAACGTTCTGAGGTATGAGAGTCCTCAGAACATAAACAGCAATAACATGAATATTTACATTATGTTACTTGAATATGCACAGCTGATGATGCTTAACAGTGTGGTGAGGGTCAGCAGGTGCTTACCTGACTTTCTGGAAAATGGTGGGTGAAAGTTAGCTCTTGGTTCTGGTGGTGTTCTGGACAGATTTGGGAAAAGGGAAGTGAAGGCGTATACGTGTATAGGGTCAGAAGTTTGGAAAGAACGTTTTTGGTTTACAGAAAAAAGGGGCTGGGTGTTTGATGAAGTTGAATGTGAGAAACTTAAAGTTATGAAACAAGGCTGGAAATTTTGGCAGAGTTTCAGAATGTTGTGTTGCTAGGAGTTTCGTTTCTCTCTTAGCAATTTTTCTGTTTCTTTTCTTGAACTTCTTGAACATCTTTTGCAGTGGTGAAAGCTTTCTGTTTATAGGCAAAGTTCTTGTGGATATCTTGAACATTTAAGGCGCCAACAGAGTTTGAACTGGTTCTTTGACAGAAATTCCTGGGAAGTTGTGATAACAGCTATTTCTCAGCCTAGGTAGCAGCAGCAGACGTAGATTGGGGGAAGTGACCTCTGAAATGGGCGGTGGCGTGAAGACCCATGCCAGAATCTGTGCAAAAGCATTTTCCAAGCCACACGTGATCGCTCAGGAGTGGTTGGAAGCATTAATGGGCATTAAATGGTGACAAGACCTGTCAATACCAACATTCTGGTTGTTGAATCAGCAGCGTAAACCATGCTCTGGCCTTGGCTACCTGTTGTCTTAGCAAGCTCTGGAAATTTTCCTGGTTTTCTGGTACGTTCCTTGGGTCTACTTCTGGACAATCTGGACTTTCTGTATCAATGTGACACCCATCCCTCTGACCTTTCATCTTCTGACTTCAACCTGTTCTGAAGGAGTCTTCACACTTTCCTGC
Source organism: Vicia faba (assembly GCA_948472305.1). NCBI lineage: Eukaryota > Viridiplantae > Streptophyta > Magnoliopsida > Fabales > Fabaceae > Vicia > Vicia faba. The sequence continues at coordinate 764,808,238 of OX451736.1, forward strand.
TTCTCTTGCATTCCCTTAGCAAGTTCTGACTGAGCTTGTGTAACTGCTGAAGGGGTAACTTCTGACCACGCTGAGCCAAGCTTGCAACTTCTGATTGAACTGATATAACTGCTGAAGAGCCAACTTCTGACCATCTTCATCTGGAATGGGTCCAGAAGTTCTGAAGCGCTGATTTTTCTAAAAAACACTTATTTTAAAGAAACATTCTAAGCACTTGGAATTTGATTTTCCTCAAGATGAAAGCGTTGTTTCCGGAGTTTGTGAGATCATCTTGCCCTTGTAAGTGGCTTGCCTGGGCAAAAGGATAACCCAGGACTTGGATTTGTTCCAGGGGACTTTGAAAAATCTAAGATGGTTTCCTGAAGAAAGGGAGGGCAAATTTTGGGGTACAACAGTTGCCCCTGTTCAATCTTCTTGAACCTGAAGAGTTAGATTGGCGAGTTTGCCTTTCGCGACTCGAGGGTAAAAGGAGATTGGACACCAGAGTGCCCGAAAATTTGCACTCGCCTAGTAGAGTATCAGCAATGGGAATGGGCTTATAGATGCCATTTGGAGAGGCGGTAGATAGGGAGATGGGCTTACAGATGCCATCCGGAGACGTGACAGAACCTTGTCGGGAATGGGCTTATAGATGCCATTTGGAAGTGTCGATCGCATAAGAGATTCCTTAGCGAGAAATTTGTATATTTGAGAAAGACGGATGTTTTCCTGGCTTGTTACAGGTGTTTGATCTTCAATCTCCTTATGCAGATGTGCCCCGGCTGGATACAGGTATCGAATCTACAATTGATTGCTCACAGATGTGCCCTGGCTGGATACAGGAGTTGAATCTGGAAATAGTCGTTAATAGATGTGCCCTGGCTGGATACAGGAATCGAATCTTCGGACTCTTCAGACGTGCCCTGGCTAGATACAGGAATCGAGTCTGGAAACGTGACAGTTGATAGATGTGCCCTGGCTGGATACAGGAATCGAATCTTTGAACTCTTCAGACGTGCCCTGGCTAGATACAGGAATCGAGTCTGGAAATTGATCACTCTTAGATGTGCCCTGGCTAGATACAGGTATCGAATCTTTGAATTCTTCAGACGTGCCCTGGCTAGATACAGGAATCGAGTCTGGAAATGTTGTAGTTGATAGATGTGCCCTGGCTGGATACAGGAATCGAATCTTTGAACTCTTCAGACGTGCCCTGGCTAGATACAGGAATCGAGTCTGGAAACTGATCACTCTCAGATGTGCCCTGGCTAGATGCAGGTATCGAATCTGGAATTGTGACAGTTGAAGGTAGTTGTTTTCGGGATTGTCTTTTTCCTGAAAAGGCGAAAACATAAGTGGTATGCAATATCATGATGTATGATATGCATGATGTTATGATGTTCAACATGAGATGTTGTATGCGTTTCATCATGTATGTAAGCAAGATGTATAAAAATGTGAAATGTTTATGAGTGTAATTTCATCTTAGGAAAATAAATCCTTGACGAACGGCCGGGAAGCTGCTCTGTGGAAGAGATACTTGGCCGAAGTTTTGATGAGAGGCCTGCTGAGGACTTTAACGACGGATTCCGCTGAGGATAATGATGATAAACTCCGCTGGGGAATTCCAAAGATAAACTCTGCTTGGGAATACCAAAGATAGACTCCGCTGGGGATTGTAGGAACTTTGCCGAGAGCGGTCTTCCGTGGCTTTTAGCTGAGGATATCCCAGTTATAAGTCCTTGTGAGGGAATAAGTCTAAATAAACTCGGGTGAGACGTCCGTGTCTCGCAGGGGATAAGCTTGCAGAATTTACTGGGGAGATTGATTGAACTTTAAGACCTGCCGGGGAATGTTGGGTCCTTTTAGGATCGACGGGGAGCCAACTTTGCTTGGGGAAAGTATTGTCGCGTCCTGTTTTTTTTTCTGCGAGGAATTGAGATGATTTGGCCACAATCTTCAGTTGAACCTACCTTGGTGCCTTGGCAGACAAAACAACCAGACTGCAATAGACAACTCCACATTGCCCCTGTCTTTGATGTCACCTGTAATTAATCTCTTGTTTCATATGCAAACATTTATGAATCAGCAATTTAATGTCAAATGCATATATCAAAAATGAACATTGGACGTTCTTCGCAAGACAAAACACAAAAAGGAAAACAATGGTAATTTGTATGGACAAGTGAATTTGTATTGATTTAAACTTTGCCTGTGAATAGGCGCTCTTGTACAAGAGACTGACATCCTAGTAAGAGGACATCGCCAAATAGTATAGAGCTTACAGTTTTGAAAAAGGAAATAAAACAGCTATGTGAACAATCCCACTGGGTTCCAATTCTGCTATCGCCTTTATGTCTTCGAAAGTCTCATCGTTTTGCTTCCTAGTTGAAGATGAAGCTGATTGGTCGATGCCGAAACCTGAGCTAGATAGTTGATGCCGAATTCCGGATGCGAAGTGATCCAATGAGACATAGTGTTACGCCTTTATCCCTAACTTTTGCCTAGACCGCCCTTTCGGGTTTTCAGTCCACCGGGATACCCATTTTTGCCCAAGCCGCCTTTTCAGGTTTTCGACTTGCCGGGTGTACAGATTTTTTTTATATTCATTTCATCCCTTATTTTTGCCCGAACCCTTTTGGTTCGCCGGGAAGCCCTTATTTTTGCCTAGGTATGTCAACCTAGCGGGTCTTTTATTTATGCGTAGTATTTTTTCACTATGTCTGCATTGGCGGGGTGAGGAAGGTCGTCACCATCCATGGTGGTTAGGATCATGGCTCCTCCTGAGAACACACGTTTAACCACAAATGGCCCTTCGTAAGTAGGGGTCCATTTGCCCCGGGGATCACTTTGAGGAAGGATGATGCGTTTGATTACCAGGTCCCCAACTTGATACTCTTGCGGTCTGACTTTCTTGTTAAATGCCCTGATCATCCGTTTCTGATACGTTTGACCATGACAGATAGCAGTGAGCCTCTTTTCGTCAATCAGATTTAATTGATCAAGTCGAGTCTGGATCCAATCATCTTCATTCAAGTCTGCATCCTTCATTATCCGGAGAGAGGGTATCTGGATTTCGATCGGCAAGACTGCCTCCATGCCATAGACCAAAGAGAAAGGAGTTACCCCGGTTGACGTCCTTGCTGAGGTGCGGTACCCATGAAGAGCGAACGGTAACATCTCGTGCCAATCTTTATAGGTCACTGTCATCTTCTGCACAATTTTCTTGATATTCTTATTGGCTGCCTCTACAGCCCCATTCATCTTCGGCCGGTAGGGAGAAGAATTGTGGTGCTGTATCTTGAATTGTTCACAGAGTTCAGTGATCATTTTGTTATTGAGATTGGTACCATTATCCGTAATGATTCTTTCTGGGACGCCGTACCGACAGATCAGATTATGCCGGATGAAACGCGCCACGACGCTCTTGGTTACTGTGGCATAGGAAGCTACCTCAACCCATTTCGTGAAGTAATCGATCGCCACCAAGATGAAGCGATGCCCGTTGGATGCCGTTGGTAGGATCTCACCGATCATATCGATGCCCCACATTGCGAAGGGCCAAGGTGCTGTTAGGACATTCAAAGGAACTGGAGGGATATGCACCTTGTCAGCATAGATCTGGCACTTATGACAAGTTCGAGAGTGTTGGTAACAATCGGCTTCCATTGTGGACCAGAAATATCCTGCCCGAAGGATTTTCTTAGCCATGGTGTGTCCACTGGAGTGCGTTCCGAATGTACCTTCATGTAATTCCATCATGATTTTCTCCGCTTCAGCCTTATCCACACAACGTAGCAAAGTTGAATCATGATTCCGTTTGTAGAGAATGTCGTTGCTGAGGAAGAATTTTGCAGCAAACCTCCTCATGAACTTCTTATCATTGACAGATGCACCTTCCGGGTATTCCTGAGCTTCCAAGTACCTCTTCACCTCGTGATACCAGGGTTTTTCAGTCACTTTCTCAGCCTCGAGCTCACAGCAGTATGCCGGTTCATCCAACTTCCAGATAATGATTCGGGGAGCCTCATTGTCCCATTTAACTTTGAACATTGAAGACATCGTGGCTAGTGCGTCCGCTAGCTGATTCTCCTCTCTGGGGAAATGCTCAAAATTTATCTCTTCAAAGTGAGGGAGCAAGGTCGACACATACTCCTTGTAAGGAATAAGATTCGGGTGTTTCGTATCCCACTCGCCCTTGATCTGATTGATCACGAGAGCGGAATCTCCGAAGACACTTAGAAACTTGATCCTCAAATCGATTGCAGCTTGAAGACCCATGATACATGCCTCATATTCTGCCATGTTGTTGGTGCAGCTGAAACATAATCGGGCGGTGAGGGGAGTATGAGTTCCTTTGGGAGATATGATTACAGCACCGACGCCGTTACCCAAAGCATTGGAGGCTCCATCAAAATGCATGGACCATCGGGATCCTTCCTCAGGTCCTTCATCCGGTCCAGGTACTTCACAGTCGGTTACCACCATGATATCTTCGTCCGGAAAATCAAAGTTCAATGATTGGTAATCGTCCACAGGTTGGTGTGCCAAATGATCAGCCAGTACACTTCCCTTAATTGCTTTCTGAGTTGTATACTGGATGTCATATTCTGTTAAGATCATTTGCCATCTTGCTATTCTCCCAGACAGAGCGGGCTTTTCAAATATGTACTTGATGGGATCCATCTTTGAAATCAATAAGGTAGTGTGAGTCAGCATATACTGTCTCAGCCGGCGAGCAGCCCATACAAGAGCGCAGCAAGTTTTCTCAAGCAGTGAGTAACGAGACTCACAGTCGGTAAACTTTTTGCTCAAGTAATAAATAGCGTGCTCTTTTCGGCCAGACTCGTCATGCTGCCCCAGCACACACCCCATCGAATTGTCAAGTACTGTCAAGTATAGTATCAGAGGTCTTCCTTCCACCGGTGGCATAAGAATGGGTGGCTCTTGGAGATATTCCTTTATCCTTTCAAAGGCGGCCTGACATTCATCATTCCAGCGTACCACTTGATCTTTCTTCAGTAATTTGAAGATTGGCTCACAAGTAGCAGTCAGATGTGAGATGAATCAGGCAATGTAATTCAGTCGTCCTAGGAAACCTCTGACTTCTTTCTCTGTTTTTGGAGTCGGCATCTCTTGTATGGCTTTTACCTTGGCAGGATCCACCTGAATACCTTTATCACTTACAATGAAACCTAACAACTTTCCGGATCTTACCCCAAAGGTGCATTTGTTGGGATTCAACCTCAGCTTGTATAACTTGAGTCGGTCAAATAACTTCCTCAGATGGTCAAGGTGCTCCTCCTCAGTTTGAGACCTTGCAATCATGTCATCAACGTATACCTCAATTTCATGATGGATCATATCATGAAATAAAGCAACCATGGCACGTTGTTAGGTTGCCCCAGCATTTTTTAATCCGAATGGCATGACCTTATAACAGAAGGTCCCCCACTGAGTCACAAATGTAGTCTTCTCCATATCTTCAGGAGCCATCTTGATCTGATTATACCCTGAAAAACCATCCATGAAGGAGAACACCTTGTGTTGAGCTGTATTGTCAACAAGGACATCGATGTGAGGTAGGGGGAAGTCATCCTTGGGGCTGGCCCTGTTCAAATCCCTGTAGTCGACACACATTCTGACTTTACCGTCCTTCTTCGGTACTGGCACCACATTGGCAACCCACTGGGGGTAGGAAGTTACTGCAAGGAAACCGGCATCAAATTGCCTCATAACCTCGGCCTTGATCTTTTCAGACATCTCTGGACGCATTCGTCGAACTTTTTGTTTTACCGGAGGGCAATCTTCCTTGGTTGGCAGATGGTGAACTACAATGTCGGCATCCAAACCAGGCATATCTTCATAGGACCAAGCAAAAATCTCCATGTAGTCTTGTAGCATCTGGATCAATTGTTGCTTCACGCTGAGCTCTAGATTGGCACCAATCTTGACCTCTTTCCTATCTGTCTCAGTACCCAAGTTAATTGTCTCCACAGGCTCTTCATGTGGTTGAATAGCCCTCTCTTCCTGGAGTAGCAGTCTTGCGAGTTCACCAGGCACTTCGCAATCATCTTCTCCTTCGTCTTCGGCAAAATTGATCGGATTTTCGAAGTCATAACTGGCGGTAGCAGAGCTGTTACCAGTGAGATCCAGAGTGGATTGAAACCTGTATAAGTGAGTGTGTGTAAATACAGCTGTCTTGCAATATATATAACACAGAAAGGAAAAGAGCACAAGATTTGAAATGCAACAAACGTCCAATGTTTTGATTGATGATATATGAAAATGTCATACAAAAAGCCCTCACAAATGGAGCTACGATGCCCCGGGTAGGACACCGAGCCAACAAAGTTTTATCATATTGTTTGTTACAAATTCGGAAATCAAAAGAAATTAATTACTGCGTGACAAATGTGATAGGGGTAAAATCCTTTGCCGTCCAGTTGCTTGGTCCGTCGCCGGTAGTCGGGTAAATCCAACTATCAAACTCTGCTTCCTCCACATCCTCCTCGATAGCGTTCACTCTTGAGCTGGAAATAAACACCGGAGCCTTTCCGATCTTCCCTTTGCGCACCACCTTCTGAGCCTCTGCAGTAAAGCCTAGCCCAAACTTGTCGTTCTTCTGAGTGAAGTCAGGAAGCTGACCCCAGTGTGCACAATTGCCTTTCTGAACCACAGCCCGGGCATCCCTTAGGGAAGCCATCTTCAAGGAATCATTCTCTTCGGCCATTGTCTCTGCGGCTGCTGAAATTGGATGCACCTCCTCGAAATGCTGGAAGGGGGTTTCAATAAACTCTCTGTCCACCTCGATGTACCTGAAGGAATTCAAATGGCTCACCATATACTCCTCTTCTCCTTGCACAGTGACAATCTTTCCCCTGACGGGATACTTCAGCTTCTGGTGCAAGGTGGAGGTCACTGCCCCAGCTTTATGGATCCAAGGTCGACCCAACAGACAAGAGTACGATGGACGTATATCCATCACGTAAAAGGTAGAGTCGAACACTTGAGAGCCCACACGAATAGGGATGTTAACCTCTCCGTGAACCATCCTCTTGGAACCGTCAAAGGCCCTGACGATGATATTTCTGGGTTTCAACTCCAGGCCTTCATAATCCAGACGATCTAAAGCCTTTTTCGGAAGAACATTCAAAGAAGAACCAGTGTCCACCAATACATGTGCCAGAGTAGTGCCCCTGCATTCAATAGAGACATGCAGGGCATCATTGTGGTCTCTCCCTTTTGCGGTTAGATCAGCATCTGAAAAACCCAAGCTGTTGTCCGCCGTCAGATTCGCTATGCAATCAGTGAACTGGACTGCAGACGTTTCCTGCAGCACATGGGCCGTCTTGAGAAATGAGATCAAGGCCTTAGCATGGGCCTCGGAGCATAGCAATAAGGAGAGCAGGGAGATCTTGGAGGGCGTATGCCCCAACTGCTCGACAACATTAAAATCACTCTTCTTTATTATTTTCAGAATCTCCTCCATTTCTTGTCGGGAGGCCTCAGCATTTATGGGTATTGGTGCCTCCATCCGGGCAGGCTCTTCTTCAATCCCTTTGCCCCGAGCATTTGATGACTCGGCAGCAGGGAACACAATTTGATCGGCAACAGGACTAGGTAAACTTGTAGGTTTTATGAGGAGGGGTTTTTGAATAGCGGGCGGCGCAATGTCAGGCGAGAAGAGCCTGCCACTGCGGGTGACCTTGGCTGGACCAGTGATATCGCAGATACTGGCACTAGCGTCGAATTCTTGCTTGATTCCATTTACATATACGTCTGCCCCATAATGCCAGGGGACAGCTTTATCAGACACGTAGGAGAGGGGCCCCGGAACAGTAATGATCACAGGCGCAACTGTCATGATTTGAATAGGCTTCTTCGGGGGAGCCTCGATTGGATTTTTGAAGATGGTAATCACAGCAACTTCTTTCATCGGAACCAATTGAACAGTAGTCTTTTTGAATAGAATCTCCTTGCTATCCATTAGGCCTTGGATGCCTAACCTCAGCAGGGGACAATCAGATAGGGAAATAGCACAGAATAGGCAACCTTCACCGCAACCCGGAAATAAACCGGCCCGCAGTAGGTTCTTCTTAACAGTCTTCAGAGGGGTAACAACTTCATCTACTGAAACAGCGTACACTTCTTTCTCAATGGCATTTATCCTATGCTGGGGCATAGGAGCCGTTACAACATTTGGTCTCTCCGGCGCTTCAAACTGAATTTCCTTTGCGTCGATCAGATCTTGTACTTTGTTTCTCAAGGCCCAGCAATCATCAGTAGTGTGCCCGGGACTATCAGAATGATAAGCACACCGGGCATTTGGGTTATATTTAGGAGACGCAGTGTTGACGACCTTAGGAGCTTCTTTGAGGGTCACCAGGTTGGTGGATAACAGTTGGGGTAAAATTTGAGATAATGTCATACTTAGTCGGGTATACTGCCTCTTGGGCCTTTCGCTTCTTTGTTGATTGTACTGCTGAGGAGCAGCAACAGGTTTGGAGATGACCAAAGCATTGACGGCTTGGCGACTTTCGGGCTTGACTTGTCTTCTAGGACCATAGACGGCACTTGCTTCTTTCTTAAACGGCCTCTTCTCAGCACTTGTAGAGGTAGCCTTCTGTATCTTGCCTGACCTGATGCCAGCTTCAATTCTTTCTCCTGTTAATATCAAATCTGTAAATCCAGCAGAGGAGTTACCAACCAAATGATTGAAAAACGGACCAGACAAAGTCCCAAGGAACATATCAACCAGCTCTCGATCAGTTAATGGAGGCTGCACCCTGCCAGCCAAATCTCTCCATTTTTTAGCGTACTCTTTGAACCCTTCACCCGTCCCTAGAGACATACCCTGAAGTTGGGTACGCGTAGGAGCGAGATCATAATTGTATTGGTATTGTCTGTAGAATGCGGTTGCCAAATCTTCCCAGTGTCGGATGCTAGCTCCGTCCAATTGGTAGAACCATTCAAGCTGTGACCCCGAGAGGCTATCTTGGAAGAAGTGAATCCAGAGGTTCTTATCCGCCGTGTAAGGTTGGATTTTCCTTACGTATGACCTTAGATGCAGCTTTGGGCAGGAGACCCCATCATACTTGGCGAAGGCAGGCGCCTTAAACTTGTGTGGAATGACTACCCCAGAAGATAACCCTAAATCTCCGAAATCCAGTCCCGGCACATTCTGAATCTCCATGGCGCTCAAGCGGTCCTCCAATTGTTTGTATCTGTCAGCAGCAGGTGGGTATTGTTCGTCGTTATAGTCCGTCTCGTTGTCGGAGACTGCGGGACTAGGAGCTCCTCCCCTTTGGGGACTGTTTTTCTCAGCAGAAGAGGTAGTTGGATCAGCTTCATTGTGGAGTGTGTTCCCAAATCTGCGTCCGGTGTTGAACAGCGCAGTCCTCTTTTTCTTCTTCTTCTTCAGGAGTAGAGTCTTTAACTCTTGCTGACCTTGGGCTAGGCTTAGGACCATTTCTTGAAACTGTGCACTTTGGGCCTGAAGGGCCTTGATTGCTTGCTCACTGGATGATTCTGGATTCATGATGACTGTTCACACAAACAGCGAAGAAAATTAAGCAACCTGCGAAATAGGGTACCTGCTATGCATATGGTGCAATGGAATGCGTATGTATGCAATGCATTCAAGGATTTAGAATATTCAAAATTTGTTGTAAACAAAAAGGAACGCACATCATATTAATAAGGAGAAATTCGTTAGTACATAAACGCCTCATGGGCCAAATATTACAAAATAACTCCTTAAGGTAAAAAGACATTGCGCATCCTCTTTGGCGCGATGTAGGTGTTGAGATTCCTTTCCTCGTGCAGCAGGCGGGTGAGTTCCAGGACCTTCTTTTCACTAGCATGTAGACTGGTCTCAAGAGAATTCCGTTCTTCCTTAAGCTGGACCCAACTCTTCTGCATCTCTTCCCAGGAGGTGGGCATGTCGGGATGTTGAATGGTGTAGGATGCTTTTCCTTCCAAGACTGGTTCTTTGACCACAGGAAGCATATGAGGATAAGGCATCACTAATTTCTGGGAGCGGGCTCGTACCCACTTGAGGTAAGGTTCCAACGGGATGGAGTTCCGGTGCCCCAATGTCTTGCTGTCTATCCTACTTGGCATCCTCCAAGCTCTGATAAATCTCTGACGAAGTCCTTGAGTATCGTTGTCGAAGTCAAAAACTATGTCGGGAATTAACATGTCATGGGGGCCATCCTTCCGAGCATAACCAAACTGTCTCCAAGCCAGGCATGGGTTGTAAGTAATACCTCCTATGATTCCAAATAAAGGAACATTAGGGTACTCCCCGCAACGATCGATGATAGTGACATCTTCTCTAGACCTAGGGCACCAATGTATATCTGCATGTGTAAGAGTCATCAACCGTTGTGACCATCTCAAACCCCGCTCGTTCTTCAGGACTGATTGTGGAAGGTGCGAAATAAACCACCTTCCCAGGAGAGGAGTGCAACACATAAGGACACCTCTTTTTCTCATGGTTCGAGTGTAACATGAGTGAAGGATGTCCCCCAGCAACGTAGGTATAGGATTCCTGGACATAAAGATCTGGACAACACTGATATCTATAAGCTGATCTGGGTTAGGGAACAACACCAAACCATAGACAAGGAGGGCCACAACTTCTTCAAAGGCTTGCAAGTCAAGGGAGTTCCAACATTCATGGGCCTTTTCAAACAGAAACCTGGCTAAGAACCCTTTGATACCACTTCTAACTTCCCAATGTCCCTTGAGGTCAGATGTCTGTAGGTGCAAGGCTTTAGCAATCTCTTCAAGCTTGGGTTCCTCTTCCGCACCGTTGTAGGGTAGTTGATCAAGGATAGGGACCTTCAGAAGTCGGGAGAACTCTTCCAATGTAGGCACCAACTGATAATCCGGGAAGGTGAAGCAGTGATGCAGAGGGTCAAAGAATTGGAACAGGACCTTTATCAAGTCTTCCTCAATGTTGGTGTTAACCAAGCTGATGAGTCTTCCATGTCTCTCACTGAATGAAGAGCCCTCGGGAATCCTGGACAAAAGTTCCTTAAGCTGAGGAGGGATCTTTACAAGGCTAATCTGAATTGTCTTTCTGCGAGCAGTTTCCATGTCCTATAAAACAAGAACAAAGATGAAGATTCGAAACCCTTGAAATGGTTAGTCAATGCTCATGATGTTTGTATGATGTAATGATGGGATGATTAAATACAATTTTCACAGAGGCAAACATGGTAAGGCACACAAGTCACACAAACCCTTAGAGTTTAGGCCTGCATGGAGTCTGGGTATTACCCTCTTGAAGTTTGGTGGGCTCAACCTGTCCTATCAAAAGTAACCGGGTTCTAAAGGTCCCAATATCACGGGATTGCTTTCATTGTTCATCGTTTCGATTTAGCCACTGAACTGGCGACCGAAATATTCCAGGAAAGCAACCCTCAATTGAGTGTAGTATCGAGTATCAACCAACCTCGGACTGCACCAAAGTCAGTTATCTCACTACCCTAAAAAAGGCCAAGATGGTTCAATTAAGGTTCCTAAGGTCAGTTGATGCTTCATGACACCACGCGGCGGCCCCGTACTCTCCTTGACTGAACTCAAGGGTTACCGGTACACACCAAAGTGCCACATCAACGTAGCAGACTGTTTCAACCATGTCGGTATACCCCGCACAGTTCCCTCACAGCCTTGTCGCTACTTTCTAAGGTATCCCCAGATCCGGGTTAAGATCTATAAAACTCCGATACAAAGCCCACAAATGTAAAAGCAAACAAAGCAAGCAATTGAAAACAATGGTGGTCTAAACCCTAAGGTTATTCCACTTTTAAGTAAAATCCCCAGCAGAGTCGCCAGTTCTGTGATACGGTGGGAGAACTGACTTGAGGTTTTGCGTTTTGTATTCGCAAATGTTGCGGTTAGCAAGAGTCGCCACCGACTTTTTATTTTATCCTAAGGAAAGGTTAAAAAGCACAGCAAAAAACCTTTGAGATGTTTTCTTGGGTTCGGGGAGTAGATTATAGAAAGGGAAGGTATTAGCACCCTTTCTATCCATGGTTATCCATGGGCTCTTAGTTACTTGCTTAGATCACTTGCCTTTTGTTTTCAATTTGTTTGAAATGGTGCTTTGTGTGTGGGTTTGAAAATGTTTTGAAAAGAGGCCAATGTAGTGGCAACCTTTATAATGATCCATGTTGGGATGTATACAAAGGTGTATGTCTTTTGAAAAGGTTTTCATTTGTTTTTGAAAGTTTGTTTTGAAAGTGTTGTGATGTGTGATTTTGAAATTAGGCAAGTGTTTTGTTTTGCAAGTTTGATTCAAGTAACTAAGAGGTTGTCTACTCCTAAATTTCTCAAAAGATTATTGCTATGTTTTAACCCTTTTAACAAGTTTATTCCATCATTGTATTTGGTGGACAATCTCGTGTTAGGATGTGAAAGGGACGGGCGCGGGTTATCGCTTAGACCATAATTGCAATGGTGCCAAGTATCTTTGGGCATTTTCTTTAAGGGACTTGATCATTTTTAGGCAACTTTCGAAAGCGTCGTCGAGGGACTATGATCATTTGAATTGTGTTTGTTTTGCCCAAAGAGACCTAACATGCAATATGGCCCAATTTTGAAAGGCAACAAGTGGATATAACCCTAGGGGTGTTAGTGTGCAAGTGTGTTTTATTGCATACAAGAGTTTTTCTTTGAATTAGGTTTTTCTATTTCATTGATTTTATCTTGCCATACATGTCCTAATTACTAGCAATAAGAAGCGGAAATGTAAAAATCCTACGCTATTACAATAGTTAGGGGAGGGGGATACACATTTGTACATGGGGGGTTCAACGAGAAAAATAGACAAAAAAGAAAATAGCGGAAAACAAGATATATAGAGAGAGAGAGGGAGCCTGCGCGCCGTTGGGAGGCCATCAGAAGTTCTGACCCAGTTCCGCTGTCAGATGATCAACCTGTTGGTGAAACTGGATGAGTCAGAACTTCTGACTCTAGAACCTGCAAAACAGACCCTTGTTAGTGGAGAAACCAGAAGTTCTGATTTCCCTGCGCTGCAAGACAGAAGTTTGTTAGTGGAGAACCCAGAAGTTCGGATTCTGCTGAAAAGGCAATAACTCTCAGAGGTTCTGATGTTATTGACAGCAAAACAGGCTTCAGATGTGCTAACGTCAAAGTCAGCACTTGGCTTTTTCCTGCACTAATCAGAACATCTGCAATCCTGTTGTTACTCCACAAAACAGAAAACATATTTGGGACAGATCCAGCAAAATAGCAAAACGTCTCAGAGGTCAGAATCACCAAGGTCACAGGCAGGTCCTAAACTGGCTCAGAACGTTCTGAGGTATGAGAGTCCTCAGAACATAAACAGCAATAACATGAATATTTACATTATGTTACTTGAATATGCACAGCTGATGATGCTTAACAGTGTGGTGAGGGTCAGCAGGTGCTTACCTGACTTTCTGGAAAATGGTGGGTGAAAGTTAGCTCTTGGTTCTGGTGGTGTTCTGGACAGATTTGGGAAAAGGGAAGTGAAGGCGTATACGTGTATAGGGTCAGAAGTTTGGAAAGAACGTTTTTGGTTTACAGAAAAAGGGGCTGGGTGTTTGATGAAGTTGAAGGTGAGAAACTTAAAGTTATGAAACAAGGCTGGAAATTTTGGCAGAGTTTCAGAATGTTGTGTTGCTAGGAGTTTCCTTTCTCTCTTAGCAATTTTTCTGTTTCTTTTCTTGAACTTCTTGAACATCTTTTGCAGTGGTGAAAGCTTTCTATTTATAGGCAAAGTTCTTGTGGATATCTTGAACATTTAAGGCGCCAACAGAGTTTGAACTGGTTCTTTGACAGAAATTCCTGGGAAGTTGTGATAACAGCTATTTCTCAGCCTAGGTAGCAGCAGCAGGCGTAGATTGGGGGAAGTGACCTCTGAAATGGGCGGTGGCGTGAAGACCCATGCCAGAATCTGTGCAAAAGCATTTTCCAAGCCACACGTGATCGCTCAGGAGTGGTTGGAAGCATTAATGGGCATTAAATGGTGACAAGACCTGTCAATACCAACATTCTGGTTGTTGAATCAGCAGCGTAAACCATGCTCTGGCCTTGGCTACCTGTTGTCTTAGCAAGCTCTGGAAATTTTCCTGGTTTTCTGGTACGTTCCTTGGGTCTACTTCTGGACAATCTGGACTTTCTGTATCAATGTGACACCCATCCCTCTGACCTTTCATCTTCTGACTTCAACCTGTTCTGAAGGAGTCTTCACACTTTCCTGCTTCTCTTGCATTCCCTTAGCAAGTTCTGACTGAGCTTGTGTAACTGCTGAAGGGGTAACTTCTGACCACGCTGAGCCAAGCTTGCAACTTCTGATTGAACTGATATAACTGCTGAAGAGCCAACTTCTGACCATCTTCATCTGGAATGGGTCCAGAAGTTCTGAAGCGCTGATTTTTCTAAAAAACACTTATTTTAAAGAAACATTCTAAGCACTTGGAATTTGATTTTCCTCAAGATGAAAGCGTTGTTTCCGGAGTTTGTGAGATCATCTTGCCCTTGTAAGTGGCTTGCCTGGGCAAAAGGATAACCCAGGACTTGGATTTGTTCCAGGGGACTTTGAAAAATCTAAGATGGTTTCCTGAAGAAAGGGAGGGCAAATTTTGGGGTACAACAAAACCCTTCTCATCTGCTTCTAAAATATGCTTGAACTCGTTCAGGCAATTCTCATAGCTGCAATAAGTGTTGTTGCTTGATAAGCTAATATTAGCCATTGCATCCGTTAAATAGTTAGCATCTCTATAAACATGAGTAACTGTAACTTCCCACTCCAAATCCAACAGCATGCGGATCTCTTTAACAAGAGAACTACCATGAATTATCCTTGCATTATCTGTCTTTACATCTTCTACGTCGTTCATGCAATCCACTTTAACCTCCACTTTGTGAAACTTAAAGCTCTGGGCTACCTTGAGACCTTCTAAAACTCCCCAAAGTTCCGCAATATACGGATCGCGTCTTCCTACTAATTTAGAGAAACATGTTAACCATTCCCCATCACTTCCCCTGATAACTCCACCACACCCTATAATGTCATTCTGACTAGCTTCATCAGTATTAAGATAAACCATACCTTCAATTGGTTTTCTCCAACCAATGTTAGCACTAATCGGATGCCCCTCCATGCTAATATCCTGCATTTTACTCGTTGATCTATAAAGCTTCAGCATTTGGTTAATTACCAAATCCTGATTATATGGGCGAACATATCCTCCTTCAAACTTCTCTTTGTTTCTCTAAATCCACGCACAATGACACACCATCGCCCATAAACTACTCCACTCCTCCTTGGGGCCATTCTCCTTCGAAATACCAATGTTCAACTTAATTCATTCCTGCAAGGTAGCCGTGAAAAATCTATGTCTCATGTTTACCGACACTTTACGAATCCATAGTTGCTTAATAAGGGTGCAATCTCGTAAAGCATGCATGCAAAATAGTTTCAGGACAGTCCAAACAATAATCACATCACTTATCTTCTAAGCCCATGTTAAACTTTATGTCATTTGTCATTAACCTACCATGCCTAATAATCCAAATAAAGCTTCGAATTTGTTCCAGAACTTTCAATTTCCAGATTGCCAACCAAACATTATCCTTCACTGAACCGTCCGCACACATTGCATGATACATATGAGAAACAAAAACCACATCATTGTTACTACTTCGAAACATAAAAATGTCTTCACCATAACCAATTTGTGGAGGCAGTATGGCTGATATCTTTTTTAGAACAGTTGCAGGCAGCCAAGTCCTCATCGCATTCCAATCCCACATGCCATCCTCACGGACCATGTCACACAACCTCACGTCTTTCCACTGACCTGGGATAACAGAAGTACAATCTACAATGCATTTTTCCTCTTCTTGCCAATTGTCGTGACAGAATTTTATGGACTTACCATTTCCTATCTTCCACTTACTTATCCTTTTTAACATAGGCTAACATTTAACAATGTTCCTCCATAGGTGGAAGTCTGAAATCTTCGCTATAGCATTATCTTGCCCAGACCCTCTATTATACTTACCTCTCATGACTTCACATTAAAGATCATTCACCCTCTTGTGCATCTTTATGCCAAGCTTCAAAATACATGCTTTGTTCATGACATGCAGGTTTGGTAGACCTAACCCACCCTTATTTTTCTCCTTAGTCACCTTCTCCCACCCAACTACATGAACTTTCTGATACTGCTCCGTGTCACCCCAAATAAAGCTTCGTTGAATCTTCTGAATTATCTCAATGCGAATCTTAGGAGAATATTAATCATTATAGGGTATATTGGGATAGATTCGATAACACTCTTGGCTAGAGTTACCCGTCCCGCAAAGGCTATTTGTTGCCTCTTCCATTGCATGAGTTTCACTTTCACTTGAGCAACAATATAATCAAAATTTGTCTTCTTTGAAGCTTTACCTGTCAATGGGATTCCAAGGTATTTACCAAGCGATTTTGTCTCCCGGAACCCTGAGATTCTCACCAACTTTTCCTTAGGACTCCTAGTTGTATTAGGTGAGAAAAGAACACTTTTCCTTCCTCACCTTCTGACCTAACATGCTATAAAACCCTTCCAGAATGTTGATGACACAACACATTTGGTCTTCAGAAGCTTCATCAAACAACAAAAGATCATCTGCAAAGATTTGATGCGACATAGGACCATTTCTTCCTGCGGTCGGAGCTCTCCATCTCCATTCATGAACTGCTTCTCCAATAATATGAGATAATTTGTCAATGCACAAGACAAAAAGGAATGTAGATATGGGATATCCTTGTCGAATACCACGGCCTGGACGGAAATATTCTCCCTCGCTCTATTCCACTTCACATTCATTTCGACACTCGTGACTGATCAGAAAAATAGAAAGTGTACTATTTTGCCTCTTGTAATAATAGAGAAAATTCCCCGAATGTCGATCTCAAGGACTGTGCAGAAGTATCAAGTTCAATTCGTGGTTCAATTAAACAAAAACTTTAAATTTGGGTTTTGTTTGGTTATTGTCACTATAAAATAAGCAGAAATATAAATTGGTTTTTTCTCAGATATGAGGAGTATGCTAGGGTAAGTGTGTGATTTGCCTTGTAACAACCTTGAATTCTGATTTATTCAACAAGTTCATGATATTCAATTACAGATCTTTAGGTTGTTTTTCCCTAAGTCCTTAGTGGGAAACATTCAAACATCCATCCTAAACCCTAAGTCCATAGTGAATTATGATGAAATCAAGCCTTTGTTTTTATCATTATTTAACCTGTAACTATAGGGTATCTGATAAGTGAAAATTGTAACTATTTTTGTATATACTTTTTGTTGCACTTATCGACTCTTTGTTGTTAACACTGTTGAATAAACCCGACTTTTGTGTAAATACGTTTAGTTTGTGTTTATTTTTGTTTTTGTGTACATAGTGTATCGTTTTATGTTTTTCCATTCATTTTGTATGTATTTGTTACATTTTGGAGCGTTGAGGAATAAGGTGTCGAAGGCATGGCTCCGGATGTGCATTTTCGGAATAAAAGACCAGTTTTTAGACATGTTGTCCAGGAGAGCCCGCTTAGCGCGCTGAGGCGGCTAAGCGTGAGTGCACTCAGCTCATTTTATAGTGTGGTGCTTGCGTTTGGAAAATTTGGCAGAACCAATGTTTTGAATCCCTCTTAGCGCGGATAGCGTGTTTAGAGCGGTTTAGGGCAGTTTGATGTGTTAAATAAGGAAGTCGTGCTTAGCGGGCCAGGCCCGCTTAGCGCAGTCTACTGAGATTTGTTTTACAAATTTCATTTTAGTTCATTTTTAGGGATGGTTTTGGGGAAGTTTTAGCTCCCAACTCCATCAACCTTTAAGTTTATCAGGATTAGCTTAGATAACAAATATGGAGCTTACATAAGGATGATCCGAGGTGGATTTCTCTTTGGTCGATGCTGACAAACTAGTAGATTTGCGATTCATTTTTCTTTTTCTCTGTGTAATCTCTATTAGTTGGGTTTGTATATGTATTTTATTTGAACTCATGTATATTTGTCACCCTTGGCGTTGTATAAAACTTGCTTTACAAATCTTTATCGATTGTTGTCCTTGATTTTTGCTTTGTGCTAGGGATTTGAGTTGCTATAGACATATAATGCTTAGATTCTTATCTAGGATGATTATCTAATAGTGTATGAATTCTAGAGATAGATTTAGCGCTATTATTCACTTAGGGTGTCTGAGATTAATGCCTCTATGTTGTTTGTGTCACTCTGAGAGATCTTCGATGCAAGCGAGCACAGTTAACTTCTATGTTGTTGAGGTGGTTGAGAGATCGATACTGAGGTGATACAGTCGGCCTCTCAATTTGGGTTAGAAATGACTTAGGTTATGAGTCACACGTGATGACATTGATGAATATTGTAGGTTTAGTATAACAGGTCGATAGGTTTAAGTCTGTGAGAAGTAGTATATATGCATGCTTGACAAGTTATTCCTTTTTCCTTTTTATACATTCATTTTCTGTTGAAACTTTTCCTTTCAAACCCATTTAAAACCAAACTTATAAACGTGAGAAATTATCGAACAAAGATTCAATAACCAATCTATGTGGACATGATACGATATAACCTAAATATCACCCGGTAAATTAATAACTTACTTTTTTCTTGTCGCTATACCGCCACAACAAATTTGACTCCGGATTGGTTCTATTGTTTTCGCATTGCGATAATTCTTTTGTTTTTGAGTTTTGTAATTAATGTATATGTTGTATAGAAATTGTACATTAACTTGTATATGATATTTGTGCATATATGTATTTTCACGTATTGTTGTGAATTATCTCATTTTTGTCACGTTTGTTGTGTGATTGTTAGGACACTTTCTTTAGGTTTGTGCGGTGTGACAATACCATGGTATGACGAGATGAGATTACTAGCTCGCACAATAAAGGCGTCGAGCTTACGACGTAAAACAAGCATGTTTGTTTGTATGTGTTTATGTCTGTGGTGATTTGTGTTTTAACAAGTTGAAACAAGGAAATATTTTGAATTTCAAATCTTCACTTTTCAACTTGTTAATTCATTTTCACCCGATTTTCATATCGTTATTTGTATTTGTTTTGTTATGTCAATTTGTGTTTTTTTGCAAGCTTGTTGTGTTTAGCTTGTGGAAATGTGTTTTTATGTTGTAAATATTGTACATGTGTAATTGAGATTGTATAGGTGAATGTGGAGGCTGCAATGTTGTCTGTTGCTGCCTATTTTTTTCTGCATCTGGTGTAGCGCGCTAAGCGCGGTTTATGCCGCTTAGCACGCTTTTCTGTGTTGCGTCAGTGAAGTTTTTTTTAGTGTTCACTTGGATGTCCTTTTTCCCACTTCCACCTAGGCTTTTAATTGTAAATAAAATTCGTATAAATAATTATTTCTTTTGTTGTTTGGACTCAAATTTTGGTTAGATAGCTTGAATTTGGTTTGGTGATTTTCCAAGTTTCAGTGTCTCAACTTACGAATGTATGGTAATGATTTTGTTAAAGTTTTGCACACGTTCGAGGTATGTGTTTATCTCTTTCTATACTTTAGCATATTCATGATACTTAGACTTTTTACAATTTTTATGTCATTCATTCTTTTGTATACTTGTTCATTTGTGAATCACTTTAGTTCCCACCCTTTTTGTGAGGTAGCTTTCCATTGTTCATATATGTCGGATGCCACAATTCTTGTTTTAACTGGATTTTATTATGTTTAATATTTTGTTTGTGTTGATTGTATGAAAGCATGAACATGATCAATGCATTTTTGTTTCATTTTGAGCATAACTACCCTAGCAAAATAGTTAATTCACCTTGTGAGTGTGTGATCATTAGTAATCCATTTGAGCTTTTTGTCGATATCCATGTTGTATTCCCTAAATGCTTGTTTGTGAGTGTTTAGTTTCCCTTTTTGCATGGATGTTGATTCGTTGTTTTCTTGAATCCTCAACCATTTTTTTGGTTTGAATTTTTACATTGTCTTAGAAAGTAGAGAGTATTCATATTATGATATGGTTGAATTCAAGTTGGAGAGAAAAATGATTGTGTATTTATTGGTTGATTTCTATGAGGTTGAAAAGAAAAAGAAAAGAAAGAAAAAAAAATGTAAAATAGAAGTGATAGAAAAAGAAATTAAAAAATAGAAAAGCTTTGAAAAAGAAAAACAAAAAGAGTATGGAATAATGTTGTGTTAATAAGTGATGTGTGTTGGTGTGAAACTTGTGATGAAGAAGAATTGTGATTAGAATTATTTTGTTTGAAGCTTTGTAGAAGTAATTACTCCCTTAGGTATAAGCAAGTTTTTGTTTCGATTAGCTTTAGGTATTATCACTTGTTTGTTAACCAAGCCACATTACAGTCTTGAAAAGCCCTTGAGATTCTTGCTTTTATATTTTCAATATCAATTTTTGGATGAATGCATAATTTAGTCTTTTGTTTGCAAGATTGTGGATGAGTGAAAATACCTTATTTTGTGTGTTTTTCATCTACCGGTGATTGTTTTTGCTAGGTGTCATTCATTTGTGGACTAGTGTTGTTTTAGAATGTTTGGCATGTTCTTTGTATTTAGCATTTGTTTCGTGTTTATGTTATCGTCGTAGTTTAGTGGTGAGTATGTTTCTTCGTGTGTACCGTGTTTCATTTGAAACATTGCATTTGTTTTTTGTTTTCAAAACTTGTTGATTCATGATATTTTGGTTGATTACTTTTGGTTCTTTGAGTTGTTTAGCTTTGTTTGAGGGCAAACAAGTTCAGGTTGGGAAGAGTTTGATAAGTGCAAATTGTAGCTATTTTTGTATATACTTTTTGTTGCACTTATCGACTCTTTGTTGTTATTATTGTTGAATAAACCCAACTTTTGTGTAAATACATTTAGTTTGTGTTTTTGTGTATATAGTGTACAGTTTAATGTTTTTCCATTCATTTTGTAGGTATTTGTTGCATTTTGGAGCATCGAGGAATAAGGTGTCGAAGGCACGACTCCGGATGCGTATTTTCGGAATAAAAGACCAATTTTGGGACATGCTGCCTAGGAGAGCTCGCTTAGTGTGCTGAGGCCTCTAAGCACGAGCGCGCTCAGCGTATTTTGTAGTGTGCTACTTGCGTTTGGACAATTTGGCAGAACCAATGTTTTGAAGCCCGCTTAGAACGGATTGTACGCTTAGCGCAGTTTAGGGCAGTTGGATGTGTTAAATAAAGAAGTCACACTTACCGCGCCATACCCTCTTAGCGTGGTCTGCTGAGATTTGTTTTATAACTTTCATTTTAGTTCATTTTTAGGGATGGTTTTGGGGAAGTTTTGGCTCCCAACTCCATCAACCTTCAATTTTGTTAGGATTAGCTTAGATAACAACTATGGAGCTTGTATAAGGATGATCTGGGGTGTATTGCTCTTCGATCGGTGCTGACAAACCGGTAGATTTGTGGTTCATTTCTATTTTTCTCTATGTAATATCTATTGGTTGTATTTGTATATGTATTTCCTTTGAACTCATGTATATATGTCGCCCTTGGCGTTGAATAAAACTTGCTTTACAAATCTTTTTCGATTGTTATCCTTGATTTTTGCTTTGTGCTAGGGATTTGAGTTGCTATAGACATATACTTCTTATATTCTTATCTAGGATGATTATCTAATAGTGTCTGAATTCTAGAGATTTATTTAGCGTTGTTATTCACTTAGGGTGTTTGAGATTAATGTCTTCGTGTTGTTTGTGTCGCTCTGAGAGATCATTGACGCAAGCGAGCGCAGTTAACTTCGGTGTTGTTGAGGTGGTTGAGAGATCGCTACCGAGGTGATGCAGTCGGCCTCTCAATTTGGGTTAGAAATGACTTAGATTATGAGTGGCACATGATGACATTGATGAATATTGTAGGTTTAGTATAACAGGTCGATAGGTTTAAGCCTGTGAGAAGTAGTATATATGCATGTTGGACAAGTTATTCCTTTTTCCTTTTTATACATTCATTTTATGTTGATACTTTTCCTTTCAAACCCATTTAAAACCAAACTCATAAACCCGAGAAATTGTTGAACGGAGATTCAATAACCAATCTTTGTGGACACGATACAATATTACCTAAATATCACCCGAAATTAATAACTTACTTTTTGCTTTCCGCTATACCGCCGCAACAATATCCCTAGCCCTAGGTGATATCTATTATAGTCTAATCGTCAAAAACCTTAACAACTGCAGTCTAGCTAATCATTAATCGTAAATCAATCCCTATTTGTTCGATAGGAAAGGAATTAGAATATTGAACGGTTAAATTGAATAAGAAAACAAATAGATTGATGAAACTAGGAATTCATTGTCGTTATAAAAATCAAATCAGGAACTCCCCCTAGCATTGGGGGGTTTAGCTTCTCATATTGTTCAAGACAATTTCAATAATTTAAAAAATACACATTACAGATACTGATGAACATTGATCTTCAATCACTTTCGTTCATGAAACATCTATGTCCTCCAATAATCTCAAATGTTCTCTCTTCAATCTCCAAACTTCCCCGCTTGTAAAAAGTCCCCTAATTCATCGTGACAACTCATCTAAATAGTCACCATTCATTCAGATTGGTTGGAAGTGCCCAAAATGCCCCCACGGCTTAACATATAGACAAAATAGAAAAAAGTCTACAAATCAGCATCACCGGCCAATAAGGCCCGTGTCAGGAAACACGATCGCCCGTGTTGGCCTTCTCGATTCTTCAATTTTCTTCTTTAAGTCCCAGGAGAGGCAACATAGCCCGTGTCAAGTGACACGGCCACCCGTGTTGCACCTCTGACTTTCATTCTTCTTCAACGCGACCTGGCCTTTCCTCCTAACACGGCCCATGTCAGGTGACACGGGCACCCATGTCAGGCCTTCTGAAATGTGATTTTTACATTTCTATGGAAACTCTGAGTTTTGCACTGTTTTGTCCCGATTTATTCCTTTGAACCTGAAAATAGTAAAACACACAACCAACGCATAAAAAGTGGTAAAATGAAATAAAACACTCGAAAATAAAAAGAAAAGATAATTGAAATCAATGGTGAATAATTATGTAAAAACCAATAATCAAACTCCCCCAAACTTAAATTGTTGCTTGACCTTAAGCGACAACTACAAGAGCTCATGAAATTCGCAGCATATTGGTACTCATACATGAGACATCTGTTCATATTGATCAAAAGGTAGTTTGTTTGATGTTCACATGACGTGAGGAGTATGTGTAAGAACCTTTTAATCTCGAGCTTCCTCTTTTGATACCTCTCTAATATGCTTTCTACTTAAGTCTTTTTCCGATTTTCCTCCTTTTTCATTCGGATAATCAAATTAAGTCTATGAGAATTAGGCTGGTCATCACACGCACGAGACTAATCAAGAAATTTTTTGTCCAGGCACCAAATAAGTAGCATTTGCTATTTTTAATTATCGGTGAAATTTTCAAACTTTGCAGCTATATATTGTCCTTATATGGACGATGTTTAGGGATTAACCCCCTTTAGGATGAATAACCAGATGAGGATTACCTAACTTAGCGGTCCGATTTCCTTTTACCACATTTTCATCATTTGGTGCCCGCTTTATTTATTTCTCAACCAATCATACATGCATGCGAATCTAGATTATGCTATACTGTCAAAATAAACTACTCAAGGAGTACTTCCCAGCATTCAGGTATTGTGGTACAAATATACATGTTAGACTCGTATCACTGTCACATTATTTTGAACTTCATTATGAACTTCCTACCCTCAAACAATCATCTTTTTATCTCTATATACTTGCCCGATATCTTTGAATTACAAGCTCCATTTTTGGTCAAAATTTGGGACGAGCTTCAACGTGTGGTTTTATAACTCAAATAGCATAAAACAAACACATAAATTGCAAAGCAAAGTAGTAAATCCCCCCCCCCCTCCAAAATTGAACTAAACATTCGCCTCAATGTATTAGAACAAACTCTAGATGGATAACTCACAGAGGGTAATGCAATATCAACTGCTGCCTTCTAGCTTTCACCAGTGAGGCCCTCTTTTTATTACCTGAAAATAAAGCAAAAAAAAACAAAGTTATTAAGAGCATGGTTGCCTCCCACAAAATGCTTAGTTTAATGTTGCGTGCCTCGATGGTTCATCCCTTTATTATGGGGGGTACTTCCTCTTCCACACCTTATTACTTGTCCTTTCCCCAACCCAGAACTCATTCAGATCAAAAGTATCAACCACTTTGTGCTTTCAGTCACTTCCAACTTCCATCTTCTCAGGTCGGTGTTCCTTCTTCTTTCTCTTCTTGTCTTCTTGATTGAGCTTAGGAATTTTTATTGATTCCACCTGAGAGATTATGCCCGAGACTTCTTCTAGGAGTGGCTTTGAAATGTTGTTGTCTCTTTCTAGCTCGGTTATTCCAATTGAAGATTGCTTCTTTCCACCTGCACCTTGCTTCTTGATCTCTAACACCTTCAAAGTTATATCCTCATCAAATGATTTTAATGTTACATTACTTGTCTCAATATCAAAATTGCACCGACTAGTCAGCAAAAATGGTCGACCAAGAATGATAGGAGTCTCTTCATATTCCAGAATATCCATGATCTGGAAATCAACTGGAAAGACAAAATTGTCAATTTCCACCAATACATCTTTCGCTATCATGTATGATTGCTTGATGGTGTGTTCAACAAATTTTAATTTTTTCCCATTCCCGCTTATCTTTTCAATACCAAGCTTTATGAAGATAGAAAATGTCATTAAGCTCACACTAGAACCAGAGTCAATTAGAACCCTCTTGAAATTTCTATCTTTTATGGTGCACGGTATTGTAACTGACCCCCGGATCCTTCTTCTTGATAGGGATTTTTCTCTCGGATGTTATTGCACATAATTTCTCATCACCAGGGACCGGTCCATCTTCTGTTGGTCTCTTTTTTGCTAGTACCTCCTTCATGAATTTCTGGTACAAGAGCATTTTCTCGAGTGCTTCAAAGAACGGTATGTTGATCTCTAGCTTTTTGGATAATTTAACAAATTTGTCAAAGTCTTTCTCTTTTGTGTCTTTTTTTTCTACTCGAGAGGGATACAATAACTTAATCACTGGTCTAGTCTTCTCTCTAGTTGGCTTCACAGTTGATACCACTTCTTCCTGCTTTTTCTTGTTCTCTATCACTTTTAAATCTACTTCTATGATCTGATCATCAAATTTTACATCCTCTTCTTTTTATTTAGCAACTTTGTGACTCCTTGTTGCAACCTCAATAACATTCTCATGATTTTTCTGATTTCCTTGAGCTTGCAGAGCTACTTGTTGTGCAATGGGTTCCATTTGAACTTCCAAATTTTTGATTGTATCTATAGTATTCATGTGATTTCTCCTTGTCTCCTCTTGGAATTGAGAGGTGTGGGCAGCCATATTTTCAATAGCTACCTCCCATTCTACCTTTTGTGGAGCTTGTTGCTAATTTTAATTCTAGGAGAAGTTGGGATGATTCCTCCACCAAGGATTATAGGTAATAGAATATGAATTATTCTACTTCAAAAATTGTATCTCCTCAATTTGTTGTGGAGTTGCAATACAATGTAAATCCATTTGTGGTCCACTACAAATTTCACAACTTACCTTTTGTGCCTGTTGAACATGAGCTACATGTTGAGTACCCATGTTCAATCCTTTCATTTCTCAACTTCTGCAGCAATTGTCTCTTCGATTTTTAGGTTCTTGTTAACTTCCAACTTCAGATCAATCACTCCCTCTGTTTTACTTGCAACCCTATCATACAGCTCCAAATTCTCATTTGCAGCAATGGCTTCGATGATCTTCTTCACACCAGTGGCTGTTGTAAAGTTGGATGAGCCACCGACGGTTGTATCAATAAGCTGCTTTATCTTCATTCGGATGCCATTTACACGCATCTGCATTTGTTTAGTTTGGTCCATATTATGGGTGGGACAAGATACCAATAACCTCTTGAATCTCTTATATGCATTATATTATACCCCAAAATTTTCCCTCTTCTTTCTTAAGACATTTCTCACAAGATCTCCAAAAGCTCAAGTTTGCACAAGTGTGGACTAGGTCAAACGATCTCCTAAACACTGGTGCCTCAAATTAGGGTTTTGATTTTCACAAGGATAATTGGACTTCTAATGCCTCAAATGACCTTCATGGATCATTATAGACTTCCAAGAATACTCATGTCAAGTTTCAAGTCTTGAATCACAAATTTGATCAGTCAATTGACCAGATGACTGGAAATCAACTATATTGGGTAAAAAGTCAACTATAGTCAACCTGCAGTCAAACTTCATGATTTTTTACCAACATCAACATTTTAAAGTCCTATTCATCATTTGATCAAGTATTGATCACAATCCCTCAAGAAAGCACTCAATTTACCAAAGGGGCAAAATGGTCAAATATAACATGTTGACCTAGTTTCATAGTTCAAAATATTCCTCAAGATCAATGGATTGGTAGTTGAAATTTGATCAACTGATGAAAAGTCAATTGATGCACAAAAAGTCAAACTTTGACTTTTTGATCAAGATTTGATTTAAAAGATCACAATTCATAAAGACATTCAAAAATATGAAGCTTGATCACCAAGAAATCAAGAAATTCAAAAGTCAACGTGAAAAGTCAAACTTTTCAAGACTTAGAATTTTTTCTAAGTGTTTTATACATGATAATTTCATTACTTCATGCCAATTTTTCACCAAGATGCGAGATGATTCAAAGAAAACTTTCAACATGAAAGTTGTATATCTTGATGATATCTACAACTTTTCTTTACTTATCAAGTCCTATAAGTTCTTTGATTTTGATTTATAAATTCATGAAGTCATTGTTTACAGTGATTTCTAGTAAACAACCGCTAGTCTTCCAATTTACTAATTATTATTGGTTACTTGCAAGATCGACTAGGTTGATCCTAGAACACATGTGTCATAACTTATTTCCATATTCATATATATTATCTTGATAGACTTATATTTTATGCCAAGTTCGAATATGAGATTCTTAGGAAAGATTTCTAAAATGGTCTATAGGAATAAACTAACTGAATGTAGGCAGGAAAGGCTTCGAATTAGACTTGGGCTTGAATGTAAAGATAAGTGTTTGACTAAAAGGATAAAGTAAAAGTAAAGTTTCTAATGAAGTGACTGTGTTTAAAGGCAAGTAAAACAAAGAAATGTAAGGAAATCGAAGGATTTAAGGGCAACGAAGTGACTGTGTTTAAAGGCAAGTAAAACAAAGAAATGCAAGGAAATCGAAGGATTTAAGGGCAGAAATACTGTCTAACGAAGTGACTGTGTTTAAAGGCAAGTAAAACAAAGAAATTCAAGGAAAGGGCTGAAATACTGTAATAACAAACTAAATATAACAAGACTTGTATTGAAATTGTAAAAAAGTAATGATGTTAAACACGTACATTGTATCTTCTGACTCGTTTTCCTTAATTCACAGAAGTTTGAGTATTTTGAGATCTTTTAGTACATAAAAGTGAACATTCCAAATCTAACATAAGAACACCTATTTATAGTGTCTTGACCCTAACGGCCCTATTCTAAAATCACGCCACGTTCGAAGCATGCAGGCTTCCTATGTCTGCTGACTTCCACGCGTCTTCTAGAATGGCGCTCTTTATTTGAAATTCAAAATCTGTGCCAATCGAAGCATCTTGTTTCTTCGTCGCTTTCGAAATAACCCAATTACCTGGACTGTTGCACCCTTGCATAAAGGAGCTCTTTATAATTCGAACACTAAAAAGTCCAAATCGAAATCTGCTGGAAATCGAATAATCCTTCAACATAATGACTCCATATCTCCCACCAATATCCAATATTGATATTAATCTCCTTAGGTACTTTATTCGAAATATTATTTTGATAGTGGTTTCTCCCTTATTCGAAATAGCCAGCTAACAAATTCCCCCCCAAGAACATGTATTTCGACAGATATAAAGAAATACTTGTTTTTGACTCATCCAGGCTATTTCGAGAGTACCAAACACTCATGATGACCATACTGTACACGATGGCAAAGTGTCCTACTTTCTGCAAAAACGTCCAATAAACGAAACGCCCCTTTCTGATTGTTGAATGTATTTTGTTAATGCTTTTTATTGTAAATGATTGAACACAACCATTCTGGCACTTATATAATACCATTTTGGCTTCATGTTTATATATATTTTTATTATCCTGCAATGATTCTAACCTCTTGCAAGCATGGTTTATACCTTTTTAAGTATTTCCCATTTACCCTCAAGATTCTTCTATCTTCCGCTAATTCTTCTATTTCGTAAGCATTATTTGAAAATGTTTTCAATACTCGAAAGGGACCCTCCCAATGGGGTGACCATTTACCTAATAATCTGTTCTTTTTATCCATAGGTAATATAACCTTCCATACCAGGTCATTTGTTGAGAACAACTTACTTTTAACTCTTTTGTTGTATGCTCTGGCTACTCTTTCTTTTTGTCTTCTCGTAAATTCTAAAGCATGTAGCCTATCTTCATCCACGTCCACTAATTCATTCATCATCATTTCCCAATATTGATCAGTTGGTATTTTGTTTTGTATTTGGATTCTTACTGATTGTAAGTGTATTTAGACTGGCAACATTGCATCATGTCCAAAGGTAAGTCGAAATGGAGTAGTATTTGTTGCTTCTTTAGGAGATGTTCGACATGCCCACAAAGCTTGGTCCAAAGTTTTGTGCCAATTTCTTGGCTTTCGACCTACATGTTTCTTTATCAAACCTATTATGACTTTATTGGCTGCTTCTACTTGTCCATTAGCTTGAGCATAGTAAGGAGTTGACGTGATTAATTTAAATCCCATTTCTTTTGCAAACTCTTGCATTTTTCGCCCTGTGAAAACTGAACCTTGATCTGTTGTAATACTTTCTGGTATGCCGAACCTGTAAATTATTTGCCTCTGGATAAATTCCATAATGACCTCTTAATCAACGTTCACTAGAGGAATTGCTTCGACCCATTTTGTAAAATAATCTATACCCACAAGGATATATTTCTGTCCTTTGGATGATGCTGGTCGAATTTCACCAATTAGATCTAATGCCCATCCTCTAAAAGGCCAAGGCTTAACAATTGAATGTAACTCACTTGCAGGAGCATGTTGAATACCTGCATGAACTTGGCATTGTTCGCAACCTTTAGCAAATTCTATGCAGTCTTTGAGCATAGTGGGCCAATACATTCCATATCGAAACAACAACCATTTCATTTTGTGACCTGCTTGATGTGCCCCACATGCCCCACTGTGCACACTGGATACTGCTAAATATGCTTCATTTTCTCCTAAACACTTGAGTAATATACCTTCTGGGGTTTTCTTAAAAAGTTCATTTCCTATTAGGACATAAGACAATGCTCTATATTTGGTCTTTTTCTCTGTACTTACTGAAGGTTCTTTCAGGTAATTTACTATGGGACTTCTCCAATCTGTATCTGCCAAAGTATCAATATTTAGAACTTCAAATTCTTTCTGATCTGCATAACCTAGTTTCGAATTTTCCAAGTCTATGGCTTCGACAGCCATGTTTTGTATTTCGGCTTCGAGAGCCGTTCTTCGTCTGTTCTCAGCCAAATATGCCGAAATCTTTTGGTAGTAATTTGATTCAGTCATAATAACCTTCGCTTGCCCAGCCAGTTGGCCGTATCGTCGAAGTCTCTCCATCACACCAGCCTTTGATGCATTGAAGAAGGTACTGCGCCAACTCCATGGATCCATTCCCTGCCAAGCAACAGATTGTAATTTGCTTTTGCAGCAATGACCATAAACATTGTTTGCCTTGTGAGGGAACCAACTGTCAGGTTAACTTGTATTACTCCCAAAGTCTGGCCAACCTTCCCTTCATAATTCAAAAGTACCATGTTGTGAGGTCTAACATCCGAATCCTGCATTCCTATTCTCTTCAGCATGAATTGGGGCATCAGATTGACAGCAGCTCCACCATCCACCAGAACCTTGTTCAAACCATATTGTTCCACCTTTTCCCTGATGAATAAGGGTTTGAGATGGTTTTTCATTCCCTCGTCTGGCTTCTCGAAGAAAGCGTTTTGCTCTTCGACCGCTCCATTGTTCATCACATAATAGCATACTGGCCTATGTTTGGCCATTTCGTCCTCATCAGTCTCCTCATCAGTATAAACCTCTGTTTCCTGATTGTACTCACAAGGCAGCACCGAAACTACATTGCAGTTTGCATTGAAGAAGGATTCCCCCTCAGATTCGAAGGCATCAGTCATCAAGTCCTCTTCGTTCACAGCTTCCTTTTGGGTCCTATTTTCTTTAGCGTCCTTCTGTGGAGAAAAAAGTTTTCTGGACACTGGGGGTTTGCCCCCAGTCTGGTTCAGTGATGTTGGGTTATTGGTACTGGATTCTCCTACTCCTGTAGGTTTCGAATCCCTTGCTGCTTTTTGGTTTCTCTGGTGTCTGCGCCACTGAGAGCGAGACATTGGGTTTATGCCTTTATAATTCTCCAATCTTATTTCTTCCCTCTTGTTTGAATTGAATTTCCTCCTGTAAGCCATTGCAGTCCTGCCTCCTCGGTCGAAGCTGCGCCACTTCCCTTTTCCCTTATCAGCATTCACTTGCAGCCATCTGTCAGTGGGGATTTCTGTAGGTAGTTTAAAGGAAACTCTCTTTGCTCCCCTGAGATAAGGGCTATCTGGCCTCCTTGGCATACTTCTGGCTGTGCTAACAAGATTCGAAGGCATTCCTCCTAGGTGCCCACAGCCTGACGCAAACGGAATTCTCTCGAATGCTTCAGCCATTTCCTTATCATATACTGCTGCACATCTGGGACATATCAAGCATTATGTTCCAATCTTGTGGCAACGAACCAGGAATTCGAGCATACTTTCATCAGCTTTTGGATAGACTTTGTATAGTTGGTTGTCTTGCCGCCAGTTGACTCCTGTTCGTTCACGCTGGGCCCTTTCGAATTCAGCAGCAATTCTGGGGTTGCAGATGATACTGCACCTTAGGCATAACAACTTTTCCTGATTTTTCTTATGACAGTGGAAGAGGTATTCACGCAAACCTGCATCCTTTCTAGGTAAGTTCTCTCTTCTCTGTTCTCTTTCCCTCTCTAAACAGCGTTCTACTTCTTCCATTTCAGCATTAGGCTGTTCGAAGTCCACCATATTGACTCCCAGCATTTGGTCATCAACAATTTTGACTTCTTCAAATTTCATCCTAAGACCTTCAGTGGCCTCAACTAATTTTTTGTCACTTAATATCTTTGCTTTGAGCACCTTTGGGAGGCCATCAGTAGCCTTTGTTTCGTTTTTGATCAATGGGAGGCCATCAGTAGCCTCTCTTTCGTTTTCGATTAAGATGAAGTCCCCATCCTCTTCGAATTCCACTTTTGATTCAACTTTCTTCTCAGCAATTTCTACCACATTGATGTCTACTGGTTCAGCATAGTTAGTCTCCGCCATCAGCAACGGATCCGTGTCAACTTTCATTGGATTCTTCCCCTTGTCTGAGAACTTCAGCCTGCCATCCTTGATTGCATTCTGTATCAAATCCCTGAAAAGAAAACACTGTGAGGTCTTATGGCCTAAAAAGTTGTGATATTTACAAAAGCCCCTCTTTTTCCTTTGTTCCAACGGGGGAACCTTAAGGTTATGAGGAACTATTAACTGGCCATCTTTAACAAGTAGATCAAATATCTCATCATATTTAGTTATATCGAAAGTATAGACTTTCTTGGGGAATTTATCATTCCTTTCACTTTCGACAGAATCCTTTCCATTGGAAGGAAGTAGAACTTTGCAAGCATAAGAGGGTGCTTCTTTTAGTTCTGCAAGATCTATTTCAAACTGATCGAAATCATAAGGGTCTTGAGGATCATCTATGTTTTCCTCTTCAGCCTCTATGTAGGCTATTCTCTCTTTCTTATGATTTTTACTAGCCCTGGCTTTTTCAGCTTTTAACCTTTCGACCTGACGCACTCTGTCTGCTAGTTGGGCCATATCTCTAAGATACTGTGTATCCAATTTCTTTCGAATGGAATAATCTAAGCCCCCAGCAGCCATTTCGACCAATTCATGTTTAGGGACCACTGTGAAGCATCTAGATTTTAATAAACGGAATCTATTCAAATATTCATCTATTGGTTCCGTGAATTTCCTCTTAATGCTTGCTAGTTCCTTGAGACTGATTTTAGACTGACCCATGTAAAATTGTTCATGGAAAAGTCTTTCTAAATAAGGCCATGTGTCTACAGATCTAGGGGGCAAGGTGGTGAACCAAGTAAAAGTGTTCTTTGTTAAATAACTTTGGAAGTATTTTATCCTAATATTTTCATTATTTGCTATATCTCCTGCTTCTGTTAAATATCTTGCTATATGTTCCGTTGTTGATTCACTTGTATCTCCAGCAAATTTCGTGAATTTAGGAACTTTCAAGCCCCTGAGTAATTCTGTTTGCAAAATATAATCCACAATAGGAGATGTGTAATTTGGCCTCCTAAATCCTGAATTTAAACCATTCTGGGCCATTATTCTTTCAATCATGGTGGTGAGGTTATTTTCTGCCACTAAATTGTCATTCCTAATTCTATGAACAATTTCGTCTGCATTTTGGTCCTTATTCACCATCATTATAGGTCTAGGCTGTTCATTCTGAACTTCCTGAATTCCATGGTCTCTTAATCTTACCCCTATATTTCTTTCTTCGACCACTTGTACAGGGGGTCGAATTTGTTCAATTATGGGTTCTTCATTTCGAATTACCACTGGGTTTTACCTACGCCTTGCAGGCGCATTAGGGGCACCAAAAAAATCTGCTATTCTTGCCATCTGGGCTGCATTTTCTTGGTTTGTTCTATTTATATCCTGGATTAGGGGATTGAAAATAGCATTCATTTCGCGGGCTAAGATTCCTACCATATCATGATTGCTATCATCTATCTGTTGTCTAAGTGCTGCCTGACTATTAGTTGTAAGAGTAGGCAATTGGGCGAAGTTTCCTATATTCTGGAAATTTGTACCCAAATGGTTCATTCCCAAACCAGATCCTTGGAGTGGGGACGAAGTTGTTGTATTATGTAACCCTGCCATAAACGAAGTTGGCATCCCATACTGAGGATTTCTGGGTCTCAAAGGTTCGAAACCTGGAGGCCTAGGGGGGGTCGAATACTGTTGATTCCCTATGTGTGGCGTAGTTTGCACTGAAGACACGTTTGATGGCATGTCTAATGTACTTACTAGGATTGTATTCGAATTGCCAACAGGAATGGCATTGGAGGCATCAATCGAACTTGAAACGATTGTTGCAGCCCCCTGTGGGGGATTCTGTACCCCATCTTGGTTGGTTGTATTAACCATTGTTCTGGTACGTTGTTTTCTGGATATATGTGGATTGTTATTCTTTATTTTGCCGCTTCGAAGGTTCATGTACCGAAACGCGCTCCACACTTAGAAAATCCTAAAACTTCTCTAATATGTTTGATAAAACTTTTTATTATGACACTGTCCCACCGGGTGTGCCAATTTGTTTACAGTGATTTCTAGTAAACAACCGCTAGTGTTCCAATTTACTAATTATTATTGGTTACTTGCAGGATCGACTAGATTGATCCTAGAACACATGTGTCATAACTTATTTCCATGTTCATATCTATTATCTTGATAGACTTATATTTTATGCTAAGTTCGAATATGAGATTCTTAGGAAAGATTTCTAAAATGGTCTATAGGAATAAACTAACTGAATGTAGGCAGGAAAGGCTTCGAATTAGACTTGGGCTTGAATGTAAAGATAAGTGTTTGACTAAAAGGATAAAGTAAAAGTAAAGTTTCTAACGAAGTGACTGTGTTTAAAGGCAAGTAAAACAAAGAAATGCAAGGAGATCGAAGGATTTAAGGGCAACGAAGTGACTGTGTTTAAAGGCAAGTAAAACAAAGAAATGCAAGGAAATCGAAGGATTTAAGGGCAGAAATACTGTCTAACAAAGTGACTATGTTTAAAGGCAAGTAAAACAAAGAAATGCAAGGAAAAGGCAAAAATATTGTAATAACGAACTAAATATAACAAGACTTGTATTGAAATTGTAAAAAAGTAATGATGTTCAACACGTACATTGTATCTTCTGACTCGTTTTCCTTAATTCACGGAAGTTTGAGTATTTTGAGATCTTTTAGTACATAAAAGTGAACATTCCAAATCTAACATAAGAACACCTATTTATCGTGTCTTGACCCTAACGACCCTATTCTAAAATCACGCCACGTTCGAAGCATGCAGGCTTCCTATGTCTGCTGACTTCCACGCGTCTTCTAGAATGACGCTCTTTATTTGAAATTTGAAATATGTGCCAATCGAAGCATCTTGTTTCTTTGTCGCTTTCGAAATAACCCAATTACCTGGACCGCTGCACCCTTTCATAAAGGAGCTCTTTATAATTCGAACACTAAAAAAGTCCAAATCGAAATCTGCTGGAAATCGAATAATCCTTCAACATAATGACTCCATATCTCCCACCAATATCCAATATTGATATTAATCTCCTTAGGTACTTTATTCGAAATATTATTTTGATAGTGGTTTCTCCCTTATTCGAAATAGCCAGCTAATAGTCATGCGCTTTTTCTAAAACACTTAGTGAAAATTTGACCTAACTTAGGCAGATTTTTGACCTAACTTCTTGGCCAATTTTCACCAAGCTCCAATATGATTTTATCAAAATGGTCAACATAAAGGTTATATAGGATGTTTCAAGCTTTTCAAAATGTCCAAGAACTTGAAGAGATCATGCTTGACCTAGATGTTTCGAAGAGATGAAGATGGCCTCATAAACTTGAATTATAGGTCATTTTCTTGATGAACATTTGATCCAATCTCATAGCCATGTTGCATAATCTTGCTTTGCATGCTCCTAACTTGTGTTTCACTCCATAATTAATTAATTAATTACACAACTGATAGAGACATTGTCCAAGCATTTGAGCCATTATCCAATTTGCATTTCCATTTATGGCACAAAGTTACCATTCCATTCTTGAAAAGTTGCTTTAATTACAAAGTAAACTTGTCTTGAGCTTCTAACTTGTTTGCCCAGCACACACTTAATATACAAAGTCAGATAAACATTTTTAAAGCTTGTAACCACTCTATATAGCCTTGTACTATGCATTGGGACAATGTGTATCAAGCTTGCTTCAAAAACAAGCCAAAGAGCCATAACATGTGAACTTGTACTTCTGATCACCTCAAGCTCTCAAAACCTTTTTCCTATAAATTGAGACACTATTATGAAACCTAGGGAATGAAACAAGCATTGAAACTCCCTCAAACTCACTCAAACCGGAAATTGCATAAAAACTCCATTTTTACCACATTTCTGCCCAAGAACTTCCATCTCATAAACCACTCGTGCGTTTCTTCTCCAAATCAGTCCTAAAACTTCCTCACATCAAATATAACCCATCCCAAAACCTGTTACACAACTGTAACTCCATCTTCACTATCCTCATAACCAAAATCAGGGTGATGCACATTGACTTCTCCAACATGATTCAATCATCCTCAATCCAAACTAATCATTGCATTAGCTTCCTAGAGGTTCAAGGAAGCTAACCAGATCATTACAACACCTTGAAAGTTGCTCAAACTCAAAACACGAATTCCATTTTCAAGGTGAGTTTTTTGACTTTTGAACTCTTCATATAGGCATCATTTGGTTTCCATTTGTGAAGATAAAATGTAGACATCATAGCCCTGAAACTAACCATGTCCTTAGAATTCATTTATATTGCATGAGTAGTGTGAATTTTAGTTTTTAACTTTCTGAAAAAATTAGGTCAGATTTGGTACCAAGCAAAATTTTTATTCATCTTTGATCTATTGTTTAAGTTAGTTACATATTTGGAATTGTGGTTAAATCTCAAGCAACTTTCATGTTTACATTTTCCATTTTGGTTGAGAAATGAGGAAGTTACAAATTTGCACAATGGTGATGAATTTTCTGGCGCGAGGAAGAAGATGAAGTCATCTTCAGGAACGTGTTTCAAATATATATGTTTGGTTTTGTTTATAAGTCCGGATGTATAGCCACCCCAGTGGTAGAAAGCGCGCGCATAAGGCTTGAAACTATAGGGACCTGGGTTCGAGCCCCAGTGGTACCCTTTTGTATTTTTCTTATATTTTTCTTGCAAATTCAGTGAAGCAGACCATACACGCCCATCATGAAGCCTCATCTTACCACCATCAGATCATTGTAAAGATAAATCCAACACACTCCAATGCAAGCACATGGTAGACCTCAGGAGGGCAGCCACACTTGATCCAAACAGGCGTTGGGTTATTGCCTTGGACCCAGTCTGAATTGCTAATTCTCACCCCCATTTTACTCTTAATGCAGGCCTATTCATACATTTTTTTATTCATTTTTCTGATTACAAAAAAAAAACACCTTTGGGCCTAGCGCCCCTTTTAACTATCTTTAACTCCCATTTCCATTTTTTAACCCCCTGACTTATAATTTATATTTTTATATTTTCTTTTAACATTATTATTATTATTTCTGATCAAAAATACCAAAAATATTTTATTAAATACTTAGACTAATTATATTTTATTTTATTTCCATTTTATTTCCTTAAAACCCTAAAAATATTTTCTTAACAAATTTAACTTCTTTTCTTAATTAGAACAAATTTAGACTTAGTGTTTATTTTTAATTTGTTCTTTAAATTAAATCAACTTAGACCATAATTAATTAATTTCTTTCTTTTTATTAACTTAATTAGGTTAAACCCCTTTTTCTATCAAAACACATAAAAAAACAATTTTCTTTTCTTTTACATTATCTCTATATTCATGTATATTTTATTTGACATTATTCAATATAGTTGTAATAGTAATTAGGTTTTAATTGCTTTCATCCTCATTTGTAATTTGTATCTCCATCCCCTAAAATGATGTAATAACATAGAACTTTAAATTTTCGCAATTTATCGCTTTCAATATTATTTCTAGTAACTAGGGTTTGTATGGCAAGACATAAAATCGACAAATAGATAAACCTAAATTCAAGACAAAAATGCATGAAAACAAAAACTTTGCACACTTGCACCTCTAGGGTTAACCCACACTTGTTGCCTTAGAATAAAACAGTCATGTCCCTCGAACTTGAGATACTTTAGCAATGACCCTCGAATACAAGATCGTAGTCCCTTGATGACCCTTTGATGTTACCTTCGGTAAAAGATCTTAGACCCTTAAGATAAATTGCTAAGGTATCCTACAATGTTGCCTTATATGACTGTACAATGACCCACGCCCGTCCCTTCATATCCAATGATATGGTTTCTTACCAACTAATGGCAAGATAACACTATCTAAAGGAGGAGGAAGAGAACAAAGACTTTTGAGTAGGTAGAACGCTCGTAGTTTCTTTCTCACAAACTAAAACCATTTTCACACTCACACTTTCAAAATATCTTTCCAAAAAACAAACATCTCTTTGAACTATTTTTAAAACCAACACTTTGTATACATTCTTATAGAGACGAGAATCATTACAAAGTTCACCTAAACAAAGGCACTTTTCAAAAATACTTTCAAACAAACATAAACACATTTTGTAAAGCATTTCAAAGTGAGCTAGCAACTAAGAGCCCGTAGATAACTACAGATGAAAAGGGTGTTAACACCTTCCCTTTTCATAACCTACCCCCCGAACTCAAGAAAATTTTCAAAAGGTCTTTTCTGTTCTTTTCACCATTTCCTTTATTGGGTAAAAGAAAAGTCGGTGGCGACTCTTGCTATCCACAATAATTGCGATCAAGCACAAAACACCCAATTCAGTTCTTCCACCGTATTACACATCACCTAGTGACTCTCATTCTTTCTGCTTAAAATTCACAATATCATATCTTTTGCGAATGTAAACAAAATCAGGAAAGTATTCATCCAGAAAAGTTTTCTCCATCTCTTCCCATATGGTGATACTCCCAGTAGGCAATGAGTATAACCACTCTTCAGCATCTTCAGAAAGTGTGAATGGAGACATTCTCAATTTCTTTGCTTCTTCAGAGTTCCCCTTAATCTACAAAGTTGTGCTAATGGTGAGAAACCTTTGCAAATGCTTGTTGGCATCTTCATTGATCCTTCTAGTGAAATATATGTTCTCAAGCTGACGGATTATTGATGGGTGTAGCTGAAAATTTGCACCTGTTACCAGTCATTCACAATAGTCAACCGACCTGCTGGAGCATTTGCTCCTCCATAGTCCCTGAGAAGCCTCTCAGGTTCTGGTCGATCTTCATCTATTGGCCTTTCCTTTTAGGACTCTGAAACTGAATGATCTGATGAACCTTCTGATTCTAGTCTAACTAATCGAGCTCGTCTACGCCTTGCGTGAAAAGTTCTTTCAATTTTCATGTTAAAAGGAAATTCAGCTAAGGGCTTTCCTCGCATACAAGGGTTAGGCACAAATAAGTAATAATGAAAAATATAAAAATAACATAAAATAAACTTTTAGTCACAGTGCAACAAAATTTTAATTGAACTTTATAATTTGGCAGTTCCTGGAAACGGCGCCAAAAACATGATCAAAAAAATAGCCAGTGTATTATTTTTCCTCTTGTAATAATAGAGAAAATTCCCTGAATGTCGATCTCAAGGACTGTGCAGAAGTACCAAGTTCAATTCATGGTTAAATTAAACAAAAAATTTTAATTGGGGATTTGTTTGGTTATTGTCACTGTAAAATAAGCATAAATATAAATTGGCTTTTTCTCGTATATGAAGAGTATGCTAGGGTAGGTGTGTGATTTTCCTTGTAACAACCTTAAATTCTGATTTCTTCAACAAGTTCATGATATTCAATTATAGATCTTTAGGTTGTTTTCCCCTAAGTCCTTAGTGGGAAAACCTTTGAACATTCATCCTAAACCCTAAGTCCTTAGAGAATTATGATTAAATCAAGCCTTTGTTTTATCAAGATTTAACCTAAAACTATAGGGTATCCCTAGTCCTAGGTGATATCTACTATATTATAATCATTAAAAACCTTAACAATCGCGGTCCAGCTAATCCTTAACCATAAATCAATCCTTATTTGTCCGATAGGAAAGACATTAGAATATTGAACGGTTAAATTGAGTAAGAAAACAAATAGATTGATGAAACTAGGAATTCATTGTCATTACAAAAATCAAATCAGGGACACCCCCTAGCATTAGGGGGTTTAGCTTCTCATATTGTTCAAGATAATTTCAATAATATAAAAAATAGATATTACAGATATTGATGAAATTTGATCTTCAATCACTTTCGTTCATGAATAATCTTCGTCTTCCAATAATCTCATATATTGCTCTCTTCAATCAACAAAATTACCCGCTCGCAAAAAAGTCCTCTAATTCATCGTGAAAACTTGTCTAAATAGTCACCATTCGTTCAGATCAGTTGGAAGTACCCAAAATGCCCCCCCACAATTTAATATATGGTTAAAATAGAAAAAAAAATCGGAAATCAGCATCGCAGGCCAACACGTCTCGTGTCAGGAAACATGGTTTCTCGTGTTAGCCTTTTGGAATCTTCCATTTTATTCTTTAAGTCAAAGGAGGGGCAACACGGCCTGTGTCACGCAATACGACCCGTGTAAGGCGATACGCCACCCGTGTTGCACCCCTGACTTCTATTCTTCTTCAATGCGTCCTGGGCATTCCTCCTGACACGGCCTGTGTCAGGTGACACGGCCACCCATGTCAGGCCTCCTGAAATGTAATTTTTGCATTTCTCCCAAAACTATGAGTTTTGCACTGTTTTGTCTCAATTTATTCCTTTGAACCTGAAAACAGTAAAACACATGACCAACACATAAAAAGTGGTAAAATGAAATAAAACACTCAACAATAAAAAGAAAAGATAATTGAAATTAATGGTGAATAACTGTGTAAAAACCACTTTTCAAACTCCCACAAATTTAAACAGTTGCTTGACCTTAAGCGACAACTTCAAGAGCTCATGAAATTCACAGCACACTGATACTCAAACGTGAGACATCTGTTCATATTGATAAAAAGGTAGTCCATATGATTTTCACATGACACGAGGAGTCTGTAAGAACCTTTTAATCTCTAGCTTCCTCTTCAGATACCTCTCTAACTATGCTTTTTACTTAAGTCTTTTTCCGATTTTCCTGCTTTTCATTCGGACAATCAAATTAAGGCAGTGAGAATTAGGATGATCATCACATGCACAATACTAAAGAAGAAATTTTTTGTTCAGGCACCAAATAAGCAGCATTTGCTACTTTTAATTACCGATTAAATTTTTAAACTTTGTAGTTATATATTGTCCTTATTTGGATGGCGTTTAAGGATCAACCCCCTTTTGGATGAATAATCAGATGGGGGTTACCCAACTTAGCGGGCC
This sequence comes from Vicia faba, assembly GCA_948472305.1. Lineage (NCBI taxonomy): Eukaryota > Viridiplantae > Streptophyta > Magnoliopsida > Fabales > Fabaceae > Vicia > Vicia faba. The sequence continues at coordinate 764,848,666 of OX451736.1, forward strand.
GGTTGCCTTTTACCGCCTTTTCATCATTTGGTGCCAGCTTGATTTATTTCTCAACCAATCATACATGCATACGAATCTAGATTATGCCGGACTGTCAAAATAAACTACTCAAGGAGTACATCTCTGGATTTAAGTACTATGGTACAAATCTACATGTTAGACTCGTATCACCGTCACATTATTCTGAACTTCATTCTGAATTTCCTACCCTCAAACAATCATCCCTTTATCTCTATATACTTTCTTGATCTCTTCGAAGTATAAGCTATATTTTTAATCAAAACTTTGGACGAGCTTTAATGTGTGGTTTTACAACACAAATATCATAAAACAAACACATAAATTGCAAAGCAAAGTAGTAAATCCCCACCAAAATTGAACTAAACATTGGCCTTAATGTTTCAAAACAAACTCGAGAGGGATGACTCACAGAGGGTGATGCAATACCAACTGCTGCCTTCTATCTTTCACCAGTGAGGCCCTGTTTTTATTACCTGAAAACAAAGCAAAAAAATAAAACAAAGTTATTAAAAGCGTGGGTTGCCTCCCACAAAGCGCTTCATTTAACGTCACATGGCTAGATGGTTCATCCCTTTATTATGGGGGTACTTCCTCTTCCATACTTTGTTAAACTAATAACTGGTTTTTTATAACAGTTTACATGGAGGCCCTATCTAGGACTTGAAGATATGGATTCGACTGATAGTCACGTGTGGAGCTCAAAAACATTTTTTATCTATTTTGCTACAGTTGAAATGCATCATATAAATAGGGTAAAACTCTAATTTGGAATTTTGCAAGGCATACCGAATGCTCCAAAGTGCATGGAGGAGTATCACAAAAGTGTGGTGAACAACCAATGGGCATATAGCAATTGGAAATATCATTACAAACAAGAGCGTCATCAATGGCATAACCGCGAAGATAAAGTCTTACAAGGAGATATCATGTTAGAAGAATGTAAACCGAGTAAGGAATACATGGAATGGTATAAGTATGTTACACATTTGTATCTGTCACCAAATAACTTCTTATTTGACCCTCGTAATATGCCAACATCTTCAAACGTCCAACACACTAGACCATCATCAAGCACTTACACCCAACAATCGTTCATGAGAAACCAAGAACCTTTCCTTAACACCCAACAACCTTTCATCCTAACACAAGCACCTGTTACCCCAAGTCAACGATACCATCAACAAAACCCTTCATCTAACCCCACCCAATGGGGCACCCAACAACAATACTCTTCATCTAACCCTACCCAATTGGGCACCCAACAATAATCTTCACATTTTACCCAGTCTACATCAAACAGTCTACCACAAACATCATTAACACTACAAACCCCACATGACCCCAACTTCCAAACACCCCAACAACAAATGCCTATTTTCCAGCCACAACAATTTACCTCCCAAGGTTGTTACCAACCCTTAGTAAACAGCCCAATGCCTACTAATCCCCTACCAAATTAGAATTGGGAGGGAACCAGATTAAATTATGGCAGTGCAATCGAGACAGACTATACCAAAGATGAAATGATTGAGGAATTTTTAATAGGCGGACATGACGCAGGACCTTCAACTCAACCACCAAATGAAGAAGGAAATCACAGAATAGGCCAACGTACCAGACAAGTTCCTCCTTATGGAACTCACCAACGATTGACATGATCCAGTCAAAATCGACAGTAGATGTGTTTTCTTGTAATTTTTTCAAATTATATTTTAATTTAATGAATTAAGTATTATTGTCTTAATTTATATTTTAATTTAATTATTATTTAATTTCTCAATTAAATTTTTGTTTAATTTTAGTAGAATTATATAATTTAAATATAATTAAACAAAACTTATATATATATATATATATATATATATATATATATATATATATATATATATATATATATATATATATATATATATATATATATATATATATATATATATATATATATATATATATATATATATATATATATATATATATATATATATATATATATATATATATATAATTCAAATAAGTTAATTTAAAAAAGAAAAAAATTCACGTTCCAACACTTCAGCCCATTGGATGGCCGGACCCTCTTCAATTTCCAACATCTCCACCCATTGCTTTTGCGGATGCCAAATATTTTGTTATGTTCCGCACTTGGCGCATGCTTTGTACCAACAACAAAATTTGTTTTAAAACATCGTAGTTTGGGATTATTGAGTGAAGAGGGTGGTATAGTGGGAATTGTTGTGTAAAAACATGGCAACACAGTAAAAAATTCCCCATGAAGTGCTTCGTTTAATGTCGCATGGCTCGAAGGTTCATCCCTTTATTATGGGGGTACTTCCTCTTCCACACCTTATTACTTGTCCTTTCTGCAACCCACAACTCATTCAGATCAAAAGTATCGACCACTTTGTGCTTCTTGTCACTTCCAACTTCCATCTTCTCAGGTGGGTGTTCCTTATTCTTTCTCTTCTTGCCTTCTTGACTGAGCTTAGGAGTTTTTATTGATCCCACCTGAGATATTATGCCTGAGACTTCTTTTGGGAGTGGATTTGAAATGTTGTTGTCTCTTTCTAGCTCCATCATTCCAATTGAGGATTGCTTCTTTTCACCTGCACCTTGCTTCTTGATCTCCAACACCTTCAAATTTATCTCCTCATCAAATGATTTTAATGTTACACTACCCGTATCAATATCAAAATTGCACCGACTAGCCAACATAAATGGTTGACCAAGAATGATAAGAGTCTCTTCATCTTCTGGATTATCCATGATCTAGAAATCAACTGGAAAGACAAAATTGTCAATTTCCACCAATACATCTTTCGTTATCCTATATGACTGCTTCATGGTGTGATCAACAAATTTTAATTTTTTCCCCACTCCCGCTTATCTTTTTAATACCAAGCTTTCTGAAGATAAACAGGGGAATTAAGCTCACACTAGAACCAAAGTCAATTAAAACCCTCTTCAAAGTTCTGTCTTTTATGGTGCACGATACTGCAACTGACCTAGAATCCTTTTGCTTGATAAGGATTATTTCTCAGGCATTATTTCATACAATTTCTCATCACCAGGGATCGGTCCATCTTTTGTTGGTCTATTTTTTGCTAGTACCTCCTTCATGAATTTTTGGTACAAGAGCATTTTCTCGAGTGCTTCAAAGAACGGTATATTGATCTCTAGCTTTTTGAACAATTTGACAAATTTGTCAAAGTCTTTCTCTTTTGTGTCCTTCTTTGCTACTCGAGAGGGATACATAAACTTAATCACTAGTCTAGTCTTCTCTTCAGCTGGCTTCACGGGTGATACCACTTCTTCCTACTTTTTCTTGCTCTCTCTCACTTCTAAATCTACTTCTATGATCTGATCATCAAATTTTACCTCCTCTTCTTTTTCTTTGGCAACTTTCTGACTCCTTGTTGCAACCGCATTAACATTCTCATGATTTTTTTTATTTCCTTCAGCTTGCAGAGCTACTTGTTGTGCAATCTGTCCCTTTAAACTTCCAAATTTTTTATTGCATTTGTAGTATTCGTGTGATTTCTCATTGTCTCTTCTTGTAATTAATAGGTGTGGACATCTATCTTTTCAATAGCTACCTCATATTCTGCCTTCTGCGGAGCTTGTTGTTGATTTTCTTTCCAGGAGAAGTTGGGATGATTCCTCCACCCAGGATTATAGGTGTTAAAATATGGATTATTCTGCTCCAAAATTTTTATCTCCTCAATTTGTTGTGGAGTTGCAAGACAATGTACAGTCATGTGTACTCCATTATAAATTTCACAACTTACCTTTTGTGCCTGTTGAACCTCAGCTACCTGTTGAGTACCCATGTTCAATCCTTTCAGCTTTTTCTCAACTTCTGCAGCAATTGTCTCTTTGATTTTAGTTTCTTGTTAACTTCCAACTTCAGATCAATCACTTCCTCTTGTTTACTTGTAACCCTATCATATAGCTCCAGATGCTCATTTGCAATAATGGTTTCAATGATTTTCTTCACACCAATGGTTGTTGTAAAGTTGGATGAGCCACCGGTTGTTGTATCAATAAGTTGCTTTATCTTCATTTGGAGGTCATTTACAAACATCTGCATTTGTTCAGTTTGGTCCATATTATGGGTGGGAAAGGCTACCAATAACCTCTTGAATCTCTTATATGCATCACCTAGTGACTCTCCTTCTTTCTGCTTAAAATTCACAATATCATATCTTTTGCGATTGTAAATAAAAGTAGGAAACTGTTCATCCAGAAAATTTTTCTCCATCTCTTCCCAAGTGGTGATACTCCAAGCAGGCAATGAGTAAAACCACTCTTTAGCATATTTAGAAAGTGTGAATGGAAACATTCTCAATTTCTTTTCTTCTTCAGAGTGCCCCTCAATCTTCAAAGTTATGCTCATAGAGAGAAACCTTTGCAAATGCTTGTTGGCATCTTCATTGATCTTTCCTATGAAAGATCTATTCTCAAGTTGACAGATTGTTGATGGGTGCAGCTGAAAATTTGCAACAGTCATCGGTTCATTTACAATAGTCAATTGACCTGTTAGAGCATTTGCTCCTTCGTAGTCTCCAAGAATTCTCTCAGGTGATGGTGGATCTTCAGCCATTGGTCTTTCCTTTTCGTACTCTGAACCTGAATGATCTGATGAACCTTTTGATTCCAGTCTAACTAATCGAGGTTATCTACGCCTTGCATGGTAAGTTCTTTCAATTTCTGTGTCAAAAGGAAATTCAGTTGAGGGCTTTTCTCCCATACAAGGATTAGACACAAATCAGTAATAACAAAAAATATAAAAATAACAAAAAATAAAATTTTAGTCGTAGAACAACAAAATTTTAATTGAACTCTATAATTTGGCATTCCCCGACAACGGCGCCAAAAACTTGATCGAAAAAATAGCAAGTGTATTATTTTGCTTCTTGTAATAATAGGGAAAATACCCCGAATGTCGATCTCAAGGACTGTGCAGAAGTACCGAGTTCAATTTATAGTTCAATTAAACGAAATATTTAAATTGGTGTTTTGTTTGGTTATTGCCACTGTAAAATAAGCAGAAATATAAATTGGCTTTTTCTCAGATATGAGGAGTATGCTAGGGTAAGTGGGTGATTTGCCTTGTAACAATCTTGAATCCTGATTTCTTCAACAAATTCATGATATACAGATCTTTTGGTTATTTTCCCCTAAGTCCTTAGTAGGAAAACCTTTTAACATTCATCCTAAACCCTAAGTCCTTAGAGAATTATGATGAAATCAAGACTTTGTTTTATCAAAATTTAACCTATAACTATAGGGTATCCCTGGTCTTATGTGATATCTACTATAGTGTAATCGTCAAAAACCTTAATAACCATGGTCCAGCTAATCGTTAACCATAAATCAATCCCTATTTGTCCGATAGGAAAAGCATTAGAACATTGAACAGTTAAATTGAATAAGAAAACAAATAGATTAATGAAACTAGGAACTCATTATTGTTACAAAAATAAAATCGGGGACACCCCCTAGCATTGGGGGGTTTAGCTTCTTATACTGTTCAAGAGATTTTCAATAATATAAAAAATAGACATTATAGATACTGATGATCTTTGATCTTCAATCGCTTCTGTTCATGAAAAACCTTCGTCCTCCAATAATCTCATATGCTACTCTCTTCAATCGTTAAACTTATCCGCTCGTAAAAAGTCCCCTAATTCATCGTGAAAACTTATCTAAATAGTCACCATTCATTCAGATCGGTTGGAAGTACCCAAAATGCCCCTACAACTTAACATATGGACAAAATAGAAAAAAGTTTGGAAATCAGCATCACAACGTGTTGGCCTTTTGGATTCTTCAATTTTCTTCTTTAAGTCCAAGGAGGGGAAACACGGCCCGTGTCAGGCGACACGATTGCCCGTGTTGCACCCCTGACTTCCATTCTTCTTCAACGCGTCTTGGGCATTCCTCCTGACACGGCCACCGGTGTCAGGCCTCGTGAAATGTGATTTTTGCATTTCTCTTGAAACTCCAAGTTTTGCATTATTTGTCCCGATTTATTCATTTAAACCTGAAAACAGTAAAGCACACAACCAACGCATAAAAAGTGGTAAAATGAAATAAAACACTTGACAGTAAAAAGAAAATATAAGTCAAATCAATGGTGAATAATTGTGTAAAAACCACTGATCAGTGAAAGACTGCATTATGACGTTAATCATGCATTCAGGAATCTTTACTTCTTTTAGAACCTTCCATATAAAGCTCTAATACAATCCATCATAAGCTTTAGCCAAGTCTACTTTAATTTCAAAGTAGCATTTTCTACCCTTAGCTTTAACCATGTTATGCACCATCTCTTAGGCAACAATTATATTTTTGTGTATATTTCTTCCTGGAACAAACCCCGTTTATTAAGGCAAGATAACAATAGTAATACAATCTTTTAACCTTTCAACCACAACTTTATTCATGACCTTATATATCGTATTACATAAAGAAATGGGCCTGGATTGCGTAATAAACTTTGGGTGTCTCATCTTAGGTATAAGGCAAATATCTATTTTATTTAGTTCAACCATTATTGAAGGGTTCCTCCAAGCTTCCTTATTAAAACCACACACCATTTTGGCCACGACATTCCATGATTTTTGGAGAAAAAATGCACTGGAAATCTATCAGGGCCTGGGGATTTCCATGTATTCATGCTAAACACTGCGACTTTAACCTCTTCATCCACAATATTAACTTATAATTTGTCTTTCATCTCCGTGCCCATAGATGGAAATGTCTCTTTTGATGTAAGCCAAGCAATGTCCAATTTCTCCAATGTAAACAACTTTTTGTAATAATTATTTGCAACACTTTGTATCATGCCTACATATTCCACCCAATGTCCATCCTCACCTCTTAACATAAGAACATTATTTTTCCCGCGCCACATAATAGTCTTGGTGTGGTAATACCTCGTATTATGATTTCCATCTTTTAGCTAATGAGCCTGGGAGAATTGAAACCATATTACCTCTTATTTTTTTCATGATCTCGTCAAGTTCAACTTGCAGTTTGCTCTCAAATTTCTCCAGCCTACGCGAACTTTGGCCATTGGTTAATCTGTTTTGAATACCACTAATTCTATCCATAAGCTCTTTTTTCTTCAATCTGACTTCATCAAAACTAACCAGTTTCCATTTTGAAATACACTCTTAGACTATTTGAAGATTGTTCCACACACTAGTAGTGTTATTCCATGCATTCTTCATCATTTTATCAAAACTCTCATCCAAGAGCCAAGCGCTTTCAAATCGGACGTGCTTCGGGACTTTATCATGAGACTCATCACTTGTACAAATGAGGAGGGGATGATGATCTGAAAAATACAATCTAGGAAGAACTTTTATAAACCCATCTGGAAAATTAATTCTCCAAATTTTGTTACACAAAGCTCTATAAAGCCTTTCAAGAATACGTTGTCCACCATGATACATAAGACCCCTCCATGTGTATTTTGATCCAACAAAACCAGCATCTAATAATCTACATATGTAACATCCCTATTTTTATTTATTAGTTATTTTACTAGTTATTTATTTTATTAATTATTATTTAATATAGTAATTAATTAATTGTGTGATTTGGTGAATATATGTGTTATATGTGTATTGGGTTATTGGGTGTGAGAATCTCAAAACAATTAATTGGTCCTTATGTGTTACATTAGTGTGAGTTGGTGAGATAAGCCCATTAGAGTAAAACAATAGTTAGTAAATGTTTTGTAAAACAAAGAGGAAATAAAGTTAGAAATAGAAAGTTGTCAAAACAAGAGAAGAGGAAAAGAGGAGAAAAGAGAGAAAAGAGAATAGGAGAAAGAAGAACCCTAGAAAGTATCTACATCTAAGGTAATGGTGGGTTTTCATTTGATTATAGGAGTATATGATGTATGTAATGGGTAGTTACATGATTTAGAGATTTTGTTCTTTAATTTCTAGATTTTAACATGTTAGGGTTTTGAGTGGACTCCATGAAATTAATGTTTGAATCATGTTTGGAGGTTCTAAATAGAAACTACATGTTAGGTATGTATCTTAATTCCATAAATCATATAAACTTGGATGATAAAGTGGGTATTTTGATTTAAAACTCATATTGGTGTGATGCTGTCTTCACAAAATTCGTTTTGCAGAAAACACAGAGCGCGCTTAGCGTGGATTTCCGTGCTTAGCGGGTTTACTACTGACTTGAGGGAGCTTAGCGCCAAAGAGCGCGCTTAGCGCGGTCTGAAATGTGGAATTTTATATTTTTATTTAATTGATTGGGTATCTTGTATACTTATGATTTATAAGCGATTTCCATGAATTTTAATAATTCATTTGAGGTAAATTGGATAGGTTTTGGATGACTTTTTGATGGAAACATAACACTTGAATTTTGTGTATATGTATGTTGTGAATTGATGATGAATGAGAATAACATGTTTTGGTATTGTTTGCTAAGTGTTATTGTTGTGTGTTGAGTTGATTAATGCTATGAGATTGCATTGTGTATGACTGATGACATGAAATATGTATGTTTGTGCAATGATGAGATAATTCAAATATGATGAATTATGTGATATATGCTTGTATAATTAAGATTCAGAGATGGTTTTAATTGCATATGATTGTTAAGATTGCACGTGTATCATTTGTTTCCAAGAGGATATGTTTTCTAGTTTCGTGGAGGCTAGTGACTTGTCCCAAATCTAGAGGATTGGTTTGAAGCTTAGAGGACGGGCTTTTGGTGGTTACCTGTCTGAGAGATGGACGCGGTTTAAACGTAAAAACCGTAAAGGATAACAATTGGTACCACATGCATATTGAATTGAGTTGCATTTGAGTCACATGTGTCGATGTGAAATGTGAATTGGTATGCAAAATATGATATTGATATGAATGTTACTTTAGTGGTATTTGTGATTGATTATCTTTGAAGTCATAAATTGTTGAGTAATGTTGTACATGTAAACATGTGAATTGGATTGGATAACTTTGAATACATGAATATGTGAAGTGTGATGAATTCAATTGATGTATGTATGTTATGTATTACTTATTATTATATATTTCTATAATGATATGAATTCTCACCCTTATGTTGAAATGATGTTTTATACGATATCGCTCAGGTACCGAAGGTAGTGGTGCTTCTTGCGAGGATTAATCTGAAGAGCTAGTTCTTTTTTATCAGTATTTAGATAGTGAGTCATGCTTTGGTTATGTAACATGGGGGAACGTTTGAACTCATGTTATTTTAAAAGATGTTTGATATACTCTCTTTTATTTTATATTGTATTTGAGATTATATGATGAGTGGCCTTTAATGCCTAATGTTTTAATATATTATTTCTAATTATAAGATTCAAATATTCGTATCATTTTGAAAATAGAATTATTCTGCAAATAATATGCATATATGTTAGTATATGGAACATGATTTCAATGTGTGTTATGAGCATGACCGGTGTATTTATGGTTGTTTTTGAAATACATGTGACACCCTCTTTTGATATGCATGCTAATTTACTCTGATTATGCTATATTATTTCGTGGGGGTTTAGGGGGTGTTACAACATGCATCAATTATATTCACAAAGCTATTACATCTTTGAATACTGGCCGAAACGCCACCTCTTTTCTCATACAGGCTAGCAATTTCATTGAAATCCCCAGCCAACATCCAAGCTTCCATCATACTGTTTGCAATGTGTTGAAGTTTATCCCACAAGACTTTTCTAAGATTTTCATATGGGCTCACATAAACTGCCATGAGAAACCACTTTTTCTCCCCTGGAAAATTCAACATCAGATGCATATATTGGAAGTGAGTCTCAATAATTTGCACTATAATTATCGTTGTTATCCAAGCCACAATAAGTCCACCCGAATAACCCAAATTAGAGGATTCTCCAAAGCCATCAAACCCTAACAATTGTCAAGTTCTTCTCAACTTTTTCGTATTACATCTAGTTTCCAAAATGACAATTAGCATCGGCTTCCAAGTATTAATGTATTGTTTACAATACCTGAAAAAACCTGTACTCGCCGCACCTCGACAATTCCAAACCATAATTCTATTTTGTGTTATCATTAAAACACAACAAGCTGAAAGCCATACCATCAGAATAATTCACGTCACTGGCAATTTACAGGAGTTTCCCACACAACTTCCATATCTTCTTCAAGAGTTAGGACTGCTCTTTCACTCCCTGATACCATTATCCACTCCCTTGTTTTCTCAAGAACGCTTGCAAGTTTAGTTTCATTCCCATTTACAGGTTCTGTAGATGGTTGTAGTATGTCTGAAGGTTTCGAATTATGCACCATGTCTCTTTTTTACAGATCTACATCATGTCCTACACCATGCAAAGCTTCCACATGAACATCATTCTCCAAGGTACCAACTTTCCTTGAATTCTCTCTCCCTTGACCAAGCGTATCTCTAAAGATATTTTCCAAATTTGTAACATCCATAGTTTCCACCATATTAACTAATGACTGACTTCCAGTTGTTTTACTCATTGCTCTTCCCTTGAGTGTAAATGTGTCATGCGCCCCAAGATTATTAGCCCTTCTTCTTTTTTCCTTATTGGTTACATGCAATGTGGTTATTGTGCCTTCCTCACCTTTCCTCTTTTGTTCCTGTAACATATTGCTAGCCCCACTAGTGATTGGTGCATTATTATGATATACCAATACCGTTCCATCAATGTTTTCTTCATTACTCCTACTTTTATCCTCATTACCTTTCTCCATGTCTCTCCTCTCTTGGGTTTCCCTGTGTACCACTTCTATATGCTCACCTACTTCATGGCTATTTATCTTCTCCCCATGATGATCTTCATGAAACTCTTCAAATATCTCACCCCTCAAAGAAATAAATCGAGATCCACCACTTATTCCACCAGTCCTTGCTCTGTCATTCCTCCTCACATGTCCCCTATTTCCACATCATCTACCATACCATCTTCTTTCTCCCTAGTCTTATTTCCTCTCCTTTGGTTCTGAACCATCATCCATGGCCCATCTTTATTATTTTCATCAGGAATCTTGTCTCCACATATCCTTGGATGTTGTTCACCTTGCATGGTTTGTTGCTTCGTCCCAACTTTGATCCTCTCCATACACCCTTCTGAATAATGACCATACTTTCCATAGTACATACACACCAAATGCAGACCCTCATATTCAACATTATAACTTATATCTTATATCATGAACTTGGCCATATGTGATTTTTTCAAGTTAACTTCCACACATAGGTGTGCGTACATCCCTCTCTCCTGTATGGATATATTTTTTTTATATCAATTTTCACTGTCTTTCCTATCTTATTCCCAACATGTTTCAGCACTCTTGCATCATAATACTCAATTGTTAATCTCGACATCCACACCCACACAACAATGTTTTATATAATATCACTTTGTGGATGGAAGTTAGGGCACCACGGCTTCACTGTGAGATAATGATCATAAATGAACTAAGAGTCGTTCATTAGAGCTACCGTATGATCAGCATCATGTGAGAAAGTGACCCAATAATATTCATGACTTAAATCGATAATGTTTATAATCCCTTTTTGAAGGAAAATTGCGATCAAAAGAGCAGCGGAATTTAAAATTTTCCTTTAGCGATCCTTACGAATGAACATGGTCAGTGATAGAAATATTTACCTCTTGTGGCGATTCAGACCTTTGGTGTTGTGATCACGAGCATTGATGAAGAAAAATGCCTCTACTCAGTCCACACGAACAGATCGCTTCCAGTCATAGTGCTAGCTAATCACGAACGGAAACCTTGAGTGAGAGAGAGAATCAAAAACGAAATTGCATCAAGTGAAATTGTTTCATCACAAGGGATCTATTTATAGAATCACTCGTGTGGGCTACAAGCTAAAAGCCCAATTAAGGTTATAAGCTAAAAGCCCAATTAAGCTTATGGACATCATACCTTATGATGTACCATATATCACTTATCCACGTGGTACCTTACCACTTTCCGTATTACACTTAAGTGCACCGTACCTTACGGTGTTCCTTATTTATTCTATCTCTCATCAACCTGTCCTTATGTGTGTGACCCTGTAGGTTTTTGCGACGTTGGCAATTATATTAAATCACACATTTAATATAATAAACAGTGAGCGGTATCTAGCAACACATCACTGTTACCCAAGTCACGAAAATGTCACGTGATCTGACCAAACCTTTTCCGTGATAATATTTGTGTTGTACAATTACCCTTTTGCCCTCATGTCTATATTGAACACAAGGCATACACTGTGTCACCCTTGTCTAGTTCAATATTGGGCCCTTAGACATTTATCTTGTTATGCAGGATGAGCAAATTCCATCTAGGTCACTCATGTCCCTTAGCATGCTTTGTGAAGTACCCATCAACCGTCTTTATAGTCATCCAGTTACGAATGATGTTTGATCAGCAATAAAGTACTTGACTCTACATCTAGGGTCCATAGTGGTTTCAGGTCGAAGGGTGATATACACCATTATCATCATGAGAATAACTTATGACACTTTGCATAATATTCTATGTAGTATTCTCATAGCGGGTCAATCCAGTATAAATATTACTCCTAATATTCATACCTATGTCAAGACTTGATAACTCCTTATCTATGATCCATGAGATGTGATCATCAATCTATCTTCATAATAATCTTGATGCTTTAATGTTATCCCACTTCACATTAAATCTTGACTACGGATACTTTAAGAATAGTGTCTTATGTTTAATGGGATCTCATGATTAAGTCACACTTAACATTTCATTAAACAAATAAACCATTCTAGGGACTTTATTATTTTTGAAAGAAAAAATTATAAAGAAATGCCTTTTATTATTAATAAATAATTCGATACAAGTACCAAAAGTATTGGCCTCTAGGGCTTACACCAACAATCTCCCACTAGCACTAGAGCCAATTAGGCATACCCCTAATACCCATAGATCTAGTATGTCCATCATGCTTCAGCTGCGCAAGAGGCTTTGTTAATGGGTCAACAACATTTTCAAGTGTAGGTACTCTGTATATTTTCACATCTCCCCGATCGATTATCTCTCGAATGAGATGATAACGCCTAAGTATGTGTTTGGATCGTTGGTGAGATCTAGGCTCCTTAGCTTGTGCGATAGCACCATTGTTATCACAATAGAGATCAATGGGATCCACAATGCTATGGACTATGCCAAGTTCACTAATGAACTTCTTGATCCAAACAGCTTCCTTTGCTGCAGTTGAGGCAGCAATATACTCAGCCTCGGTTGTAGAATCAACAATTATATCTTGCTTTGAACTTTTCCAGACCACAGCGCCACCATTTAAACAAAACACATAACCAGATTGCAATCTAAAGTCATCCTTATCTGTGTGGAAGCTAGCATCGGTGTATCCAATTATAGCAAGCTCTTCTTGACCTCCATATATCAAGAATGAGTCCTTAGTCCTTCTTAAGTACTTAAGGATATTCTTAACAGCTACCCAATGAGCATCACCGGGATTAGACTGGTACCTACTCGTTGCACTTAAAGAATACGAGACATCTGGTCAAGTACATAGCATGGCATACATGATAGATCCTATTGCAGATGCATATGGAATCTTATCCATGCGATCCCTTTCTTCCTTACTTGAAGGGGATTGTGTTTTTGACAGACACATGCCATGTTGCATAGGTATGAATCCTTTCTTGGAATCATGCATATTAAAGCGTCTCAACACTTTTTCTATTTATGTACTCTGACTTAGGCCAAGCAGTTTTTGTGACCTATCTCTATAGATCCTGATTCCTAATATATAGGCTGCTTCACCTAGGTCCTTCATTGAAAAGCATTTCCCTAACCAAGTCTTCACTTGTTGCAAGGTAGGGACATAGTTTCCAATGAGTAATATGTCATCTACATATAATACCAGGAATACGATCATGATCCCACTAACCTTCTTGTAGACACAAGGCTCATCTTTATTCTTGATGAATCCATATTGTTTTACTATTTCATCAAAACGAAGATTCCAGCTTCTGGAAGCTTGCTTCAATCCATAAATTGATCGCTGTAACTTACATATCTTTTGGGCTTCTTCTGGTATGTCAAATCCTTCAGGTTGTGTCATGTACACATCCTCAAGAAGATTCCCATTAAGGAAAGCAATTTTAACATCCATCTGCCATATTTCATAATCATGATATGCAGCGATAGCAAGTAAAATCCGAACAGATTTAAGCATTGCAACTGGTGAAAAGGTTTCATCATAGTCAACCCCATGAATTTGTTTATAGCCTTTTGCAACCAGTCTTGCCTTATAGGTATGTACCTTACCATCCATGTCAGTCTTCTTTTTAAAGACCCACTTGCATCCTATAGGGTTAACTCCTATAGGAGGCTCTACCAAGGTCTAAACCTGGTTTGTGTACATAGAATCCATTTCAGATTCCATGGCTTCTAGCCACTTCTCGGACTCAGGACCAGTTATGGCCTCTTGGTAGGTCACAGGCTCATCTTGATCCATGAGTAATACATCACCCTGATCACTTATGAGATATCCATATCTCTCAGGTTGTTGACGTATCCTGCTTGACCTACGCTGGTCTTGTTCTACTTGAGCAGGTTGCTCTTCCATAACTACTTGTGTTTCCTGCTCTAATTCCTCCATAGGTGTATCAATGCTTTGTGGTTCTTGAATTTCTTAAAGCTCTATTTTCCTCCCACTGATTCTTTTGGAAATAAAATCCTTTTCTAGAAAAACTTCAGTTCGAGCGACAAACACTTTGCCCTCAGAAGGATTGTAGAAGTAATACCCTCTTGTTTCTTTAGGATACCCCACAAATAAGCATTTGTCAGATTTGGGCTCAAGCTTAGTTGAAATTTGTCGTTTCACATAAACTTCGCAACCCCAAATCTTCATGTAAGACATATGTGGTTTCTTACCACTCCATATCTCACATGGTGTCTTCTCAACCTTTTTGGATGGAACCCGGTTAAGTGTGTAAGCTGCAGTCAATAGTGCATGTCCCCAAAAGAAGTTCGGAAGATTGACATGACTCGTCATGGATCGGACCATGTCTAACAAGGTTCGATTTCTTCTCTCAGATACACCATTCCATTGTGGTGTTCCGGGAGGAGTAAGTTGGGATAAAATCCCACATTCCTTTAGATGGTCATCAAACTCTAGGCTTAAATATTCACCGCCTCGATCTGATCGAAGAACTTTAATATTCTTACCTAGTTGGTTTTGTACTTCATTCTTGAATTCCTTGAATTTTTCAAAGGTTTCAGATTTGTGTTTTATTAAATACACATAACCATATCTACTGAAATCATCAGTAAATGTGATGAAGTATTGAAAACCTCCTCTTGCTGGTATGTTCAGTGGTCCATATACATCAGTATGTATGAGGGCCAAAAGATCATTAGCCCTTTCACCTTTTCCTGTGAATGGGGACTTTGTCATCTTTCCAATTAAACAAGATCTGCATGTCTCATATGATTCATAATCAAAAGAGTCCAAGAGTCCATCTTTATGGAGTTTGGAAATGCGTTTCTCATTTATGTGGCCTAAGCGACAGTGCCAAAGGTAGCTTGGATTTAACTCATTAGGTTTAATCCGTTTAGTATTAATGTTATAAATTGGCATTTCAAGATCAAGGACATATAGTCCATTATTCATTTGTGCAGAAGCATAGAATATATCATTCAAATAAATAGAGCAACAATTGTTCTTTATTATAAATGAAAAACCAAACTTGTCCAAACAAGAAACGGAAATAATATTCCTACTAATTGCAGGTACATAATAACAGTTCTCTAACTGAATTATTAAACCACTAGGTAAAGTCAAAACATAAGTTCCTACGGCTAAAGCAGCAACCTTTGCTCCATTTCCAACTCGTACGTCAACTTCACCTTTTGCCAAATCTCTACTCCTTTTTAGCCCCTGCACATTAGTACAAATGTGAGAACCGCATCCAGTATCTAATACCCATGATGCAGAAGTAGATAAATTAATTTCAATAACAAAAATACCTGAATTTGAAGTCCCTACTCCATTGTTCATATCTTCCAGGTACTTTGGGCAGTTTCTCTTCCAATGTTCGGTCTTACCGCAATGGAAGCAAGTGCCCTCCTTTGCTATGCCTCCACTAGGCTTAAAAGCAGGAACAATAGGTTTAGGCTTGGCAACTTCCTTGCCTTTCCCTTTACCAACTTGCTGGTAGGCCTCTTGTTCAGCTTCTTTCCATTACTGACCATCAGAATGGACTTCCCTTTTGTCTTCATATTCTGCTCAGCAGTTTTCAACATGCTTAGCAATTCTGGAAGACTCTTATCCATGTCATTCATGTTGAAATTCATGATAAACTGATTAAAGCTATTTGGCAACGATTGCAAGATAAAATCAGTTGCAAGTTAATTTCCAAGCGAAAACCCTAACCTTTCAAGTTTCTCCACATACCCAATCATTTTGAGTATGGGGACCTACAGGGTTTCCCTCAGATAACTTGCTGTTAAAAAGGGCCTTTGAGACCTGAAACCTCTCGTTTCTTGCCTGCTCTTGATAGAGCATTTTCAGATGTCCGATCATATCGAACGCTGACATGTTCTCGTGTTGCTTTTGCAACTCCGAGTTCATAGTAGCTAGCATGAGACAAGCGGCTTCATTAGCATCATCAAAATGCTTCTTATAAGCATCTCTTTCTGCCTTAGGTGCCGAACCAGGCGGTTCCTCTTCAGGGACAGGTGTCTCCAAGACATACAGCTTCTTATCGTGCTTGAGGACAATCCTCAGATTTCGGTGCCAATCCAGGAAATTTGTCCCAGACAATTTTTCCTTATCTAGGATTGATCGCAAAATATGGTTGTTTGTTGTCATGGTAATCTACAAAAAATTGAAAATATAAGTATCATTAAAACAACATATTTAATTAGGCCTTTAATCAAATATGCTCCCACTATTTCACTCAAAACAAATGACCCTCATCATTTGATTCGGAAAATCCCGTTGGAAGACTTTCTAGTGGGTCGAGATCCACATTTCACTTCGTTCTAAGTCAGTGTTAGGCTGATTACACAAAACTAGGTTATTTAGGTAGGAACTCCTTCCAATTGTATCTCATACAACTCTCGAATATTTTCAGTTGGGTGAATAACTCCTTATTCTAATTCATCATATGAATCATTCCCAACTCTTGCTTCTAAACATGTATATTCTTATTATAATGTGTTTAGTTAAGTTTGACCCATTGTTTTAGCAGTTGGATATTACAATTATCCCATCGCACCTTACTAATATAGAACATGCACCTCGCGTAGGCGAAACCTACATTATTCGATACTAGTCTTGATGAGTGCTAAAACTTGGAAAGCATGAACTTAATATTTAACTTGAGGGATTTTGTTATTAGTTTGATCTCACCGGCTTAACATGCAATTCGTCTCTCTCATGCATCAACATACAAACACATGCATCAATATACATAAAAGGATACAGTTATGGCCCCTAGCGCAATTGTTCTCCCAAGCCAATGAGAGAACCTAAGCTAACCTAATAACGATCTAAACTTCTCCAAGCAAGATCTCCAAGGTTATCCTCCTTTGATATTGTATTCTTCTCTTTCTTCATAACATTACATTACATAAAAGAAACTCGTTTTACATACGAGGGAGTGAGATGAGAAAAGAAGTTACATCAAGAATTTTAGAGAGAGGCACGACACGCAGGCCGTATTTTACAATCCCAAAACAAAATAAAGGAAAAAACTAAGGCCATAACTGATCACCACAAGACAATAATAATAAACACACTTTTATTATTAGTTTAAATTTTGTTAATTAAAAAAAAGGCAAATTAAATTTCGACGATTGATCACACTACGCAGAGTTAGCCGGGGGCAAAATTTTAATGAACAATTCATTTGAAATCAGCGTCATTTTCGCACAACTCTTGTGCATTCACAACCCTAATCGCATAACTCTGCAACAACACAACCCTTGTGCCGTCATGAACCCTAATGCAACAGTTTCATGCTGTCAAACACATTTCGATTGATAATTCAGTATGATTAATCACATGTCAATGCTTCACCATACTAATGTCGGATTCCGAAGCATATGAACAGTGATCGGTCAAAGGAATAACAATCATCAAGTGTTTGAATGAACGAAACAGAAACAGTATATCCCATATACCATCGTTGCATCAGATTTACTTATATCATATATAAAAGTGATCGATCTTATTTGTGTAACCTATGGACGATCGATGTATCGCTGCTTCACCATACTAATGTCGGATTCCGAAGCATAGTCAACATCAATCATCCAAATCGTACACAACAGATGCCAAATTTAATTACTCGTTTATTATTCAATTCATTCTGGTTTTAATCGAATCAAAACAAAAAATATATAACATAAACAACTATCAGATCCATGGTTTTGTAAGTGGCTTTGATACCACTGAAGGAAAATTGCGATCAAAAGCGCAGCGGAATTTAAAATTTTCCTTTAGCGATCCTTACGAATGAACATGGTCAGTGATAGAAATATTTACCTCTTGTGGAGATTCATACCTTTGGTGTTGTGATCACGAGCGTTGATGAAGAACAACGCCTCTACTCAGTCCACACGAACAGATCGCTTCCGGTCACAGTGCTAGTTGATCACGAACGGAAACCTTGAGTGAGAGAGAGAATCAAAAACGAAATTGCATCAAGTGAAATTGCTTCATCACAAGGGATCTATTTATAGAATCACTCGTGTGGGCTACAAGCTAAAAGCCCAATTAAGGCTATAAGCTAAAAGCCCAATTAAGCTTATGGACATCATACCTTATGATGTACCATATATCACTTATCCACGTGGTACCTTACCAATTTCCGTATTACACTTAAGTGCACGGTACCTTACGGTGTTCCTTATTTATTCTATCTCTCATCAACCTGTCCTTATGTGTGTGACCCTGTAAGTTTTCGCGACATTGGCAATTATATTAAATCACACATTTAATATAATAAACAGTGAGTGGTATCTAGCAACACATCACTGTTACCCAAGTCACAAAAATGTCATGTGATCTTACCAAACCTTTTCTGTGATAATATTTGTGTTGTAGAATTACCCTTTTGCCCTCATGTCTATATTGAACATAAGGCATACACTGTGTCACCCTTGTCCAGTTCAATATTGAGCCCTTAGACATTTATCCTGTTATGCAGGATGAGCAAATTCCATCTAGGTCACTCATGTCTCTTAGCATGCTTTGTGAAGTACCCATCAACCGTCTTTATAGTCATCCAGTTACGGATGACGTTTGATCAGCAATAAAGTACTTGACTCTACATCTAGGGTCCATAGTGGTTTCAGGTCGAAGGGTGGTATACACCATTATCATCATGAGAATAACTTATGACACTTTGCATAACATTCTATGTAGTATTCTCATAGCGGGTCAATCCAGTATAAATATTACTCCTAATATTCATACCTATGTCAAGACTTGATAACTCCTTATCTATGATCCATGAGATGTGATCATCAATCTATCTTCATAATAATCTTGATGCTTTAATGCTATCCCACTTCACAAAAAGCTTGACTACGGATACTTTAAGAATAGTGTCTTATGTTTAATGGGATCTCATGATTAAGTCACACTTAACATTTCATTAAACAAATAAACCATTCTAGGGACTTTATTATTTTGGAAAGCAAACATAATAAAGAAATGCCTTTTATTATTAATAAATAATTCGATACAAGTACCAAAAGTATTGGCCTCTAGGGCTTACACCAACACTTTTTTCACCCACATTTGTTTGAGTCTTGTCTCCAATGCTTTGTATCCAATCCTTCTGCCCAGTAGCTTCATAATTATACCTCTCTTCCATGGCTTTTGTATCCTCCTCTCTTCCTTTTTTTACAGCACAAAACATGGGCAATCATAGCTCCCCACCTTTTATTCCACCACTCAGATTCCTTCAGTATTAAAATCCACTTATATATCGTCCTCTTCATCATCCTCTGAGTCTTCCATATACGTCTCCCCATCCTCCATAAATACTTCAGTACCTATTACCATCTCCTTATAGGATTTTGGTGCTGACCTTCCATCTTTTTCCTTGACTCTGGATTCTCCTCCTTCCTCCAGTCCTTTTTTGCTTACTGTTGTGATAAACGCTTCGTCTGGTTGCTTCTCATGGTGATTTTCCACAAACCCTAGGAGAGGGTTTGGGTCGCTGTCGTCATTTTTCTCTAACATTTTTAGGTCTGTGAAATAAAATACATTGTATTTATAGGTTCACTACTATAAATAATATATTTAATGATAAATCTTTTATCTCGGCCATTGAAAATTTGAGGTCAAATAACATAGAACGCGTCATATTTCATTATTAAAAAAGATATCTTATTTCTCGATTTTGCCCAAAACCGACATAAAATGTTCCTCAAGATTTGAGCTTCAATTTTCAGTTCCTGCAATTTTAAGTTTTATTTAGAATGAAAAAGGCGCCTATAATTGACAAATCATCTTATCCATCGGTTTTTGATAAAAACTGAGGGTACGTAAAAAAAATCCATGACACCTTGAATATGTCGTTTATTTTATTATTTGTAAATCAAATCATATAACCTTTCAATCTCTCTAATAATCGAGTGAATATATAATCAGATTTTAATATAAAAGTAGTTGTTAATAAATTTCTACCATAAACCTAACTTATATGTAGTCGCTCCGCTTCAAACTCGTACATATCAGTCTCTTGGATGGATTGCAAGACAAAAAAAATCTTCAATATTCTTCTTTCTTTCTTGAACAATTTTTTTTCCTGCCCTTGTAATTTATCCCACATAATGATATTGTTGTTTCGAAATAACCTTCATATGTTGTTAATTAAAGGGTATACAACAAAATCAGCTCAAGTTATTTCCAACAATATATATCTTGTTATCTTCCTTATGAAAACATTTGCTCTAGAAACACTCAAGAACTTGGGAAACAAATCTTTGGGACAAATAACTTATCAGAATTGGATAAGTTATTGAGTGTTTGTGGGGACCAAAGGTATGCAACTAAATCTGGATAACAATAAAGATTTGTTGTTCTCCATGGATAAGAGCAAAGATTTGTCAAATACCTGATTTTGTTGTAAACTATGTATTTTATACTGTGTAAACAATGTAACTTTTTATTTAAAAAAATCTTATTCGCCTCAGTTTTCAACTGAAACAAAGGGGTATGTGGAAATAAATACTTTTTACCTCAGCTTTTGTCATAACTGAGAGGATATTTAAGCGTGTTTATTAAGGATATCCATCGTCCTTAAATAAATCTTTGTCGTATATTTAATAAGTATCAATATTATAGACACTATCATTAGTTATCAGTGTGAAACCTAACAGACATCCATTATAAAAGCATCATGAATATAAAAAATTGTTAATGAAACATATAACATGAAAACTTTGAAGTGTAAAGAAACTTGGTAAATTTCTCTACGATGGATTGCAAGAGTGGAAAATAATTTGGGTTTAAGGGTTATGTTATTCAATAATCATATAAATGTATATTTATTTTATTTAACTAACCCTTTTTTTTGTTTTATATCAGAAACAAATGAATGAAAAAGCTATTGAGAATATATTGTGCCCACCATTTTCTCTTCCTCAAGATTTTAATGAAACGAGGATCCACTATTTGTTCTTACTGACAGTGATTACGATGAATCAAATTCAAAAATTGTTATATATTTTTAGTTTAATAGTATGTGTAAACAATGTAATATTCTAGGTAAACAATGTATTTTGTAAACAAATTAATTTATTAATATTCTGTATAAACAATGTAACCAATTTCTTTTTAAAATGAATTTATCTTACCCCTCAATTTTATTTATAAACCGTAAGGTGTGATGTGCTAGTTTTGAAAATAATAAAAATACAGATCCTAGAGTTCGAATCCATGTGCAGATAACTTTACTCCCTCACATTTTTAAAATCCCAGAAATAAATAGGCAGCATTTCATAATGTTTTTCGTTACCTTACTTCTGTAACCGAAGTTAAATGCATTTCTCCTCTGAAATTAAATATATTTTTTATAGTAATAATTTAAAATAATAAAAATATTTTTCTTTTGAAGAATTTTAATATTTTTTTGAATTCTTTTCTTAGGAGTCAAAATTTTAACGAACTTACTCTATGTTTATTAGTTTTATTTACAAAATTGATTTTGTTTTAATTTTGAGTTCAAATTTGTTGAGAAACATGGTTGAACCCCCTCCCCTAGAAAAAGAGGTAAACTAAAAAAATTAAGTAAAATAATTATTTCATGATACATTTACTTTATATGATAATTATAATCAACTAATAAATCTTAACGAACTTGTAATAAATTAATTAAATAATAATTATATATAACAAATATAACAATTAATTGAACTTATTCTAACACTTTCCTCAAGTTAGAATATAGATTAACATTTCCAACTTAAAAAAACAATACCATCTAAAAAAATACAGTATAATTCATTAAAGAATTACAACAAAAATATACAAGTCGAGATCACACGGCTAAAAACAAAAAATTGATATTGATAGTAAGAGATATACATTTAAAATTTATTGTTCAACTTTTTATATAAGTGTATATATATATTATTTTACATTTAATTTACTTTTAATCATAATTAATTTTGTATAATGACATATCTATAACTAAAAAATATTTCTCTCATATTTATTTTATGGACTAAATATACAACCCCTTATAATATTAACGAGATTTATTTTTAGTTCTTGTAAAATTTTTTTTGTAAACCCCCTTATCTTATTTAGATTCCGTCAGAAATCTCTTCAATTATCAAGTGTCTTTGAAGATTCACTTATTTTTTCTAATTGTGTCTACATGGAGTAATAATATATACACATGGTATTTTATTTTCCTTAAATGATTGCTTACTAGTTGGTAACATTTCAAATGCCCCATTGTAATAATTAGGGCTAGTTTCCACAACATGATTGCTGCGAAGAAAAAGCAAACGACTGCGAAGACGAAGACGAAGATAACGACTCTCAGGCAAGGGAGAAAGATGACTGCAAAGACGAAGACATTTTTATACACGTAATCAAAGACATTGAAGCTTATAATGTTTGAGGTAAGTGATTTTTAAACTTCTCCATCCTTCACTATTAGCTGGTATTATTAGGGTAACTGGAAATGTTAAGGTAACTGGGTATGTTTTATCTGAAATTTGAGTATTTTGTGTTATCTAAAACTGGGTATGCTTTATTCATAGGATATGCAACATTTTAATGTTACTTTCCACCATGGGGTGAATTTATAAAGGTCAAACAAAACGAGGTCATTTATAGAGGGGAGGTTGATTCGACTGTATCTAGGCTACACATTGCAAACTGGACAATTGATAACATTGGGCAGTTGGTGACTAGGTGGGGGTATAAAGATGGAAGTTATAGGTTATGGACAAAAAACTTATAAGTTCAAGATGGTTTTATTCTGATAAGAAAAGATGATGATGAATACGATTTTGCATCATATTTTTGTGCAATGACTATTGATGGAGATATATTTGTGGAACATATTCTTGAAAGCATAGATCTTGGGGTAAGGGAACCTAACTGTGTTAATGAGGTGAAGAAAATGGAAGGGTTAGAAGATGAGGTGGTTGAAGGGTTATATGATAATGAAGAGGATAGAGCTACAACTCTTGTAGATGGCTTTGAAGGAATTGATGTAACATTATCTATAAATGAAGATAGGAGAGTTGTTGGGCTTTTAGGTAGGTCCAATAAGAAAATGGATGAAGATGATTATTATTATAGTGATGAATTGGACAACTCTAACCCAGATGATTCTTGTGATGATGAAATGCCCAAGTATGAGAGCATATATCATCTGTTATAACCACTGTAACAACAACATTTTAATTGAAACTAACAACCCTTTGCATTCATATAAATTTGATACAAAATGATGATACATCAACTGTTATAATAACCTAAACTTAACAGTACCATTATAATGGTTTGATTCAACAATAACTTGATTCAAACTTATAAACCTTTCCATTACATTAACTTAAACACTATTGAAAACAACATCCATGACAGACCAAGTGCAAGCATCAGTCAGTAGTTTTTTCTCTTATTCATTATAAACTTTTTCTTCAATTTTTCGAACTTCTTTAGGCTTCCTTCAACTCCCCATTTCTTCCCAAATTCACATTCAATCTCCTTAACAATGTCCTTTGCAAATTCTCTCAAATGAACCTTGGTGACATCATATTCACAACATCTTGATGGATTCATATCATTCCCTTGAACCTCGTTGTCCCTCATGAACAATCGACATCCATTCTGCAAATATAAATATGAGTAACACATATATAAGAGATACTGAAAATATAATAGGATTACAAACTTGAATAAACACTTATCAATAAATTTCTACATTTCCATAATTTTCTATTTGGGTTATCAATAGTGTTTGATACTCATATCTTCATCATTTCGTTACAACCACATGTTAGCAAGCCCCGTCAAAAAGAGTTAGCAACTGATGAGGATTTGCTTCCACCCATGTGTTAGCTGGCTATTTCGAATAAGGAAGAAACCACTATCAAAATAATATTTCGAATAAAGTACCTAAGGAGATTAATATCAATATTGGATATTGATGGGAGATATGGAGTCATTATGTTGAAGGATTATTTGATTTCCAGCAGATTTCGATTTGGACTTTTTTAGTGTTCGAATTATAAAGAGCTCCTTTATGCAAGGGTGCAACGGTCCAGGTAATTGGGTTATTTCGAAAGCGAAGAAGAAACAAGATGCTTCGATTGGCACAGATTTCGAATTTCAAATAAAGAGCGTCATTCTAGAAGACGCGTGGAAGTCAGCAGACATAGGAAGCCTGCATGCTTCGAACGTGGCGTGATTTTAGAATAGGACCGTTAGGGTCAAGACACTAAAATAGGTGTTCTTATGTTAGATTTAGAATGTTCACTTTTATGTACTAAAAGATCTCAAAATACTCAAACTTCCGTGAATTAAGGAAAACGAGTCAGAAGATACAATGTATGTGTTGAACATCATTACTTTTTTACAATTTCAATACAAGTCTTGTTATATTTAGTTCGTTATTACAGTATTTCTGCCCTTTCCTTGCATTTCTTTGTTTTACTTGCCTTTAAACACAGTCACTTCGTTAGACAGTATTTCTGCCCTTAAATCCTTCGATCTCCTTGCATTTCTTTGTTTTACTTGCCTTTAAACACAGTCACTTCGTTAGAAACTTTACTTTTACTTTATCCTTTTAGTCAAACACTTATCTTTACATTCAAGCTCAAGTCTAATTCGAAGCCTTTCCTGCCTACATTCAGTTAGTTTATTCCTATAGACCATTTTAGAAATCTTTCTTAAGAATCTCGTATTCGAACTTAACATACAATATAAGTCTATCAATATAATAGATATGAACATGGAAATAAGTTATGACACATGTGTTCTAGGATCAATCTAGTCGATCCTGCAAGTAACCAATAATAATTAGTAAATTGGAAGACTAGCGGTTGTTTACTAGAAATCACTGTAAACACCATGCTTGAGATGATGAGCGCTTGCAGAATGGACGATAGTGGAAGAAACAAAGAAACGATGCTGGAAAACTATTGTGCTCTGACAAAGAGAGAAAGGGGGAAGAAACCCTAGAGGGGAACAATAAAACTTAACTTATGTCACACTGTCATGTACACTTGTATGCAAATTTGAAAAACATTAAAAACAAAAGTCACATTGAATAAAATAAGTGAATCTTCAAAGATACTTGACATTTGGGGGAGTTTGTGGCGGAATCTAGATAAGATAACGGAGAGATTACAAAAAAAAGTTTACCAAAGATTAAAAACAAATCTCGCTAATATTACATAAGTTGTATATTTAACCCTTATTTATTTTTGTGTTAAAAGATATCACAGTATTTTATAAGGATAGAAGAAAGTAGATCTATAGATTTACTTAGTATCTAAAATGATGTTTAACAAAAATATTTCTACTAACCAAATAAATAAATTTCAAATTTGGGCCAACAACATTTATGATTACTTGGATCTCCTTATCTATGTTGAATAATCAAAGAATTATGCTTTTAATTACATTATGGTCCAAACTATTCCTATTTATGTGATGAGTGTTTTCCTTCTCATAAATAACATACATTAGATGCCTAGTCTTTTTCCCTTGATGCTTAAACCACTTTGAAAATTTGGACCATTGTTTTAAAAATTGTATTTAAATAACTCAAACATGATAAAATTTGGACCATTAACCGAACCTCTTATCTCTTTTGGTTTTTCAAATTGCATTCAATTAAATTTGATTTAGATTCATTGATAGTGCAAAAATATTGCTTACATTAAATTATTGTCTAGTCTTTGTCAATTGTCACGAAAATGGAAAAAACAAAAATGGTCACATGAATTCATCAAGTATTCCATGTCATTTTCTTATTCCATGAATTTTGGTTATATGAATAGGATATGAAACTGTTTTGTTGGTTCTTGAAGATGCCAATTTAATTATCTATTTCATGCCTTAATCATTATTGCATTGCATTTTATCTTAAATCACGGATAGGTAGATAACATCTTTAATTACTATATTTTTCCCTCTAGAAGTAGCTAGCATGTTAGTTAGAATGATAATGCTGTTTTGCCCTTTTTAATTTTGACTCTTTTTGTTTTTTCCTCCCTTGCTTGATTTTTGTGTAATTTGAATAATCACATATAATCTTTAGTTGATAACAAGAGTCTTTAGATCTAAAATGATTTAAATTAAAAAATATAAGAAATTGTCAGAGTCTATCAATTACTTGAATTTTTTTTTAAATAATTATTTTTTTAAAATTTTTTTTCAATTAATTATATTTTCAAAATTTTTATCAAAATGATCACTTTTCAAACAAGAAAATTTCGTCACACAAAAGAGTAGTCACTATGTATGGCGCATGCACTCAATTTAAAGAGGAGGCGCCACACTACATGGTTTGTTCTCTTCTGTAAACCTATGCAGTGTGACGCATGCATGTGTTTTTGAGAGGAGGCGCCATCCTCCTTAACTTGACAGTGTAATTGCAATTTTCTATAAATACAATCACTCATTCTTTTCATTTTTCTACACTATTTGTTACATAACTCTTAGAAAATATCTTCAACTCATTTGTCAAAGTTTTCACTTATCAAAAGAGATGTGCATGTTATTTTTTCGGCGACAATAATAATTTAGTCTCTTAAATATATATAAAAAAATATTATCCAATTTAATCTTCCATCAAAATATTTTTATATCCATAAGAAAAACAGTACATTATTGACTCAAATAGTGTCTTTTGTTGTAAAAAACAAATATAACCTTTAATATTGTGGTGCAATTTTGAGAAAATGAATATATTAATTAATATTTTTCCCAAATTCAAAAAGATACAATTGGCCAACACTCACAATTTTAAAGATTAAAATGCCTATTTATTTTATAAATTATCCTTCTTAGCTAATAGTAAATATTTATATTTTCTTTTTTGTCAAACCGTTTAATGATGAAAATCACATACTTTAAATGTAATAAAAAAATTACAACTTTATACATATATTTTAAAACATTAAATATTTTATGTGCCGAATCAATTGAGTTGTATTTTTTGGTTTATTAATTTAGTGATTGAATTTTATCTCTTAAAAATAAATAAATAGAAAGTCATGTACAACTATCAATTGAAATATATCTATTTTATTAATTTTAATTTTTCTTAACAATAAATATATTGATTTATTTCATTAATTTTAATTTTTCATAACAATGAATATGGATTTTTTTTTACACAGAAAAAATATTTTATCCAATTGTGGAGCAACTTATTGGAAAGAAAATAATATATTTTTCCCACAGCCAATGAAAACGTTTTGCTTCTAAAATAAATATACAATACAATGAATGAATATCCATATTCAAGGTGTCACGTGACTACTACTTTACAAGTTAAATCCTTTGTAAGCTTCTGATGTTTGGACAATACTATATGGGTTGCCTCTTTCTTTCACATGTTCCACATATTTTGATCTTATATTTGTCAGAGACTTTCTTTATTGTATAAATTAATAAATATAAAAAAATTACTATAAAAAAATGAATGTTTTATTTTCTGCTTTACTGTTCTTGATTACAAATATTTATTACGATTAATTAATCAAATAGTGTGGATTAATTAAAATTGAATTTTAAAACTATAGTTTCTAACTCTCACGTGAAGAAACATGTGTCCTTTGCATTGGCTTGCATTACATGTGGTTTGAGCATGTGCTGCTATTCTCCTGAACATACTTATCATTGTTAGTATATGATAAAATAATATACTAGAACTCCACATGATAATATATATATGGCCAATCCATAATGTTAGAGAACTAGCTATTCAAAATTAAGATTGAACACATAAACTCTTGTACATGTTCTACTTTGTATACATGGCGTTTCATGCATGTGCATTGTCCATATAAATTTATTTTACAATGGCATCTAATAAATTCTCAATATTCTCTCATGTTATTCCACCTTGTAAAGTTAGTTTTTGAAATTATTGGTATAATGATAAAGTGATTAGTTTTTATTAGTTTATAAGTATAAAATATAATTATACTAAGATTAAATGACTCTTTAACTCTTATCATATTTCTTATAATTTTTTCATTTGTTTCTGATTTATTTTGTGGTATAATTTTTTTTTAATTAGATATGATGTTTTAGTTTTTCTCTCTCTTTAAGGAAGAACAATATTAAAATTTCGATCTACTTTAATTTGGTGGAAATGTATGTCTTTTTTTGAACAAGCTCTTCTGATTGATTTAATGATGATATTTTTAAGAATGTAAGATTAGATCTCTAAACTTTTTTCAAGAAGAAACTCTAATTATGACTCATTTTCTTAAGGGTTAAATTCTCTAGTCTTTTCTTTAACACCATAAAAAAAGAAGGGCGGGAGGAAAAGACCGGTAAGATGGATAATAGGGACCAGTGTTGGAATCTCATGTGGAAATGACTATTCTTTCTAAGAGATTTACTTGTGTTTGAAAATCTTCTATCTTTTCTTCGAGATGTCACTACACCAAATTTGTCTTTTAGCAGCACCCCTACTAAAGCGCTTTTTGTAAAAAGCGCTGGTATAGGTTGCGCTAAAACAAAATAAAAAAACACGCTAAAAAAGCGCTCTTAAAGGGGGGGTTACAAAAGCGCTTTCAGAAAGCGCTCTTAGAGGCTGGGGTACGAAGGCGCATTTGAAAAGCGCTCTTATAGTGGGGGGGTATGAAAGCGCTTTCTGAAAGCGCTCTTATAGGGGGCTTATGAAAGCGCTTTCAAAAGCGCTGATATAGGGGGTGGGGTACAAGAGCGCTTTTATCCTCAAAAGCGCTGGTATAGCCTTAGTTACGAAAGCGCTTTTCAAAAGCGCTGTCATACCCTCTTTACAATTAAAAATTTTTAAAACAAGAAATCGTTCATTCTCACAAAAGCTTGCATTCTCAGAAAACTCTTGCATTCTCAGAAAACTCACAAAATCGTTTCAAAATCTTGCATTCTCAGAAAACTCACAAAATCGTTTCCAAATCCCTAAGCTTGGAATCGTCTTCAATCGTTTCCAAATCCCTAAGCTTGGAATCGTCTTCTCCGTTCTCAATCGTCTTCTTCGAAAGAAAAAAAGCTTGGAATACTTAAGGATCAAGAGCTTGCTTCATCAAGTCGTCTCCAATATTTCATCATCATCTTCTTCCTAGAGGTGAGTTCATAGTTAAATTTTAGCTTTGAGAGAAAAATCCATGGTTGGGAAGTTAGGGTTTGTGTTGTTGTTGTTATGAACATGAAACTTGATGACGATACATGCTTACTTGTGTGATTTCATGTTGAATGTGTTGTGGTGTTGGTATTATAATTATTTTGGATTATATTGGAATCATGAGATATGTTTGATTGTTGTTGATTCTTGAGAGTTTACATGTGGATTTCACTAATGTTAGAATATGGTTAGCATGTTATGGATTATCGAGTTAACAATAGTTGAATTCTTCTCATCATAGATAAGATGTTTCCTTTTCATGTGATTAATTTGGTTTAGGCCTTATCTGCTATTGGATGTAAATATTGAACTCTTGACTTAGCCTTGAATATTGGTACTCCAAAGTAATCAAAGTTTGTGTGACTTGTGTTGAAACCAAAGATGCATGCAACTTGTGGATAGCCTAAAAACCAAGGATACCTTGCATTTTGTGGGACTAGGGCGATGGCATGAATTTTAAGCATATTCATGTAATAATTTGTGGATAGGATATGCATCACTTTTGGTAGCTTTACAAAATATCTGAGATCATCTACAAAGAAAGTGTGACTTGGAAACTTAGTTTTGTCATGAGCGATACATGTAATATGTCTTTGTTCAATCATGTTTGCAAATTGTCTTCTTAAGCATCTTCAACAATGCAAAATAGTAAAATAGAAATGGAATTTCCTTGTCTTATTCCTCTAGAACAGTTGAAAAAGCTTGTTGCCTTGTCATTAACTAAATTGATAATTTGGTTGAATGAAGTATTATTGTAATTCAATTGCAAAATATAATATTAAAGCCAAAGTTCTTAAGCATATAGAATAAATAACTCCATTTTGAGTATCAAATGCTTTTTTTTTTTATATCAATTTTCATAGCCATGTTTCTTTCAAAAGATTTCTTGTACTATGTCTCATATGAATCCTCTCCGATTCTCTAAGACTATTTTTGGAGCCAATCTAATAAGCTTAACAGTTATGATCTTGCAATAAGTTTAAAGTTTTCTATTGTAAATGTTCCATGAAATTTGGATATCCAAAATAATATTGTTAAAGTTAAAAGTGGGTAGGGTCCAATTTTGTGTAAACAACTGTATAAGTAAGGCTATGACTTATTTATCAATCAATGTAAAACTCAGTATACCTGGTAACTATTCATCAGTAAGATTTGTGATTTTATTTTTCAATGAAAATATGAAAAATATATAATTTTCTCTTACACATATGATATAGACCTCTAGTTATATTTATTAGGATTAGTTCAGTTCATTAAGATTT
Source organism: Vicia faba (assembly GCA_948472305.1). Classification (NCBI taxonomy): domain Eukaryota; kingdom Viridiplantae; phylum Streptophyta; class Magnoliopsida; order Fabales; family Fabaceae; genus Vicia; species Vicia faba. Next base: position 764,879,866 of record OX451736.1, read on the forward strand.
ATTATTTTATTTATTTTTAGTTAGTATTTTTTGAATTTTTAAATTTGAATGTCCTATTTTTAAGAAAAGATTTAGGTTAAAACATAAGCTACCTATTAACTAGTAATTTTAGGAGAAACCAATCACAAACTCCGCCACTGCCGCCTGCATAGGTCTTAAGAACATATTTTCAGTTGGTTACAATACTTCCTTCCTACCACTTCATCAACAAAGGTCATGGCTACGGAATATCCTGAGGCTAACAAGGTTGTCCAGTTTTTCATGATCATTACTGAAAATCGTCAACAAGGAGAGCTTGTAAAACCTTGTGTAAGTCTTTCATTTGTCATGTTAGAAGCTTGCATCATCCCTATACAACATTTTATGTGCTCATTATGCTTATTTGACAGATGTTACCAATAAAGTTTGTGAGGAAACATGGAAAAGGTTTACCAAATGTTATATGTCTAAAGACTTCCAATGGAGAAAACTGGAAAATAAATTTGGTGATATAACATCTGTCAAATAAGCATAATGAGCACATAAAATGTTGTATAGGGATGATGCAAGCTTCTAACATGACAAATGAAAGACTTACACAAGGTTTTACAAGCTCTCCTTGTTGACGATTTTCAGTAATGATCATGAAAAACTGGACAACCTTGTTAGCCTCAGGATATTCCGTAGCCATGACCTTTGTTGATGAAGTGGTAGGAAGGAAGTATTGTAACCAACTGAAAATATGTTCTTAAGACCTATGCAGGCGGCAGTGGCGGAGTTTGTGATTGGTTTCTCCTAAAATTACTAGTTAATAGGTAGCTTATGTTTTAACCTAAATCTTTTCTTAAAAATAGGACATTCAAATTTAAAAATTCAAAAAATACTAACTAAAAATAAATAAAATAATAAATCTTAATGAACTGAACTAATCCTAATAAATATAACTAGAGGTCTATATCATAATGTCTTGCAACAGTGGTTTAAAATTATTATGCCTTACAGTGTAGCTTTTTTGGTGAATATCATTATATTATATATCTTTTTTTGAATTTCTTTTCAATATGCTTGAAATAGATAGATCAATCAATGTCTCTAATATTGCTCTTTAGATATTGTTTAACATCCAGCATATGGCTTAGTAGTAGTAAGCTTAGATGCTGAGTTTGTATAGTTAAGAGTGTGAATCTGCTGAAATTAAATGCTGAGTTTGTATAGTGAAGTGAAAATATGGATTAAGGGATAAAATGTGTATAATTGATATTGATATAACTGTAATCATAAATTTTAGTCATTGTATTTTGATATTTGTTGACACATCTACTATACATACAATAAAAATTTTAAACAAGACTATCAAAAATTAAGTTCAAACTTAAAACATCTTTTTATTTAAAAGAGATTTCTTACAATTTTAATTTCATATATTTATCTATCGTTAAGTGAGGTACTTACTAACTTTGTGAATTGAATTCGCCATAGGGGTTACTTGTGAAGAGTGAAAGTTTGACCGTTTTTGTTTAGCTTAATTAAGACATGGATAAGACATGGATGAATTCAAACCGATTGTCGAAAGAGTACGAGAAAGGGGTATGGGAATTTGTTGAGTTTGCGGTTGCGCACTCCAAAGACCCGCTTCGAATGCCGTGTCCTTGCTTGGGTTGCTGTTATGCCGGGGGTAAGGTTGACGGGAATCAGTTGGGATCTCATTTACTACGGTTTGGAATTGATAGAAGTTATACATGTTGGACAATGCATGGTGAGAAAAGTACCGGGAATGCTGAGTCGAGTTGTAATAGGAAGTATGCTTCAAACGACGATTGCACAGACACATACGATTGTGATCGAGTCGAAGAGATTGCAGAAGCGCTTGAAGAAGATCTTGCGGATTGTCCCAAAATGTTTGAGAGGTTGGTAAGCGATGCAGAGAAACCGTTGTATGTTGGTTGTTCAAAATTCACAAGATTGTCTGCGGTGTTAAAGTTGTACAACTTAAAGGCGGACAATGGATGGTCGGATAAAAGTTTCACAGAGTTATTAGCCCTTATGAAAGATATGCTACCAGAGGATAATGTTCTTCCCAATCGAACGTATGAAGCCAAAAAGATGTTGTCTTCTATTGGAATGAGCTATGATAAGATACATGCATGTCCAAACGATTGCGTTTTGTTTCGAAACGAGTATGCAGCGTTGAATGAGTGTCCTAAATGTGGTGCCCCTCGATATAAGAAAAAGTTGTCTCCTGCTAAAGTCTTATGGTATTTTCCTATAATTCCGAGATTTAGACGCATGTATCGTAGTGAGACCGATTCAAGACACTTGACTTGGCATGCAGATGAAAGAATTATTGATGGAAAGTTGCGACATCCGGCAGACTCACCACAATAGAGTAAAGTTGATACTGAATATCCTGAATTTGGAAAAGAAGCAAGAAACCTTCGGTTGTCATTGTCTACTGATGGAATGAACCCGCATGGTATTCAAAGTATCTCGCATAGCACATGGCCTGTGATTCTTATGATTTATAACTTACCTCCGGTAATATTCACTCATCCGATATATTATTTAATTAGTCCCACAATATAATTTATTTACACATTTCAATGAAAATAATCTAATGTTTATTATGTTTTTATTTAAGGTTGTTGTATGACAGAGTGTTGCGCGGGACTGCATTGTCTAACAGATTCCGTTTCGTGTCTTCCGCCCATTGCAGCGGAATGACAATTGCTTCGGAACCGGAATCAGTTAGACAGCGCTTAGTAGATAGATTCATGTCCACCGGCAATACAGAAAGTCTGCATCTTTGGGCGTATAATACCCGACCAGTAGGGTTAGTTTCTCATTCTTGGTTCATCTAATCTCTGTTTCTTTTGTGTATAGCAAAATTTTCATATAACCTATTGTTTTAATTTATAGAGCACACTGGTTGCTGCTTGCTATCAACCCGATAAGAGAAGTCGTGTATTATCTGAATTCGGTAAATGGTGAATGGACCAATTATCCGGCTATGAAGGAAATCGTTGATTTGTAAGTGGGATCGTTCTAAATATATATTCGTGTATATTTATATATTTTCTTATTTGTGGGATTGATCTAAACATATGCTTTTATATATTTAATAATTAGATCAATACAAGTGTTCCGTAGTCAACGGGACGCACAGGTATCCCGGACTAAATCAAACAACATCACTTGGATCCAAGTGCAGGTACATTACTTTTCACAATTTTGCTTATAATATTTATGCTACTTGGTAAAACAAGACAACTATAGAATCTTATTTGTTTTATTATGTAGTGTCCGCAACAGCGAAACAGTTATGATTGCGGATACTTTGTTTTGAGGTTCATGAAAGAAATCCTTCAGGCGAATCAATTAGAGATTCCACTCACGGTATGAATTTATAACTTAAGATAATTTCATATAATTTATTACATTTAACTAAATATATCATTTATATTATGTTTTTGTTTTGTAGTACCTTGACGAATTCCGTGCTGCTGGGTACCCGAAGCTTAAGTTGGAAGAAATTAAAGAAGATTTGTGTCAATATTATATTAAGCAATTTTTCATGTAGGATTTGTGTCGATTTGAACTATAATATTATTGATGTAATGATGTATATATATAATTTTGGATATTATAATGGTATTATATTAGTATATATATTGTCTTACTGATGGCTGAAATAATAGCGTCGAAAATATATTACAGGTCAAAAATAAATTACAGGTCGAAAATATTACAGGTCGAAAACATTACAGGTCGACTGGGAGGATTAAATTATAGGCTGTACATAAAAATACCTCATTTAGAAACGACAGCGCTTTTAAAAAGCGCTCTTAAAGGTCCACCTACTAAAGCGCTTCTTAGTAAAAGCGCTGCCAAAGACCAGTAAAAAAGCATAAAAAATTAAAAAAAAACGCAGCATACAAAAGCGCTTTTGGAAAAGCGCTCTTATAGGGGGGCCTATCATGGCGCTTTTTCCATAAAAAGCGCTCTCATAGGGGGGCCTACCAGAGCGCTTTTACAAAAGCGCTTTTGTATGCTGCGTTTTTTTTTTAATTTTTTATGCTTTTTTACTGGTCTTTGGCAGCGCTTTCTGGGAAAAGCGCTCTTAAAGGGGGGTCTACCAGAGCGCTTTTTCCAGGAAAGCGCTCTTATAGGGGGTCCTACCAGAGCGCTTTTTCCAGGAAAGCGCTCTTAAAGGGGGGGTCTACCAGAGCGCTTTTAGAAGCGCTTTTGTTACCTACGCCAGCGCCAGCTATTAAAGCGCTTTTAAAGGCCAAAATAAGCGCTTTAAAAGCCCTTATATGGCGTAGTGTGTTATTCTCTCAGAAGATAGATAAATAAATTTGGAAGCATTCGAGAGATGATTGTTTCTCGTTTGTCTTTACTTATCGTGTTCAGTTTGTTGGATCCTCTATGTCTCTTTCAATTGAGTAATTGACGATTTCTCTTATTTGAAATATTTGGGCTCCTCTTAAAGTGTTGGTCTTCTCCTGACAGCTTTTGTTGGATTGATTTTCTTCTAGAGAGAACCTATATATAAATGAGGGGGTGATTATTGATTCTAGTGAGATTTTTTGTCCTTTATGTGGGATTTCAGTTGAGTTGTTGTCTCATCTCTTTGTCACTTATGAATAAGTTTTGCTTGTGTGCTATAGGATCTTCCAGTAATTGAGTTTAAAGACTGTTATTCCTAGTGACCATAAACTTCATTTTGAGTCTTTCCTTTCTTTAGGTGTACGACCAAAAGTACGGGTGATTTTGTTATGATCTAGCACACTATAATCTGAATCATTTAGAGAGTCCGTAATGATGTCATCTTTAATGATGTTACAAAAATTGAGAACGAGGTGGAGGAGAAAAATATTTTTTGACCAATAAATAATTTTAGGTAGATCAGGAGTGAACTCATGTGCTTACTCTGATTGGTTGTAGAAAATTATCCTATATATTAACCAATTGTGAATCATAGTTATGAGGTAAGTGATGGTATGCAGTTTTGTTTTTTCTTTTGATGGAGTTTGATCTATCGATAGTGGTTCCAACGATACAAATTCTAACCTAAATTTTATAAGGTTGGTCTCTAGCTGCTTCTGTGTTTTGTCTAACCTTTTCTATTTGGTTTTGTTTTGTTTTGATATTTGTTAGTTCCATGGTTTTATGATTGGCATAATTTTTCTAAAACATGGTTCTATATTGATGTTGATCAAGATGTTGCAACATTCTTATCAGTTGTCATAACAGTTTTGATGTTATGAGTTTTGTAACCAGATGTCGAAGCAGATGTCATGACATCTTAGTCTGGTACAGCAGGCCTTGTTGTTTTAAATATAGGCACATTTGATTTGATTTTGTGATATTCCTTTTGGATATATCTCAGTAAATTTTACAGGTCAAGAAAATTTAATCTGGAACAAGTTTTATATCTCCAATTGTAAATTAGTTACTAAATTGGGCCTTGAGACAATTTAGGAAACTTTGTATTTGTTTGTTCAAAGATTTAAGGAGATTTTGCTGCACGATTGGTGCATCACTCAGCTTATGGATCAAGAAACTTCTTGACGAAGAATTCAAAGCCCATGGACTGAAGAGGTGTATTTAAAGGAGAAAACTTAAACCTAATGTATCAATTATTTCAATTAAGTTTTTCATAATTTGTAAATTAGGGGAAGCTTAGAGTATTAGGTTTTGAGAGTCTCTTGTGTAGTTGTAAGTCACCCTTGTATCTTTTGGTACTTGTGGTAGATGTAATATTCTCACTCAGAAGCCTTTAGGTAAAGAGTTGAGTGTTGTTCTCACTCTTGAAGCTTTTAAGCAAAAGAGTTGAGTTGTGTATTGGAAGTGTAATCTTTTTATTGGGTTGTTCTTGATACAATCACTGAGATTGAGACTGTTAGATGTCAATTAGGTGATTTAGGGAGTGAGATTGTGATTTCTCATATCTAGATGATAATTTTTAGGTAGAAGTTGCACTGGGCAGGGAATAAGTGAGAAGTTGTAAACTGGGACTGTTTAGCCTTTGAATTGATACTACTGATAGTGTATTTCTTTCCTGGCTTGGTAGCCCCCAGAGTAGGTGATGTTGCACTGAATTGGGTTAACAATTCTATGTGTTATTTATCATTCTGCAATTTAGTTTCAGTATCACTTGTATCTTGATAAATATGTTCGGTATGTCAATAGATGTTGTAACATCTGCTGTGACATTGTTTTGATGTTGTGATATTAGTATTAACATGTGTTGCATGTACCAGAAATTTTTAATTGGTATCAGAGTAGGCACCTTGGTCTATTGGGTGAGCTTCAGGGAGTATTTTTCTGGTACTACTATTCCTTTTGGAAGACTGGAATAATAGCATTCTGGTTATCAATGGACAACAGATCTTGAAGAATTATTGGGATAGGAGAATCCAGGTGCTGAAGAGATAGAAGATAAGAGTTTGAGTTGGCTCTTTGTCACTATGAAATTATCAACTTCGTGTTCTATGGAATTGGTAAGCACTATGTATCACTTGTACTATAGCCAAAGATACTTGGGAATTTCTCAAGTCCACTCATAAAAGCACATCTATATGTGTTTGGAGAAAAGAGTTCAAAAGAGAGAACGATCAATAAGAAGATAATATGGTCTATACTCAAATGGATTAACATGAAAGTGACAAGCCATTGAAGAACAACAAGAGAATTCTTTTGGTTTCCAACTTTTAGGAACTTGGGTCTTGGTCTCTGATGAAGGGTTTCTTTTCATTATTGTGTTCCTTGGAAGGAAATCCAATCAGGTGTTGAAGAGATTGGACAAAATGTCGATCAAATATCTAAAACATCTGTACTGACTTCAGCAAGTCTGTGATGCTAAAGAAAAGGCTGGAACTAGAGTATAGATCAATCAATGTTGAAGCATTCATTCATGTGATTGTGAATACCTTGGATCTTTGTGGAGCAGATTGCCTTACTTATCTCCAGAACAATTGTATAGGTTTTCTATTCATTGGATTATTTAGGAAAGTGATCATGATTATGCGTTTTCCAAGGATATTACTGGTTTGACAAGAAGATGGACTTCTTATGAAGATTTCTGTTTTAAAGAATTATCTCATAATGTGCTGGCTATTTTATTCAAAGATATGTGTATCTAGAATAAAGAGGCTTGTTAACCGTGAAGAAATAGGAGGTGTTTTATTTCTGATCTTATGTCTTAAGAGAATGATGGATTGTCTACCATCTATGACTTAAAATGTGAGGTGACTTTATGCCTAAAAACTTGATATCTTGATCAAGCCTATAAGGATAAGTTCAGAATTGGAGAGGTTTCTTCTAGTGGAAAGATGATTGGAAGCCTAAGGAGGATGGAGTTTTCAAGCTATAACTAGCAAAGATAAAACTCAAGTGACAAAAGGCTATTTGTATCAAAAGGCAAGTTGGATCATGGATGTCAATCTTAATGTATCAACATTGTGCTAGACATCAGAATACTCATGCTAGAGGCAGATACTTGCACTGAAGATGTATCTTCTGTGAAAAGGTGATCTTAACAGTTTTCTTTGTTTTCTTTGACTTCCTCAAAGGTCAAAATCAGCATTGGTTAACCATGTAGTTGTTAATACTCGGGAGAGGTGATAATTGCCTCATCTCTCATACCTTTCTTAGAACTTCAACTAAGATTATTGGTATTTTTGCACTAACTGTTCCATATACTTGACTGTAGTAAAAGTGTTCTTGGTTGTGTGTTTAGTCTCATTCTATCAAATATTTCGTGTATTGTTGATGATGAAAGGGAAGATTAAGGACATTGGATAACTAAAGAATTCAGGATGGATTCTCTAAGTTTTGATGATTTTTCTTCTTACTGAAGAACTGGTGGCTATTGTGTTTCACATAAGCCAGTTGTGTGATCAAGGTCTGAAGGTATATGTCATCAAGGAAGAATGTTGTGTCTCGAATGAGATGTATGGAGTTCTTATGGGGAATTAAAAACAATTGCGATTTATGGTTTCCACAAGTATTTAATTGTTTATCCTTATACTTGATATTCAAGGAAGATGAAGTCGAGATGTCACACCATAAGGTGCAACATCAGACAGTTGCAAAATCTCTAGGACCTTCTCTATGGATCTGATTAGTTCAATGCAAGATGAGTGTCCTAGTGGATAGAGACACTTATATGATTTTCTGTTGTGATTTATAGCAAAGAAAAATCTAGTATATGTGAAGGCTTCAAAGGTTCTTATCTAGTCCTTGATTGAGAACAAGGTATGTTTCTGAGTTACTCTATTGAGAGAAGTACTTTTAGTGATGATTAACTTCAGGATCAACATTAGTGATGTGTTCATTGAATAGGGTATTGATGTTCAACCAGATGTTGGAACATCATCACAACAATTTGTTACTCCAGAGATTGTGGAAGATTTTAAAGGGCTTGGAAGAACTGAATAAGAAAACTCTCAAGGAAAACAACACTTTGTTTAAAAAGGGAGTTCATTATTTGGATTTTTATTTTGGTATATGATCATCAGTTGTTTCATATATGAAATATATAATGATGGTGAGTGTTGTACCCCAAAATTTGCTCTCATTTTATCAAGATTTCCCCTCACATGACCAGTTAGGTTCAAGCATGATTTCAAGGACTCAATAGCATCATCTTTACCTAATCACATGGTTCAAAAGATCTCAAATGCATTGGATTGACAGATGAATTTTCCAGTCAATTGTACACTGAAAAGTCAAACTTTGACTTTTTGGTCAAAATCAAGTGCCAAGGGTCATAATTCATCAAGATATGTCAAAATGTGAAACTTGTTGACCAAGAAACCTAAAATTGCAAATTAGGGTTTTAATTTGAAATTTTTCATAACAGAATTTTTCTAAGTTATGGAAATTTCTTATTTTTTCCCAACTTTCCACAACCTTTTCACCATGATGCAATTGGATTCAAAGAAAACTTCCAACATGAAAGTTGTAGTCCCCCATGAAATCTAAAACTTTTCTTCACAAAGTTTTTCCAAATGATGCTTTTATCTCAAGTTATGATTTTGTGAATAGGGGTCCATAAACTTTTCAACTTAGTGAAAATTTGCCCTAATTTAGGCAGGATTTTGACCTAACTTCATGGATATTTTTCACCTAGTTCCAAGAGGTATCTCAAAATGAATTTTAAAGATGGATTTTAGAGAATGTTACAAGCTTTCCAAAATGTCCAAGAACTCTCCAAGATCATTTATGGTTAGGGAGAATCGAAGAAGGGAAAATGGCAATTTATCACTTTTGTTCAAGTCATTTTTCACAATGCATCAAGTTGCAAATCTGTCCTAGCATGCTTGTACCTTGCATTACAGGTCCTAATCCTTTCTACACTCCATAATTAAATGAAAACTCAATGGATATTGGCTTTATTCTGACCTATGGAGCATTGTACAAGAGTTTAATCCAAAAATGGCATAAAGTTCATAATACTACTTTCATAAAGCTAGCTTTTTGCAACTTTGCAATTCTTGAGCCATGGACCTGATCTTTTGTTGCAAACAATATCCACAGTTATCAGGCAAAGCATACCAACTCCTTGCAGCCCTAGAACTAGCAAGTACAGCATTTTGGGCATTGTCACTTCAACTTTCTTCAAAAGCAAGCAAACTTGCAAAAGTCAATACAACTTGTCCATCTGATAAAGGCAAGGATTAGCTTCATTCTAGACAACTTCAGAAACTTGTTACAAGCCTAAGCACGAATTCACAACATTCAAAACACTCTCAAACACAAAAAACCCAAGTTCCTGCCCAAACAGGGCATCTTCTGCAGAACCTTTGCCAAATCAATATTGGCTCGTGTGTTTTGCTTTGAAACACTTCAAACACTTTACATACATCCTACCTAAACTATCCAGGCCCTTGTCTTGCAACTGTGTGCCCTGTTTCAAGCTTCACCATTTTCATTTTTGAAGGTTGCAGGTTGACTTCTACAGGAAGTTTCAAGCATCCTCGAGGCAAGCTGAGCATTGGGATAGCTTGAGGGAACTTCAAGGAAGCTCACACGATCTTCAGGTCTCACTCAAAGTCCCCACATTGCCATATCCAAACTTAACTGAACAAGGTATTTTTCAAAGTTCTATCTCCTTATTTAGGCATCCTTAAGCTTTGATTTGTGAAGCAAAAATGTAGTCCTTAACTTGCTTAAGCTGTACATATGCATAGTTGTTATTTATATTAATTGAGTAGTAAGAATTTGAAGCTTGAAGTTCATGAAAATTTTAGGTCAGAAATTAGGGGTGATAAAATTCTCCTTGATCGTTGAGTGTTAGGTCACAAACTTTATATCACTGGAATCGTGAGATCATAAGCTACCTTTTTTGTGTTATGAGTTTTTGATTTTATGCAAGCATGAGCAAGAACAAGATTTGAAGGCAGAACGTGGGAAATTGTTTGGCTGGAGGACAGGGACGAAGCTAGCTTGGGCCTGGCGCGCTTGGGCTTGCTTTTTCTACTTGTTACACCCCCTGATCCACTATCCACACCCCCTTGCATATTTTGTTTTATTTTTCATATTTTCTTTGCATTTTTTATATTTGTTGCTTTAGTATATATTTTTTTTCTGAACATGAAAAAATCTTGAAAAATATTTTCTTTATTTTTTGCATTTTATTTTATTTTATTTTTTATATTATTTTTTAGCATAAAAAATAGTTTATTAGTAATAATATACTTTATTTTCTCAAATAAACTTGTAAATAATAAAAAATACTTAAATATTTTATTTTATTATTTTATACATATTAAATATTTATTTTTCATACATATTTAATTTTTAATATTGGTACATAATATTATTATTATTTTTTCTTAAACAAAAATGAATAAAATAAATAATAGAAAACATATATTTTCTTTTAACCAAAAAAAACTAGGGTTTCCCCTTTCAAAAATAATAACATTATTTTTTCTCATTTTAAGGACTTAAATAATTTATTTTTTCTCATACATAAAACAATTACAAAACATTTTTGCATAAATACATATTATTGCATATTTAAATACTTGTTTATTTATTTGTACAATAAATTCAATTGGGTTGTAATAGTGAATTAGGGTTTTATTTTGTGCAAACATCCCCCATTCAAAACTTGTATCCCCCCTCCCATAATATTGTTGTAATAACTTAGATTTACTTTGCGCAATTTATCGCATTATATACATGTTTAGTAAATTTAGGGTTTGTATGATAAGACAAAATCAAACAAATAGCATGATCTAATACAAGACAAAAATGCATGAAAAATGACAACACATTTCACACAAGCACTCCTTAGGGTTTCACCCACTTTGTTGCCTTAAAAATGGCCATGGTATGCACGCAAGGTATCTTGGCAAAATCAAACAAAAAGATCATAGTCCCTCGATGACGCTATCAAAAGGTTGCCTAAAAACAAATGATCTTGGTCCCTTAAACAAGCTAAGATACTTGGCACCATTGCTATCATGGTCATACGATGACCCACGCCCGTCCCGTTTAACATCCAAAGATAGGGTTGTTTACCAAATACAATGGTAAAACAACAATGTCAAAGGAATAAAAATGCATAGGAAATACTTTTGAGTAGGTAGATAGCTTCTAGTTACTTGATCAATTTGCAAACAATCCTTGCCATTTTCAAATACACACACTTTTAAAAGATTTTCCAAACAACTTTCAAAATATTGAAACATTTTCTCAAAAGACAAACATCTTTGTATACATTCTTACAAACGAGAATCATTACAAAGATTGCCTAAACGATGGCCTCTTTTCAAAATACTTTCAAAACCATACAAAGCATCATTTCAAACAATTGAAAAAGCAAAGCAAGTGATCTAAACAAGTAACTAAGAGCCCATGGAAAACCATGGATGAAAAGGGTGCTAGCACCTTCCCTTTTCATAATCTACCCCCTGAACTCAAGAAAACATCTCAAAGGTATTTCCTGTGCTTTTTTACCTTTCCCTTTGGATAAAATAAAAGTCGGTGGCGACTCTTGCTAAACTGAAACATTTGCAAACATAAACGCAAAACCTCAAGTCATTTCTCCCACAGTATCACAGTGAGTCTTAGAGTAAAAATCTTTTGGCCAAGTCTGAAGAAGATTGTATTATTAGAGGATATTCTAGTCTCCAGGATTAGAATTAATTTGAATATGGGTATATCTTTAAGATTATGTACATTACTTGAGGAAGATGTATTTTCAATTGGGTACATCACTAAAAGTACTTCTCTCAATAGAGTAACTCATAAACATACCTTTTCATTCAAGAAATAGATAAGAACCTTTAAATAATTTACGGATAAATGAATTACTTTGCTTATAGATTGCAAAAGAAAATCATGTAAATGTCTCTATCCACTATGACACTCATATTGCATTGAACTAATTTGATCCATAGAATAAGTTCTAGAGCTATGTCCGTTGTCTGATGTTGCACCTTCAGGTGAGACATCCTAACTTCATCTTACTCGACCATCAAGTAAAAAGGATAAGCAATCGAATACTTGTGGAATCCATAAATAGCAATTATTTTTAAATCCTCATAAGAACTTCTTACATCTCTTTAGAGACACATATTCTTTCTTGATGAGATATACCTTATGACCTTGATCACACAACTTATTTATGTGAAATATAGTAGCCATCAGTCCTTTTGTAAGAAGAAAAATTCCCAAAACTTAGAGAATTCATCCTGAATTATTTAGTTATCCAATGCCCTTAAACTTCCCTTTTAGCATCAACAACAAATGGAACAGTTGATTAGCACGAGACTTAAACAAATCACCAAGAACAATTTTTCTGCAGTTAAGTGTCTAGAAATGTCAATGTCAAAATACAAATCATCTTAGTTGAAGTTCTAAGAAAGATATGAGAGATAAGGCAAAAAACCTCCTTCCCCGAGTTTTAACCACTACTTGGTTAACCAATTCTGAACTTGACCTTTGAGGAAGTCAAACAAAAAGAACCTCTCCAAACCACCCTTTCACATAAGAGATATCTTCATTGTTAGTATATGTCTTTAGCATAAGTATGGTGATGTCTAGCACAATGTTTAAACATTAAGATTGACATCCTTGACTCAACTTGCCTTTTGATGAAAATAGACTTTTGTCACTTGAGTTTTCTTGTTTCTAATTATAGCTTAAAAGAAAACTTGTCCTCCTTAAACTTCTAGTTATCTTCCTTCTTAAAGAAACTCCTCCAACAGATCTAAATTATCCTTACATACTTGATCATGATATCAAGTTTAGGGACAAATAGAGTCACCTAACCTTACAAGTAATAGATGATAAATAATCCTTCATTCTCTTAAGACATAAGATCATAAACAAATAACCTATTATTTCTTCATGGTTGACAACCCCTTTTATTCTAGATACACATATCTTAGAACAAAATTTACAGCTCATCATGAGATAAATCTTCAAATCATAAATCTTTATTAGAAGTCTATCTTCCGATCAAACCAGTAATAACCTTGTAAAAGCATAATCAGGATAACTTTCCTAATTAAGCCAAGAAATAGAAAACCCTTACAGTTGTTCTTGAGATAAGCAGGGCATTTTGCTCCACAAATATCCAAGGTCTGCACACTCCTAAGAATGCTTTGACATCGATTGATCTATACTCCAGTTCCAGCCTTCACTTTAGCATCACAAACTTGTTGAAGTCAGTATAGATGTTCTAGACATTCCGTCCAAGCTCTTCAACACCCGATTGGATTGCCTTATAAGGAATACAACAGTAATAAGAAGCCCTTCATCAGAAAACTAAAAACATGCTTCTATAGAGTTGGAAACAAAAAGCCATGCTCTTGTTCTTCTTCAATAGTTGTAACTTCCATGTCAAATCTCTTGAATAGAGACCTGAGTATCTTCTTCTTGATCAGCATTTCTTCTAATCTCTTTTCTCCCAAAACACTAAGATTTGCCTTTATGAGTGAACTTGAGAATTTCACAAGTATCTTTGGCCATAAGTTATAATGAGTATAAAAAAAGAAACTTATCAATTCCATTGATTATGGTATTGACAACTTAAATGTTACATAGAGACAAAGCATGCTCTACTATCCAATCTCATCAGAACCAGGATTCTCCTATCCTAATAATTCTTCAAGATCTGTTGTCCATTGATAACCCAAATACAATTATTCCAGTCTTTCATAAAGAATAGTAGTACCAGAAAAACCACTCCCTGAAGCTCACCTAATAGACCAGGGTTCCTACTCTGATACCAATTGAAATGTCTTTGGTACAGGCAACACGTGTTAATATCAATGTCTCAACATCAAAACAATGTCACTGCAGATGTTACAACATATGTTGACAGACTGAATAGATTTATCAAGTTATAACATATACTGAAAATTAAATTACAAAATGATAAATAACACATAGATTTGTTAACCCAGTTCAGTGCAACATCACTTACATCTGGGGGATACCAAGTCAGGAAGAAAGTCCACTATTAGCAGTATTAGTTCAAAGCCTAAACAGTCCCAGTTTACAACTTCTCGCCCAATCCCTATCCAATGCAACTTCTATCTAGGAACCTCCTAAATATGAGAAATCGTTATCTCACTTCCTAAATCACCTCGGTGATATCTAACCATCCTAATCCCAGTGATTGTATTAAGAGTAACTCAATAAGAAGATCATACTTCTATTACAATACTTAGCCAAGACTCTTGACTAAGAACAATACTTGGATTTGCTTAAAATCTCCATCCAAGAACAATACTCAACTCATTACCTAAAGGCTTTGGAGTGAGAATATAATGTCGACCACAAGTATCAAAAGATACAAGGGTGACTTACAACACACAATACACAAGAGACTCTCAAAACCTAAGACTATTTTTGCTTCCCCTAATTTTACAATTGTTGAAAGTTCTAATTACATTAGGTTAGGTATTCTCTTTAAATACACCTCTACAATTAATGGGCTTTGAATTGTGGGTCTAGAAGTTTCTTGTTCCATAAGATGAGTGATGCATCAATTGCGTAGCAAAATCTCCTTAAATCTTGGAACAAACAATATAAAGTTTCCTAAATTGTCTCAAGGCCTAATTTAGTAACTAATGCACAACTGGAGATATAAAACCTATTCCAGATTAAATGTTCTTGATCTGTGAAGTCTACTAAGATATATCCAAAATAAATATCACATAATCAAATCAAATCTGTCAAGATTTAAAACACTAACGCCTGTTGTACTAGACTGTAATACGGTGGGAGAACGGACCTTTTTGGTTTTATCTAAAATGTGCAGATAGCAAGAGTTGCCACCGACTTTTCTTTTATCCAATATTTAAGAAAGTTGAAAAGAATGGGAAAGACCTTTGATAGATTTTGAGTTCGAGGGGTAAGTTATGAAAAGGGAAGGTGTTAACACCCTTTTCATCTGTAGTTATCTACGGGCTCTTAATTTCTTAGCTCACTTTTGAAAACTTGCTTTATGTATGTGATTTGTTTGAAAATATTTTGAAATGTCAATGTAAGGTTGACTTTGTAATAATTCTTATATCAGTCCTCAAGAATGTATACAAAGTGTTTGAAAATAATTTGTTTGAAAAGTGATGTGAAAAATGTTTATTTTAGAAAAGAGTTGTGAGCAAGCGATTACAAGTTTCTTACCCATTCAAGGTCGTTCTTATTCCTTTGCTTCTCCTTTAGAGATAGTGCTATCCATATCATTAATTGGTAGGTAGCCCTATCTATTGGGTGTGAAGGGACGGGCGAAGGGTCATCAAATGGTCATTGGAGGCAACACGTAGAGATACTTTAGCAATTGTATCAGAGGGACTAGATCACTTTTCATAGGCAACATCGAAGGGTCATCAAGGGACTAAGCTCTTTATTCGAGGGTCTTTTGCTAAATTATCCCTACTCTCGAGGGACATGACCATTACTCGTAAAGCAACAAGAGAGGTTACCATAAAGGTGTGAGTGTGAAAAGTGTATTCAGTTCATTTATATTTATCTTGAATTAGGGTTTTCTATCGATTGATTTTAATCTTTCCATACAAACCCTAGTCACTAGCAATAGAATATATGTAAATAAAATAAAGTGCGGAATGTAAAATCCTAAGCTATTACATGGCTTTGGGAGAGATACATAAGAGATTAAAATATGGAAAGGTAAATATATGTTATTACATACTCGGAGCAGTTACATAATAGAAAAAATGCGGAAAGGTAAATCTACGCTATTTACAATTGAGGATGCGACCTATACACTTGATCTAGGAAAATAAATAAGAAATAAGAAAAACAAAAATAGAAAATAGAAAAGAATGTAGAAAAAGGTTTTTTGTGATTTTGTATGGAAAATAATTTAAGTTGATAGTTAATCAAAAAACCTAAAATTCTAATTAATTTTAATATTAAGAAAAAAAGGTTAATTAATTAATTAAGTATTAATTAAAAACCTAAACCTAATTCATTAGTATTAGAAAAAAGTTAGTTTAATGATTGATTAAAAAAACAAATTAGGATTAGGGAAAGAAAAATCAATGAAATTAGGTTAACTGCGTAGGGTGGATGTTGAACCCACACCCTTCTACCTTCATGCTGCATAGCTTGCCAGTGAGCCATGCGCTCGCTTGTGTTAGGAAATAGAACTGAATAATAATATTGAAAACCTATGCGTTAGATAAGAAATAACAAAAAATATTTGTAGCATGCAGGAATCGAACCCACGCCCTCTACATCATATGTCTTCGTCTTGACCATCGGTGCTATGCCCTCATCCGTGTATCAAATATAAACAAATAAATATATTATAAAATGAGTGGATCGGAGAGGTGACAAAGCCCTAGCTCTGGTCGTCTTCTCCGGCGGGGTGGTTCTTGTAACCTGCAAAATAGCAAATGTTAGTGATCTAAAAGGTCCCTACCCCCCTAAATCAACCCTTGCGAATCCATTGGTGGCCTTAGTTTTGGATGATTCTTCCTTTACAAAGAGTTGCGGACGAAATAGTGCAAAAAGGTTCAAACATGGTGATGTACGATCATGGCATCATGGGACTCATGCAAGGGTTCAGACCTGTGCTATTACATCTCAAGAACATATTAGAAATGTTAGTTCACATCAAAATATTGCAAAAATTAAAATACAAATTTCGTGTAAATGCAAAACCGACGATACATGCAATGCGCGTTTCAGGCCCTTTTGATCATAAAAAATGATCAAGACTCACTCTATAATGTCTCAGGAATATATTTGGATGATTGCTTGGCCTTGGGATGGCTGGAAAAACGATTTCGATTTGCCCTAGTTTTTTGACAAATTTTGAGATTTCGAGAGAGTGTTCTTGAGCAGGTTTTTTTGTGTTCCTTTTGTCTGAATATGATGAGCATATATATAGGAAGAAATTAGGTCAAAAGATATGGGCTTGGACATCATGTAACCTATCTTTGATTTTGTTTGAAAAATAGATCGGAATAAGACAAAAGCATGAAGATTTGTTTTGCAAATAGGCTCACACGGTTTGTAGTGTGATCTTGGTCCCCCAAAGAATTCAAAACAAAAGCCTTTTATGTCCTATCCATTTATTTAATATTTATTTGATTTAAATTTGAATTTACATGAATAAAATAAAAAATAAAAGAAATAAAGATCACAAAAATAAATGAATGGACTTAGAGGTTTGTTATAAGGTCAGGAACATGTTTGGACCTTAAAAGATAAGCCCATTAGCCTAAAAATTCAAATTTTCCCAAATTGATTTTCATGCATTTTCTCAAAATTTCCCAACTTGTACCAATCATATCTCACTCAATTTTTGTCATACGAAGGTGATCTTGGACTTTTTAGAAACCTCAAGGAGTCCCCTAAAATCTTCATGTTGGTCATTTTTCATTTGAAGCCTTTATCTTGATGTAAATTGCTTTGATAAAAAGTGTCTTTTTTTGTTGACTTTTAAAATGACCTATAATGTTTTGGCCCATATCTCTCAAATGAAGCATTTTTGGCCTTTAGCTTAAAGAGACAAAGTTGTAGAGAATTGAATTTCCTTCAAAATGAGCTTTGGTTGAGAAATTTATGATGAAGTATGTGAAAGTTATGCTTGGTCAAAGTTCAGTTAATTTCTCCTTAAGAAAACCCTAATTTAGTAACTTTTAACTTTTGATGAATCTGGAGTTTTCTTGATGAATAATGATCAACCCTTGATCAAATGATAAATGTGACTTCAAAATGTTGATGTTGGCTAAAAATATTGAAGTTTGACTATAAATTGGTCAAAGTTGACTTTTTGCCCAATACAATTAATTTTCAATCATCCGACTAATTGACTGAACAAACTTGTGCTGCAAGGCTTGGAATTTGGCATGAGGATACTTTTAGACATATATTAAATCCACTTGAGGCATTAGAAGTCCAATTTTCCTTAAGAAAAGCAAAACCCTAGTTGTAGATCAACTACTTAGGAATAGGGTTTGTCTGATCAAACCTTGAGTAGTCTTGAGCAATTGAGAATCCTAGGAGCATGTCTTGAATAATGGGGTACAATAGTTGCCCCTGTTTAATCTTCTTAAATTTGAAGAGTTAGATTGGCATGATCGCCATTCATGATCTAAAGATGGAAGAGGATTGAACACTTAAGTGCCCAGAAATTTCCACTCGCATGTGCACGAAGTAGCACTGTTGGTTGATTGTATTGCTTGAATGGGCTTAAAGATGCCATTTGGAAAAGTGATAGAGTGTTGTTTGAGATTGGTTTATAGATTCCATCAAAAGTAACTATTGATAGGAGTATCAAAATGAGTCTACGTTCGACGGTATCTGAGAAGTATTTTAGAACGAGCCTGTGTCCGACTGTATCTAGCAGATATGTTAGGGAGTGTCAGAATGAATCTTATGTATCGATTGTATCTGAATGATATTCTAGAATGAGTCTATGTATTGATTGTATCTATAAGAGGATCAGAATGAGTCTTCTCCCGACTATAGCTGAGATCCGTATTAGAATGAGTCTACATCTAACTTTATCTAAGAGAGGATTAGAATGAGTCTTCGCCCAACTGTATCTGAGATCTGTATTAGAATGAGTCTTCGCTTGACTGTATCTAAGAGAGGATTAGAATGAGTCTTTGCCCGACTGTATCCAAGATCTGTATTAGAATGAGTCTTTGTTTGACTGTATTTAAGAGAGGATTAGAATGAGTCTTCGCCCGACTGTATCCGAGATCCGTATTAGAATAAGTCTATGCATGACTGTATCTAAAAGATATGCTAGAATGAGTATCAGAATGAATCTATATATCGATCGTATCTGAACTGTATCTTGTATATGAAATGTGTATTGGAATGAGTCTACTCCTTACTGTATCTAAAGGAGTATCAGAATAAATCGTTGACTAATTGTATACGAAGGATGATAAATTGTTGACAATATTTATCTGTTTGTGAACTAACCTAAAAGAAAACAACGTTAGTTTTATGAAATGGAATGATATATGTAATGCATTGTGTAATGATGCTCTCAAAGTAAATGAGAATACTATATTTGTTTCGTATGCATATGATATGATATTCTATAAATGATGTATGGATGTAAGACACTGCTGACGACAACGGTAGCTTTGTATAACATCTTTTGCTGGGGGAAATAAATCCATGATTGTTGTTGGGGAATGAAGAATATGAATCTTCAATTTCCGTTAGGAATGATTTTGCTGGGAATCTCTGCTTTCTGTTCGAGGACATTCCACTAGGGATGCTCGACTTCTTCTCGAGGATAGAAGAACTCCGAGAAAATTTGGTCGTTCAACGTTCTTTTGAAGGATTTGATTCTTATGTACTCTGACTGGGGACATGAGAGATAGATAATCTTCTGATGTGCTGTCTGACCAAGTTTCAGATATGGATGTCAACTCTTCTGGGGAGGACAAAGTTGAATGACATCTGGGCGGGGAAGAGAATCCAGTCGGGGAATTGTAATACTGGAGAAATAAATTCCATTAGGGAACTAAACCCTGCTGGAGAAGAGAATTCTTGTAAACTGCATTGAGGAAATAATCTCTGACGGGGATCGGGATTTAATAGGCTGCACTGAGGAAGTTTCCATAGTATATTGGGAAAATGATCAAACTTACTTATCTTTTAGGGGGCCTATTAGGAAAGATGATCATGTTGAGCTATCCATCAGGGACATAGAGGTGAACCGCTAGAAGATGCCCCAATTTCTGTCTGATGGCATATTAGATTTTCTGGGGAATATATCTCTGTTGGGGATGAGCTTGTGAAGATAGCTCTGTAGAGATAGTTTCGTGGAGATTGCTTTATGGAGATTTGTGGATGACTTGAATATTATCCTAATTCCTAGAGTCTTTAGTAAATGCTAATCCTATTTTTATGCATATATTTTATTAACAATGATCATGTTCAAATGCATATGTTCATTTAATGTAATCAATGGACGTTTTTGCAAACAAAACAGAGAAAGTAAAACAATTATGAATTTTGAAATTGACTTGTATTGATTCTGAAAGTTTGCCTATAAGCAGACAGTTTTATACAAAGAGACAGAAATTCTAGTAAGAGGAAATCATCGTAAAACGAAAAGGGGTACAAAGAAAAACAAAGAAAAACAATTATGTGGAAACGATCCCATCGAGTTTCAACTCTGCTATTGCCCATATGACTTCAAGAATCTCATCACTTATTATTGGAAGAAGATGATTGAATTGTTCTATACCGTTTGAACTTGACGCTAGTAATGAAGCTGTCTGTAAGTGGGTGGGTGATCCAACGGGACATAGTCATACGCTTTAATCCCTAACTTTTTCCTGGACCGCCCTTTCGGGTTTTCAGTCCACCGGGATACCCTTTTTTGCCTAAGCCACCTTTTCAGGTTTTCGACTTGCCGGATGTACAATATTTTTTTATATATATCCCTAATTTTTGCCTGAACCCTTTTGGTTCACCGGGATGCCCTTGCTTTTGCCTAAGCATGTCAACCTAGCCGGTCTCTTTTATGTGTAGTATTTTTTTACTATATCAGCATTCACAGGGTGCGGAAAATCTTCACCATCCATGGTAGTAAGTATCATAGCACCGCCAGAAAATATCTTCTTGATCACAAATGGCCCTTCGTATGTGGGAGTCCATTTTTGCCTGAACCCTTTTGGTTCACCGGGATGCCCTTGCTTTTTCCTAAGCATGTCAACCTAGCCGGTCTCTTTTATGTGTAGTATTTTTTTACTATATCAGCATTCACAGGGTGCAGAAAATCTTCACCATCCATGGTAGTAAGTATCATAGCACCGCCAGAAAATATCTTCTTGATCACAAATGGCCCTTCGTATGTGGGAGTCCATTTTACCCTGGGATCACCTTGTTTTAGGATAATGCACTTTATTACCAAATCACCAGCCTGGTATACCCGATGTCTGACTTTCTTATTAAAGGCTTTGATCATGCGTTTCTAATACGTCTGACCATGACAAACAGTCGCGAGCCTTTTTTCATCAATCAAATTTATTTGGTCAAGTCGAGTCTGAATCCATTCGTCTTCATCTAAACTCGCGTCTTTTATAATCCTTAGGGAAGGAATC
The DNA here is from genome assembly GCA_948472305.1 of Vicia faba. NCBI lineage: Eukaryota > Viridiplantae > Streptophyta > Magnoliopsida > Fabales > Fabaceae > Vicia > Vicia faba. Next base: position 764,901,423 of record OX451736.1, read on the forward strand.
TGGACTTCAACAGGTTAGGCAACCTCCATACCATAGACTAGAGAGAACGAGGTTGCTCCAATTGATGTATGTATTGAGGTGCGATAACCATGAAGAGAAAATGTAAACATCTCATATATTTGTATGTCACTGTCATCTTCTACAAGATCTTCTTGATATTCTTGTTGGCGGCTTCCACTGTGCCATTCATCTTTGGTCAGTATGGAGAAGAATTGTGATGCTAATCTTAAACTACGTGCAGAGTTCCATGATCACAATATTGTTAAGATTGGCACCATTGTCCATGATGATCCTTTCAGGGATGCCATACCGACATATAAGGTTGTATTTAATGAACCGAGTCACAACATTCTTGGTAACGGAAGAAAACGAGGCTGCTTCAACCCACTTCGTGAAGTAATCAATAGTGACCAGGATGAATGATGCCCATTAGAAGCAGTTGGCTTAATCTCTCCAATCATATCAATGCCCCACAATGTAAACAACCAAGGAGAAGTCAAGACATTCAAAGGAACCGGAAGCACATGTACTTTGTCAGCACAAATTTGGCATTTGTGGCAAGTTCTGGAATAATGATGGCAATCAGTTTCCATAGTAGACCAACAATAACCCGCTCTCAGAATTTTCTTAGCCATTGTATGCCCACTGGAGTGAGTACTAAAGACTCCTTCGTGCATATCTTCCATGATTTTCTTAGCTTCCTTCTTGTCTACACAACGAAGCAAAGTCGAATCGTGGTTGCGCTTGTACAAGATTTCGTTACTTAGAAAGAACTTAGAAGAGAACCTCCTTAGAAATTTCTTATCGTTGATAGATACTCCTTCCGGATATTCTCGAGTTTCGAGGTATCTTTTTACTTCGTGGTACCAAGGATTTTCCTCTACTCCATCAGTATCAACTCCGTAGTAATACGCCGGTTCGTCTAGTCTCTCAATAGTAATTCGAGGAGCTTCATCATCCCATCTAACTTTGAACATAGATGACATGGAAGCTAATGTGTTTGCCAATTGATTCTCTTCTCATGGAATGTGTTCAAAAGTGATTTCCTCGAAGTACGAAACTAATATCAACACATGCTCTTAATAAGGAATGAGATTTGGATGCTTCGTATCCCATTCTCCCTTAATCTGACTGATCACCAAGGCTGAGTCCCCATATACATTCAAGAATTTAATTCTCATACCAATGGCGACTTTGATACCCATGATACATGCTTCGTACTCGGTCATGTTGTTGGTACAGTCAAAACACAACCTGGCGGTGAAAGGCGTATGGAAACCCCTGGGAGAGATAATCACAACACCGATTCCATTACCAATCGCGTTGGAAGCTCCATCAAAAACCATAGTCCATTGGGATCCCGATTCAGGTCCTTCATATGATCCAGGTTCTTCATAATTAGTAACTAGCATAATATTCTCATCTGGGAACTCAAAATTCTTAGGCTGATAGTCATCCACAGCTTAATGAGCTAAATGATATGTCAATACACTTCCTTTGATTGCCTTCTGCATAGTATACTGAATGTCATATTCTGTCAAGACCATCTGCCATCTTGCTATTCTTCTGGAGAGAGCGAGTTTCTCGAATATGTATTTTATTGGATCCATCTTAGAGATCAACAAAGTAGTATGAGTTAACATATACTATCTTAGTTGGTGAGTAGTCTATGCCAAAGTGCAGCAAGTTTTCTCGAGCAGTGAGTATCTTGTTTCACAGTCAGTAAACTTTTTGCTAAGGTAGTATATTGCATGCTCTTTTCGACCAGACTCGTCATGTTCCCCTAATACACACCCCATTGAGTTCTCTAACACCGTTAAGTACATGATAAGGGGTGTTTCTTTAATTGGCGGCATCAAAATTGGAGGTTCTTGGAGGTACTCCTTGATTTTGTCAAAAGCTATCTGACATTCGTCATTCCACTTTACTACTTGATCTTTCTTTAGTAACTTGAAGATTGGCTCACAAGAAGCAGTCAAATGGGAAGTAAATCTGGCAATGTAGTTCAATCGTCCCAAGAAACCTCTAACTTCCTTATCAGTACGGGGAGCTGGCATTTCTTGAATGGCTTTAACCTTGGCAGGTTCAACTTTGATATCTTACCACTGACGATGAAACCTAGGAGTTTACCGGATCTTACCCCAAAGGTGCACTTGTTTAGATTTAGCCTTAACTTGTACTTTTTCAACCTCTCAAACAGCTTGTACAGGTGGTCGAGATGTTCTTCTTCAGTCTGAGAACTAACTATCATGTCATCAACGTAAACCTCTATCTCGTGATGGATCATATCATGGAACAAAGCTACCATAGCACACTGGTATGTCGTGTCGGCGTTCTTCAAACCAAAAGGCATAACTTTGTAACAAAAAGTGCCCTACTATGTGACAAACGTAGTCTTCTCCATGTCTTCAGGTGCCATCTTGATTTGATTATAACCGGAGAAACCATCCATGAAGGAAAATACTTTATGCTGAGCGGTGTTGTCAACCAGAACATCAATATGCGGAAGCGGAAAGTCATCTTTAGGGCTTTCCCTAATCAGATCCCTGTAGTCTATACACATACGCACCTTGTCATACTTCTTAGGTACTGGCACCACATTTGCAACCCACTAAGGGTAGGACGTAACAGCTAAGAAACCTGCATTGAACTGCTTCATAACCTCAGTTTTGATCTTTTCATACATCTCAGGATGCATACGACGAACCTTTAGTTTTATAGGAGGACAACCTTCCTTTATCGGTAGACGGTGAACCACAATGTCAGTATCAATCCCTGGCATGTCTTTGTACAACTAAGCAAAGATCTCAACATAGTTACACAACATCTGGATTAATCTCTTTTTGACACTGTCTTCTAGATCGACACCTATCTTGACTTCTTTCGTGTCCTCTTCAGTACCCAAGTTCACAACCTCGACTGACTCTTCATGCAGTTGTATGGCTCTTTCTTTCGGCATTAACAGCCTAGCAAGCTCTCCAGGTACTTCACAATCTTCCTCGCCTTCGTCCTCAGCTTGGTAGATCAGATTTTTGAAGTCAAAATTGGCAATAGCAGAATTGTTTTCAATGGGATCCAAGGTGGATATTGATATGCAATTTGTTGTGTGGGTGTGTGTAAGAACACATAGCTATTTTGAAAGAAATAAAGTAAAAGAAAGACAAAGAGCATAAAATTTGAATGCAAACGTCCAATGATTTATTAAATGAAAATATGCAGATGAAAAATGACAACCCTAACAGATGGACCATTGTGCCCCAGGTAAGGCACAAGGTTTAAAGTTATTGTTTAAATTATATAATAAAAAATTTGAAAGCAAGAAAACAGAAAATAGCATTTACTCCTGACTAAAGGAGAATGGTATAAAATCTTCAACCTTTCAATTGTTGAGCTCATTGCTGGTAGTAGGGAAAATCCAACTGTCTATGTCACAGTCGCTATCAGCGTCTTCCACAATGTTGACTTGATTTTTTTGAACTCCATTATTGTTGATGCGGAATGTCGGTCTCCCAAAATTAGCACGAGCACGGTGGATAGTCCTCTGAGCCTCTAAGGTGAAACCCAAACCAAATTTCTCGTACTTGTAAGGAATGTTGGGAAGCTGGCCCCAAAGAGTGCCACCACCTTCTTCTACCACAACCTTAGCGTCTTTTAGAGAAGCCATTCTTGGTGGAATCATGGTAACCTTTGGAATGGTAGGAGTAGCTTTTTCAACAGGGGTTGTTTGAGGAATAACTTCAAAGTTCTGGCGAGGAGTCCCGAAGAATTCACCATTCATCTCTACATACTTGAAGGAATTCAAATGGCTCACCGTGTATTCTTCTTTGCTGCAAACTATAACGATTTTTCCTTTTATGTGATACTTTAACTTTTGGTGTAAAGTAGAAGTAACATCGCCTTCCCCATGAATCCAAGGGCGTCTAAGCAAACATGAATAAGATGGATGAATATCCATCACATAGAAAGTAGAGTCGAAGACCTGGGAACCCACTTTGATTGGAAGATCAGCCTATCCATGCACCATTATCTTTGAACCATCAAAAGCTATTACCACAATGTCACTAAGTTTTAGCACAATCCCTTCACATTCAAGTTTGTCTAAAGCAGCTTTTGGCAATACATTCAATAAGGAACCTATGTCCACCAATACATGGGATAAGGTAGTGCCCCTACACTCAATAGAGACATACAGGGCCTTATTATGGTTCCTTCCTGCGGGTGTTAAGTCAGCATCAGAAAAGCCTAGCCCATTATCGATTGTCAGGCTAACAACACAACTTCTGAACTGTTCAATAGATATTTCCTGCGTCACATGAGTAGATTTCAGGAACTTTACCAGAGCTTGAGCATGGGCTTCAGAGCACAACAACTGAGATAACATAGATATTTTGGAGGGGGTCTACCCCAACTGTTTAACGATCTTATAGTCACTCTTTTGAATAATTTTCAGTACTTCTTCCATCTCTTACTTAGAGGTATCTTCAACAGTAACCTCTTTCGGTGCCTCAGTCTGGGCAGGCTCAGTCATAAGTTCTTTGCCTCGAGTTTCAGTAGTTGATTCAGTGGTAGTGATACGAACTGGTGTAGTAACGGCTTTTGGCAAGATCTCTGGAGAGAAAACCCTTCCACTTCTGGTAACTTTACTAGTCCCAGCAATATTTCAAACATTGGGATCAGTAATTTCAGTTTTTTTTATCTTTTGTAGTCAACGGTTCTTGCTTGACGCCATGGTAGTAGACATCAGCTCCATAGTTCCAAGGGATAGCCTTGTCAGAGGAATATGGAATTGGCCCAGGCGCGGTAATGACCAGAGGAGCAACCCTAGGTTCGACAGTAATCTTCATAGGACCCTTAGAAGTGATCCTTACAAGAGTACCATAAATTGCAGACACATCTTCAAGCTTTATGTCTTGAGACATACTCTCCACAAAAGGAGTCTTCTCAAATAGAATTACACGGTCATCCATCAAACGCTAAACACCTTCTTTCAGCAGTGCACAACCATTGGATTGGGATGCACAATGGTAGCAATTTTTAGCACAACCCAGAAATAAACCGGCTTGCAACAGGTTCTTCTTAACAATCATCAGAGGAGTAGTCAAGTCATTCACAGCAAAAACATAAGAAACATCATCAATAACATTAATGCCCTTGTCATGGTTAGGCATAGGTGCGTTGCTCACATTAGGAGTATCAGGAGGGTAAAACTCAATCTCCTTAGCGTCAATCATGTCTTATTCTTCAGAGCCCAACAATTGTTAGTGTCATGTCTGGGACTGTTTGAGTGATATGCACACCTTGCATTGGGATTATAACTAGGAGAAGAAGTATTGGGATTCTAAGAAGGATCCTTCAATGTAATCATTTATGCCTTCAACATGTGTTGCAATGCTTAAGACAATGACATGTTGATTTTTGTGAATCGTCTCCTGGGTGCGACCTGCCTACATTGATTATTCTGTTGTTATTGTTGTACTGGCGCGGGATTAAAGATTAGAACTGCCCCCACAGATTGGTTACGGTCACCCTTACTACGACCCTTATGGTTGTACATAACATTGGATTCTTTCTTACCATTATAAGACTTCTTCATAGTATTCGAAGATGTAGCCACCTGAAATTTATCGCTTTTGATTCCATTCTCAACATGTTCTCCTGTTAATATCAATTCAGTGAAACCGGCTGAAGAACTTCCAAGTAAGTGATTATAAAAAGGACCTGTTAGAGTGCTCATGAACATGTCAACTAATTCCCTATCATACAAATGAGGTTGAACTCTGCCTACAAGATCTTTCCATTTCTGTACGTACTCTTTAAAGCCTTCCTCAGAACCCAAGGACATACTTTGTTGTTGCATGCGGGTTGGTGCCAAATCATAATTGTATTGATATTGTTTATAGAAAGCTGCAGCCAAATATTCCCAGGTATGTATATTGGTACCTTCAAGTTGATAATACCATTCTAGTTGTGTTCCATACATACTCTCTTGAAATAAATGTAACCATAATTTCTTGTCAGCGGTGTGTGGTTGAATTTTCCGAACATATGATCTTAAATGCAACTTCGGGCAAGAAACACCATCATACTTGGCAAAGGTAGGAGTTTTGAACTTATGAGGGATGACTACTCCTAAGACTAAACCCAAATCTTTAAATTTCAAGCCAGGCACCTTCTGGATCTCCATAGCTTTCAGACACTCTTTTAACAGCTTGTATTTCTCATCAGTAGGGGGATATTGTTCATGCAGATAATTTTCTTCCTCTTCGTCAGAACATTTATCAGAACCATGGTTGCCATTTTCCTCAACTTTAACACTCTTACCATCTTCTTCCTGGTTGTCATCTTCGTCTGATGGGATATCAAGATTTTGAGCTTGCTTGACTGGACCTCTGAACCTTCTCCCCGTGTTAAGGATGTTGGCTGGTTTCTTTGTCTTCTTCTTCTTCTCTTTGGCGATGAGCGCCTTCAGTTCTTCTTGCCCCTTGGCTAAGTTTAGGAACGTCTATTGGAATTGGGCATTTTGAGCCTGGAGATAGTTTACTGTTTGTTCAAGAGCCATTTTCTGCTGAAATAAACAGCAAGTCGATGGGAAAACCTTTCTTGGAAACTTGTTATGTAATGATATGTATGTTATGTAGATGTATATGCAATGTTTTCAAGGAACTCGTGGTATTTAAATTTGTTAATAAAAAGGAAACAACAACAAAGATTCTTGTTAGTAAGTCCAAATTATAAACTCCTTTTAGGCTTATAATGAAAACAAAAAAGAAGGTTACTGTTGTACCCCAAAATTTGCCCTCGCATTTTTCCACGAGAAATCACAGCTTCAGGCATTTCCTGATTTTTCAGATTGGCTCAAGAATCGGACAAACGGACTTTTCTCGTCAGTCAAACAAAAATTAGGGTTTTATTGATTTTTCAGGGCTCTGGATTGTTTCACACAGTTGGCTTAGGGTTTTGGATGACTTTGACTCAACTTTGGTCAGGTGAACGTTCTTTGGCATTTAATCAGGAATTAAGGTTTTTGTGGGCATATTCTCAGAAGGATTTAAATTCCACAGCAATTTGCAAGTTATTCCGAGATTCGGGTTGAATTCGCACTGTTTTGATTTAATCAGTAAAAGAAGGCAGTTGGTTTGAATTCACGTTCGTTTGATTGAACCAGACAAAAGATATATGCAGTTTGGATTTACAGTGTTTGGTAAGAGATCAGTAAGAGGGAATGCGTCTGATCAATTGTTGTGATTAACTGTTATTTTGCTTTGAACATTGGAAGCGTCAAGTTTATTAATGGATCAATACTGAAATATTGTTTAGTTAATTATTTATTATTCTAAAGATTAAATAAGTTGGAATTTATTTTCAATTTATTTTAATTTAAAGAACTATAAATAATAAATAAACAATTGAAGAAGAGAAGAATTAATTAAATAAAAGGGCTTTTTATTTATCTTTGAGTCATTTGTATAATTGTTTTTGTTTACAAGATGTTGACAAAAATAATGTTACATTTATTTAAAGCTAAATAAAAACTATCCTAATTATTTTTCTAAATCTTCAAATCTTCATCCGCTATCCCTCGCTCCAGTGCTCCATTTTTCATCTGCAATAAATAAGAGAAGAAAAGTCAAATAACAGTTGAATTGAATTGAAAAGACAGATAAAAGAAATTCATCATTAAGGGCCACTGATTGAGATCAGTTAACCCTCTCTGCAAATCACGGGATTTCTACCGGTTCACAAAGAGGGAGGAATGTTATTTGCTAAATCATGAATGCAAAATGTCAAACTGCATAAATTCAAAATCTCAAACTCCAAGTTCAAACCCAACTAAAAATCAAATTGCAACTTTCTGTCAAATGCAAAGTGTCAAACTTGCTGTCAAATGCCAAAAGGTACAAGTTACTGCACAAAGATATCAAAGAAGATAAAAAGTACGAAAGTTGTCAAAGAAGAGATAAGATATGCAGAGGAAAACTATTGTGCAAGCAAACTTATTCACTTTTCATCATTTCCCAATGGCCCTTTCAGAAAAAAAGTACAGCAGAAAACATAGTTTAACATATTTAGCTGTACAGAGAGAGAAAAAGAAGAGATAAGAATGCAGGTTTTTAGGCTTTAGGCAGAGGAGAGAAACACATACAAAGAGAACAAAACACAGTAGAAAAGAAGAGGAGAAACCAACACAAAGAAAATATACAAACTGCTAAGCATTAAACCTGAAGAGGCCAAAACCAGCAGTAAAACCTGTAAAGCCTCACAACCAGTTTTAACCATCAAACTCCAACAGAAAGCAGATATAAAAAAAAACCTCATCCTGTCTAAGCCTGAAGCCTCATCCTGCCTGAAGCCTTGGAACAAGCCCAACATAAAACCTTGTAGCCTACTGCATACACCTGCAATGCCCTAATAAACCAGTACAATCCTGAAAACCTGCTCAGGCCTGCATTAGCTTAAACCTGCTAAAACCATTAACCTGTTAGCCACGAACCTGTCATAACCATAAACACCTCCAAGCACATAACCTGCAATGGCCTAACAAAACCATAAAACCTGCCTGCTGTCAAAAACAATGAAACCATGTCCAATACCATAAACCTATCTCACCACAAAGCCTCAAGCCAACCTTGCCAAGAATCAGAAGTGGTGTAAACATAGGATTCAAGCCTCAAGCCCTCAGAACTCGAAGAGTTCATCACATGGACATTCACAAAACACCCAATATCCAAGCATACTCAGGCTACTCAATGTCAAACACAGGTTCCTAAACTTTTCAAAGCCTAAAGGCTCCAAAGAAGTTTGAACCTGTCTAAGGCAACCAAACCCTCAAGGCCCTCAGAGCACTCAGCATAGGGCGTTTTCTAACAAGCACAAAGGCATATTCAACAGCATACACAAGCATTCAAGGTATACAAGCCCTCAGAACCCTAGATTCATCATGGGGCAAGGAAGAAACATGTCAAATTAGGCAACAGAAAAGCGTACAGAAGCATAGCTGAGAAGAAGAGGAAAAGCAATAGGCAACATAAGCATGCATTCTGGGCCCTCAGAACCCTAGGTTCATCCTTGGGCAAAGAAGATACAGAAGCAACATTCAAAAACATCTTAAGGCAACATAAGCAAGCATATTCAAACATATTCAAAGGCAGCTCAAAGCAAGGCAACAGAGAAGAAGAAAGAAGTGAAATCAGAAAAGGCTCAGTTCATCATCATCACCAAATAAAAGGGCAAAAGACAAAGAATACGCAAACCATGGTCTCAAAGCAAGCTGGCGTCTTCACCGTCCCTCCATCGTCAAAAGCCCTCCAAACGCCTCCTAATCACCTCCTCCAACGAAGGTAACTCGTTTTATCTTTCTCTTCGTCCCTCAAACAAAAAAGAATGAGTAATCAGAATCCGTGACACAAAGCTAAACATGCAAGACAAATTATTGAAACCCTAAAAAACCAAAGAGATAAAAACGAAATTTAAACCTTGAATGAATCGTCACGCGCTTAACCTTGGAGAGAAGGTGTTGATGGCGTTGGTGGCTTGAGCGAAGGAGACTCAGGAGCATTTGGGCATGAGAAAGACGAACAAAGGCGACGAGGATGAACGACGAGCGGCGCTTCTGCCTCATCTAACCCTAAGCATCCAAATGAAAATACGTTAGAACCCTAAAACAGTTTTGTGTCAACATGGGCCTCGCCCATCTCTGAAGCACTAAAGCCCAAATCCACTCAAATTGGCACCCCCTCTGTTTGTTTTCCAATTCTGACCAAGCCCATTCATTTTTTCTTTATCTTGTCTATTCTTTTAGTATTTTAACTAATATCATTTTACAATAATAATTTACTTAATACTAATTTCCTTTTATTTTATTTTTTTTACACTAACAATACCTTTTTTATATACTAATATAATTAAATAAAATACAAAATAATACAATAATACATTAATATATTAATACGAAAATATAATGTAATTAGAATGTTAAACCTTTTTTAGTAAAACACTTAGTTGTACATAAATACGTAGTTACATAATTTTTCTTTTAAGACAAATATTTTCCTTTTTCAAGATATCATTTTGTACATAAATAATAAAAATATATTTTTTTATTACACCATAATTAAAATTGAAAACACTTTTTTCTTAATTCAAATATTCTTATTAACAATATAAAGATACTTTTTTTATATCAAATGTAAAATAATAACTTTTAAACTTAGAATACTTTCTTTTCTTAAACTTTCTTTTTACACAAGATTATTAATTAAATTAAATAAACATTTAATTTAAGTTAAAACAATACTTAATACATATCAAAATTCACATTGTCGCACCTGTAAATAATTACATACCTATACATGTACACTTACACAATATACTTGTACTTGATACCTTATACATTTGCTTATTTTGTATATTCGTTACATTTACATTTGATCGCAAATTCGATTTGGTTGTAACTTATTGGATACTATAAGTCTCATCCCCATTCATAAATTTGTACCCCCACTCCCGGATACTTATTTTATAATAGCGTAGACTTTACATTTTCGCAATTTACCACTTTCAATTATATCATGATTAGACCTAGGGTTTGCATGTACATAAAATCAAACGCTAGATAACCTAATGCAAGACAAATACATGAAATCAATACACAATCACACTTGTACACCCTAGGGTAATCCCACATGTTGCCTTCCAAAATGGGCCATGCTTGCACGTCGAGTATCTTTGGCAAAACCAATTCAAAATGATCATCAGTCCCTCGATGACGCTTTCGAATATAGCCTAAACGGAATGATCATAGTCCCTTCAAAGTAAATTGCCAAAGACACTTGGCACCATTGCATTCATGGTCCATACAATGACCCGCGCCCGTCCCGAATAAACTTCCTAAACGCAAGATTATCCACCAAATTCGATGGTGGAACAAAATTGTTAAAAAGGGTTAAAACATAACAAAAACCTTTGAGTACAATAGGGTAGATAAAACTCTTAGTTACTTGAGATCCACTTGCAAAAACACTTGCCTTCTTTTCAAAAAAACCACAATCCACAACACTTTCAAAACAAACTCTCAAAAACATTTGAAACATCTTTTCAAAAAGATACACGCCTTTGTAAAATATTCGAGTAAAGAATTGTTACAAGGTTAGCCTAAGACAAGGCATCTTCTTCCAAAACATTTTCAAAAACACTCACACACCCACCATTTTCAAGCAATCGAAAATCAAGGCAAGTGATCTAAAAAACCAAGTAACTAAGAGCCCATGGATAACCATGGATGAAAAGGGTGCTAATACCTTCCCTTTTCATAATCTACCCCCCGAACCCACGAAATATCTCAAAAGGTTTTTGCTGTGCTTTTTCAACCTTTCCTTTAGGATAAAATAAAAAGTCGGTGGCGACTCTTGCTCAACCGCACAAGTGCGAATACGAACGCAAAACCACAGTCAGTTCTCCCACCGTATCACAGAACTGGCGACTCTGCTGGGGATATTTTTTAAAGTGGGGTTACCTTAGGGTTTAGATCACCTTTACTTTCTTGCTTTGATTGACTTGATTACTTTATCTTTTGGGTTCTTGTTTGGGTTTGTTGTAAATCCTCCACCTGGATTTGGGGTACCTTTTTAGGTAAATAGCAAAAAACTGCGAGGGAACTGTGCGGGGTATACCGACATGGTTGAAGCAGTAAGCTATGTTAGTGTGACATATTTGTGAGTACCGGTAACCCTTGAGTAGTCAAGGAGAGTACGGGGCCGCTGTGTGATGTCATGAAGCACTAACGAACTCTTAGAACCTTAATTGACCATCTTAGCCTTTTAGGGGTAGTGAGATGACCGACTTTGGTGCAGTCCGAAGTTGGTAGATACTCGATACTACACTCATTTGAGGGTTGTTTTCTTGGAATATTTTGGTCTCCAGTAAGTGGCTAAACCGAAACAATGAACACAGAAAACAATCCGACGATATTGAGCTCCTTAGAACCCGGTTTCTATTTTAGGACAGGATGAGCCAACTAACTTCAAGAGGGTAGTACCTGAACCCCATGCAAGCCTACACCTAAGGACTTGTTTGCTTTGTGTGAATATGTTTGCCTGTATATACACTCATTTGTTTGTGCATACATGTACATAACATCATGACATCATACCAGAGCATTTTCAATAACCATTTCAAGGATCTCGAGGGTTCTTTTGATGCAGGGTTACATTGAACCAGACGTCTACCAAGGGGCAAGAGGTTTTCTCCTCTAAACAAAGTTCTCCAGTCAAAGTTCAAGTGCAACAACTTGAATCAGTGGCTATGACCCACTCGACATGGTGAGCTTGATTCTCGTGGAAAGACATCCACCGATACAAAGCTCTCCAATCAAAGATCAAGTACAACAACTTGAATCAGTGGCTATGACCCACTCGACATGGTGAGCTTGATTCTCGTGGAAAGACATCCACCGGTGCAAAGTTCTCCAATCCAAGAGCAAAGTTCAACCTCTAACATTTTCTTGTGTTTACCCCAAGAGATCCTTGAAAGCATGCATCCACATACCATGCATTGCATTTTGACAGTCTTTCCTTTTTCAGGTTTCCTTACTCTCCTGCTGTTTATTTCAGTAAGAGATGGCTCTAGAAAGGTCTGTCAAAGACATCCAAGACCAGACTGCTCAGCTGCAGGAGATGTTCCTGAACTTGTCTTTGGGGCAAGAAGAGATGAAAGCTCTCCTCACAAAGGGCTTGGAGAATTCCAACAATGCCAGGAGTGATCAGCTTGCGGAGCTGCAGTTTGATCTGACAACCTTGAGGACCCAAATGATGGGACAGTTGGTGGGCCAGATGGCTCTCATCCAAGACCTATCCCAAAGACAAGAGGAACTCAGAGTTCTTGTCCGCCAACTGCTTCCAAACAACCAACTGGGGCGAACATCTGAGGTTGAAGAGCAAGTCACCGCTCAGCCTCCATCCACTCAAGAAGACAAGGGGAAAGCTCATTTGCTTGTTTCAGGGTCACAAGCCCATCAACAACCTCGCCGGCGTCAACGGGGTAATTGGCGTAAGCAAGAAACATCGGGAAGACAGTTTACGGAGACTGAAATACCATCATTTTTCATACTGAAGCGTCTGATGGAGGTCAATTTGCTTACCTTAAAGGACCCTCCTCAGAAGCCCAATATCTCCTCCCCTCACTATCATCCCGACGCGTTTTGTGTTTACCACTCCTACAGCCCGGGACACGACACCAACGACTGTTGGGCCTTGAAGAACAAGATTCAAGATCTAATCGACATTGGGGTACTGGAATTCATGCCAGACGGCGAGATGAAAATCTTCCGTTAAAGGGTTCTCCACTTGAAGTGACGAAGCTCAAACTGAAAGACTTTTGCTTCTTTTTGAATTTTCAAAGTTGTAATTTCTTTTGCTGTCAAACAATTATTTGTTGGTTAAACTCTGTTTTCATTAATGCATTGCATATGTTTGTCTTGAATTCATCCATTCGTTTCACTACTTTTACGCTTTTCTTTATGGTATTTGACTCTTGATAAAAAGCTGTAAGCCTTTAGAGGGAGGATGACGAAACAATACCATGATCTTATACAGTATGCTTTTGAACAGACCTTGCTGATGATGTACAGGCATTTCTTTCAATCCCCAAACACTGGAGTTATAAGGAAGTTAATCCCTAGTCAACCCCTTCGAGCCAAAGAAGTAGGAGTTTTCTGTTCTGAACAATCAAAACCTTTGATATAAACCTGGGGCAGGGTAGTATCTCAGTTAATTCAAGAGAAAATGCGCATTGAGGTCGCAAACTCTCAAATTCGTAATACAACGAACGACGTCGAAAAAGGAAGCATTCCTTTGGAATCAAAAGACAAGGGTGGTTCCCTATCATATAGACAGTCAATCTCTCAAAAAGAGAAAAATCCCACTGAGCCAAAACCTATAAAGGAGGCTTAAGAAAGCTAGGGCATCCCGCTGACAGTAATCTCGAAAATGGGAACAGTCAGGCAAAAGTTAGGGATAACAAATCAAAATCAAAATAGTGAGGTCATTACAAAATCCTCAGCAACATGAAAAATGTTGAAAAAGAAAAAAGGAGATGATGACTGTCTCCCCGAATTCAACTGGTGAACCGTCGCCCAAAAGTCGTTCAAAACTCAAAACAGTGTGACGCACAATTAACTGAGCTTAGGTTGGAGGACATCACGAAGAGCGGGTGGGTACAAATATATTTTGAGCCTTTATCCTTTGTTCCTTAAACCGTGAACCAAGCCACGTTACAACCCTTCAAAAGTCCTAATTGAAGCATGGGTTAGTTCGAAAGCATACTGTTACAAAAGGTATCCTGACTCCTGTAGGGCTTTACTCTAAATCTTGTGTTGATTTGTCTTATAAAAAGTTTTCTGCTAAAAACGCATTTTTCAAAACTTCAAGACAAACATAAACTTTGCATCGTTTGAATATCACTGTCTGCATTTGGCTTTTTGTTTGACAGCGAAGAAATTCATACAACGAATGTTCGGAGGAACGAAAACTCTCTCAGTAAGTAAAAATCACTTCAAGAGGATAACACTTCCATTGCAAATCTCCTATCAACAAGGGGCATGACATGTCGCAATTCAATTAACCTGGGGCAGTCCAGTCAAGGTCCAACAGATCTTTCAAAGTTCAGTTAACCTGGGGCAGTCCAGTCAAGATTTCAAGAAATCTCTCAATATGCAGAGTAATCTGATTCAAGATTCCTTCATCACCACTTGGGGCATTCGAATGTCAAAAGTGTTCAACAAATCAACTACAACATTTCCAGACTCGATTCCTGTATCTAGCCAGGGCACGTCTGAAGAGTTTGAAGATTCGATTCCTGTATCCAGCCAGGGCATATCTGTTAACTATCACCTTTCCAGACTCGATTCCTGTATCCAGCCAGGGCACGTCTGAAGAGTTCCAGATCAACACATGTAACAAGCCAGGAAAACATCTGTGAACGACCGATTGTAGACCAACCCCTGTAACAAGCCAGGAAATTATCTACATCACCACTTGGGGCATTCGAATGTCAAAAGTGTTCAAAAACCAGATGCAGTTTTACACAAGCTCATCCTCAGGAAGCCCTACACCGGTTCCTCCTCAAGACTTCTGAAAACAATTTACAGATTCTTCCCAACAACGGATGTTAATCTACCAACTTGTTCAGATGCAACCATCGAAAACAGTTTACGGATGCTTCTCGACAACGGATGCTGCTCTATTGCTTATTCAATCTCAAGATTTCTGAAAATAGTTCACGGGTTCTCCAAGTAACGGATGTTAACCTATCACTTGTTCAGATTCTTCTCAAGACTTCTGAAAACAGTTTATGGATTCTTCCCAACAACGGATGTTAATCTATCAGCTTGTTCAGATGCAACCTTTGAAAACAGTTTACGGACGCTTCCCAACAACGGATGCTGCTCTATTGCTTATTCAATCTCAAGATTTCTGAAAACAGTTTATGGATTCTTCCCAACAACGGATGTTAATCTATCAGCTTGTTCAGATGCAACCTTTGAAAACAGTTTCCGAACGCTTCCCAACAACGGATGCTGCTCTATTGCTTATTCAATCTCAAGATTTCTGAAAACAGTTTACGGGTTCTCCAAGTAACGAAGGTTCCAAGCCTTCACCTACAGCAATCAGAGGACCCTCGCAATCCCCAACCAGAGAACCTTCCAGAAGCTAATTCCCCTCAGAGTCAAGTTTCATTATCCCCAACGAAGCTAAAACTTCAAATTATCAATCCCTAGCGGAGCCAGACTAATGAACCTTCTCCCCACAGAGTTTTGGGAGGGCAAATCCTGAATTCCCCAATGAAGTCGCCGGAGTTACTTCCCGCCAAACTGAAGATTCTCAGTCTTACCTCCCCAACATGAGTCTACTAGTTTGGAACTCCCCAGTACAGGTCATCAGGAATTCTCCTTCACAGCAGCAGCCAGAGATTTGTTTTCCCCGGCAGCAATCAAAATTCTTTCATCTTCAGCCGTCCAAGATTCATTTATCCTCAGCAAGATAGCTCATCAGCTTACATGCGCATTCATCACATTCATGTCATAAACATTGATGTCACATACATTGCCTCATGCATCATGATATTGCATATAACTAACCCTTTACTTTTTCAGGTAAGATCAGTCGACAGAAAAAGATCACCTCCCGAGATTCATCCAGAAATAGTTCAGATGTGACTCGGACACGGCGATATTCTGATGCTTATTCCGGATCCATTCAGACGCATCATCAGGAAACCCTACACCGGTTCCTCTTCAACTTCAAGACTTCTGAAAACAGTTTACGAATTCTCCAGCAACGGATGTTAATCTACCAGCTTGTTCAGATGCAATTTTTGAAAACAGTTTACGGATTCTCTCCAGACAACGGATGTCAATCTACCAACTTGTTCAGATGCCAACTTTTGAAAACAGTTTACGGACGCTTCCCAACAACGGATGCTGCTCTATAGCTTATTCAACTTCAAGACTTCTGAAAACAGTTCACGGGTTCTCCAAGTAACGGATGTTAACCTATCACTTGTTCAGATTCTTCTCGAGACTTCTGAAAACAGTTTACGGATTCTTCCCTACAACGGATGTCAATCTACCAACTTGTTTAGACTCTTCTAAATTCCCGAAAATAGTTTACGGATTCTCCAGACATGGATGTCAACCTATTGCTTATTCGAACCTCCCGATTCAGAGATGTTCCAAAACACGGGTGGCTTTCTGATACTTGTTCACTCACCATTGACATACAGCCCATCATCAGATGGCATCTCTAAGCCCATCCCCCGACAAGATTCTATCGCACCAGATGGAATCTTTAAGCCCATCACCAAATGGCATCTTTAAGCCCATTCACCTCTACCATCACATCGACGAGTGCAAATTTTCTGGGTACTTTAGTGTCCAATCTTCTTTTACCTTCAAGTCGCGAAAGGCAAACTTGCCAATCTAACTCTTCAGGTTCAAGAAGATTGAACAGGGGCAACTGTTGTACCCCAAAATTTGCCCTCGCATTTTTCCACAAGAAATCACAGCTTCAGGCGTTTCCTGATTTTTCAGATTGGCTCAAGAATCGGACAAACGGACTTTTCTCGTCAGTCAAACAAAAATTAGGGTTTTATTGATTTTTCAGGGCTCTGGATTGTTTCACACAGTTGGCTTAGGGTTTTGGTTGACTTTGACTCAACTTTGATCAGGTGAACGTTCTTTGGCATTTAATCAGGAATTAAGGTTTTTGTGGGCATATTCTCAGAAGGATTTAAATTCCACAGCACTTTGCAAGTTATTCCGAGATTCGGGTTGAATTCGCACTGTTTTGATTTAATCAGTAAAAGAAGGCAGTTGGTTTGAATTCACGTTCGTTTGATTGAACCAGTCAAAAGATATATGCAGTTTGGATTTACAGTGTTTGGTAAGCGATCAGTAAGAGGGAATGCGTCTGATCAATTGTTGTGATTAACTGTTATTTTGCTTTGAACATTGGAAGCGTCAAGTTTATTAATGGATCAATACTTAAATATTGTTTAGTTAATTATTTATTATTCTAAAGATTAAATAAGTTGGAATTTATTTTCAATTTATTTTAATTTAAAGAACTATAAATAATAAATAAACAATTGAAGAAGAGAAGAATTAATTAAATAAAAGGGCTTTTTATTTATCTTTGAGTCATTTGTATAATTGTTTTTGTTTACAAGATGTTGACAAAAATAATGTTACATTTATTTAAAGCTAAATAAAAACTATCCTAATTATTTTTCTAAATCTTCAAATCTTCATCCGCTATCCCTCGCTCCAGTGCTCCATTTTTCATCTGCAATAAATAAGAGAAGAAAAGTCAAATAACAGTTGAATTGAATTGAAAAGACAGATAAAAGAAATTCATCATTAAGGGCCACTGATTGGGATCAGTTAACCCTCTCTGCAAATCACAGGATTTCTCCCGGTTCACAAAGAGGGAGGAATGTTATTTGCTAAATCATGAATGCAAAATGTCAAACTGCATAAATTCAAAATCTCAAACTCCAAGTTCAAACCCAACTAAAAATCAAATTGCAACTTTCTGTCAAATGCAAAGTGTCAAACTTGCTGTCAAATGCCAAAAGGTACAAGTTACTGCACAAAGATATCAAAGAAGATAAAAAGTACGAAAGCTGTCAAAGAAGAGATAAGATATGCAGAGGAAAACTATTGTGCAAGCAAGCTTATTCACTTTTCATCATTTCCCAATGGCCCTTTCAGAAAAAAAGTACAGCAGAAAACATAGTTTAACATATTTAGCTGTACAGAAAGAGAAAAAGAAGAGATAAGAATGCAGGTTTTTAGGCTTTAGGCAGAGGAGAGAAACACATACAAAGAGAACAAAACAGAGTAGAAAAGAAGAGGAGAAACCAACACAAAGAAAATATACAAACTGCTAAGCATTAAACCTGAAGAGGCCAAAACCAGCAGTAAAACCTGTAAAGCCTCACAACCAGTTTTAACCATCAAACTCCAACAGAAAGCAGATATAAAAAAAAACCTCATCCTGTCTAAGCCTGAAGCCTCATCCTGCCTGAAGCCTTGGAACAAGCCCAACATAAAACCTTGTAGCCTACTGCATACACCTGCAATGGCCTAATAAACCAGTACAAGCCTAAAAACCTGCTCAGGCCTGCATTAGCTTAAACCTGCTAAAACCATTAACCTGTTAGCCACGAACCTGTCATAACCATAAACACCTCCAAGCACATAACCTGCAATGGCCTAACAAAACCATAAAACCTGCCTGCTGTCAAAAACAATGAAACCATGTCCAATACCATAAACCTATCTCACCACAAAGCCTCAAGCCAACCTTGCCAAGAATCAGAAGTGGTGTAAACATAGGATTCAAGCCTCAAGCCCTCAGAACTCGAAGAGTTCATCACAGGGATATTCACAAAACACCCAATATCCAAGCATACTCAGGCTACTCAATGTCAAACACAGGTTCCTAAACTTTTCAAAGCCTAAAGGCTCCAAAGAAGTTTGAACCTGTCTAAGGCAACCAAACCCTCAAGGCCCTCAGAGCACTCATCATAGGGCGTTTTCTAACAAGCACAAAGGCATATTCAACAGCATACACAAGCATTCAAGGTATACAAGCCCTCAGAACCCTAGATTCATCATGGGGCAAGGAAGAAACATGTCAAATTAGGCAACAGAAAAGCGTATAGAAGCATAGCTGAGAAGAAGAGGAAAAGCAATAGGCAACATAAGCATGCATTCTGGGCCCTCAGAACCCTAGGTTCATCCTTGGGCAAAGAAGATACAGAAGCAACATTCAAAAACATCTTAAGGCAACATAAGCAAGCATATTCAAACATATTCAAAGGCAGCTCAAAGCAAGGCAACAGAGAAGAAGAAAGAAGTGAAATCAGAAAAGGCTCAGTTCATCATCATCACCAAATAAAAGGGCAAAAGACTAAGAATACGCAAACCAGGGTCTCAAAGCAAGCTGGCGTCTTCACCGTCCCTCCATCGTCAAAAGCCCTCCAAACGCCTCCTAATCACCTCCTCCAACGAAGGTAACTCGTTTTATCTTTCTCTTCGTCCCTCAAACAAAAAAGAACGAGTAATCAGAATCCGTGACACAAAGCTAAACATGCAAGACAAATTATTGAAACCCTATAAAACCAAAGAGATAAAAACGAAATTTAAACCTTGAATGAATCGTCACGCGCTTAACCTTGGAGAGAAGGTGTTGATGGCGTTGGTGGCTTGAGCGAAGGAGACTCAGGAGCATTTGGGCATGAGAAAGACGAACAAAGGCGACGAGGATGAACGACGAGCGGCGCTTCTGCCTCATCTAACCCTAAGCATCCAAATGAAAATACGTTAGAACCCTAAAACAGTTTTGTGTCAACATGGGCCTCGCCCATCTCTGAAGCACTAAAGCCCAAATCCACTCAAATTGGCACCCCCTCTGTTTGTTTTCCAATTCTGACCAAGCCCATTCATTTTTCTTTATCTTGTCTGTTCTTTTAGTATTTTAACTAATATCATTTTACAATAATAATTTACTTAATACTAATTTCCTTTTATTTTATTTTTTTTACACTAACAATACCTTTTTTATATACTAATATAATTAAATAAAATACAAAATAATACAATAATACATTAATATATTAATACGAAAATATAATGTAATTAGAATGTTAAACCTTTTTTAGTAAAACACTTAGTTGTACATAAATACGTAGTTACATAATTTTTCTTTTAAGACAAATATTTTCCTTTTTCAAGATATCATTTTGTACATAAATAATAAAAATATTTTTTTTTATTACACCATAATTAAAATTGAAAACACTTTTTTCTTAATTCAAATATTCTTATTAACAATATAAAGATACTTTTTTTATATCAAATGTAAAATAATAACTTTTAAACTTAGAATACTTTCTTTTCTTAAACTTTATTTTTACACAAGATTATTAATTAAATTAAATAAACATTTAATTTATGTTAAAACAATACTTAATACATATCAAAATTCACATTGTCGCACCTGTAAATAATTACATACCTATACATGTACACTTACACAATATACTTGTACTTGATACCTTATACATTTGCTTATTTTGTATATTCGTTACATTTACATTTGATCGCAAATTCGATTTGGTTGTAACTTATTGGATAATATAAGTCTCATACCCATTCATAAATTTGTACCCCCACTCCCGGATACTTATTTTGTAATAGCGTAGACTTTACATTTTCGCAATTTACCACTTTCAATTATACCATGATTAGACCTAGGGTTTACATGTACATAAAATCAAACGCTAGATAACCTAATGCAAGACAAATACATGAAATCAATACACAATCACACTTGTACACCCTAGGGTAATCCCACATGTTGCCTTCCAAAATGGGCCATGCTTGCACGTCGAGTATCTTTGGCAAAACCAATTCAAAATGATCATCAGTCCCTCGATGACGCTTTTGAATATAGCCTAAACGGAATGATCATAGTCCCTTCAAAGTAAATTGCCAAAGACACTTGGAACCATTGCATTCATGGTCCATACAATGACCCGCGCCCGTCCCGAATAAACTTCCTAAACGCAAGATTGTCCACCAAATTCGATGGTGGAACAAAATTGTTAAAAAGGGTTAAAACATAACAAAAACCTTTGAGTACAATAGGGTAGATAAAACTCTTAGTTACTTGAGATCCACTTGCAAAAAAACTTGCCTTCTTTTCAAAAAAACCACAATCCACAACACTTTCAAAACAAACTCTCAAAAACATTTTAAACATCTTTTCGAAAAGATACACCCCTTT
This sequence comes from Vicia faba, assembly GCA_948472305.1. Taxonomy (NCBI): domain Eukaryota; kingdom Viridiplantae; phylum Streptophyta; class Magnoliopsida; order Fabales; family Fabaceae; genus Vicia; species Vicia faba. The sequence goes on from OX451736.1 coordinate 764,922,770, forward strand.
GTAAAATATTCGAGTAAAGAATTGTTACAAGGTTAGCCTAAGACAAGGCATCTTCTTCCAAAACATTTTCAAAAACACTCACGCACCCACCATTTTCAAGCAATCGAAAATCAAGGCAAGTGATCTAAAAAACCAAGTAACTAAGAGCCCATGGATAACCATGGATGAAAAGGGTGCTAATACCTTCCCTTTTCATAATCTACCCCCCGAACCCACGAAATATCTCAAAAGGTTTTTGATGTGCTTTTTTAACCTTTCCTTTAGGATAAAATAAAAAGTCGGTGGCGACTCTTGCTCAACCGCACAAGTGCGAATACGAACGCAAAACCACAGTCAGTTCTCCCACTGTATCACAGTTACAAAGGAATAAATTATGACTCAAGTCTCCCATGGACGCTTCCTCTTTGTGTTGACATATGCATTAAGGCTCTGCTATTCATGAAGGCGTTTGGTCAGCTCTAATACTTTCTTCTCACTAGCATAGAATTGAGTCCTCAAAGGTGTCCCTTTCGTCTTTCAGTTGAATCTAAGACTTTTGTAGCTCTTCAAGGTCAGTAGGCATATCCAGATGAATAACAATATGAGGAATATGTCCTTTAGAAACAGGCTCCACAATTACTGGTAGGACAGCGGGATATGGCATTATAAGATTTTGAACACGAGATCGCACCCATCTGAGGTAGGGCTCTAAAGGGATGGAGTTTTTCTATCCCAAAGTCTTGCTATCAATTTTATTCACCATGCCCAAGCACGTATAAACCTTTAACGGTAACTTTGAGGATCGTTCTCGTAATCGAATATAATACCCTAGATGAGCATATCATAAGGACTGTCTCTTCGAGCATAACCAAATTATTATAGAGCTAGGGAAGGGTTATAGGTGATACCTCCCCTTATGCCAAGGAGTGGCACATAATGGAATTCTCCATAGCGGTCAATAATAGTGATGTCCTCCTGATATCGGGAACACTAATATATATCTTAATGAGAGAGTGACATCATCCTTTGAGACCACCTTAAGCCATGTTCATTCTTCATCACTGACCGGGGAAGGTGCAAAATAAACCACCTGGATAGTAAAGGTATGTGTTGTACCCCAAAATTTTCCCTCTCATTTCTCAAGGAATCACCCTGGATCCTCAAGTTTGCTTCCATCCAATTCCAAGCCTTGAACTGCAATTTTTCAAGAAAATCATCCACAAGGGCAAAATGGTCATTTGCGTGCTGAAGGGTCAAACTTTGACTTTTTGACCAAATTTGAGTCCCAAAAATCACATTATGTCAAGACATCCAAAAAAATGAAGTTTGATCATCAAAAGTCAAGAGAATCAAAAATCCAACTTTGTAAGACTTTGAAATTTTTCTAAGTATTTTCTGTACTTGGTTAATTTCATTTGCTTCATGGCATTTTACTACAATTCCGATTAATTCAAAATGATGCAAGCAATTCAAGTTAATACAAAGTGACATTTTGCAAAATTACAAATTCTAAAACTATGTCTTGATCAAAACCTTGTCACAATATTTTTGCCTTTGACATAATGTGCACAAGACCAAATTTGTGACATGCTACAAACTATGCTGTCCAAAGTTGAAGAAAATATGATATATCACATTGCCACAACACCCTATGTTGCCCTGCAAAAAAGCTTGTGCTATGCTGCCTCCCAAGTATACATGCTGCCAATACAGTCCAAAACTGCTCTATACATTCTGCCCAAACCTGCACCACAACAGCCCCAAAATTGCATCAAAATGGCAAAGGAAAATTATGTGAAGAAAGTATCAAAGCAGTAGGCAAAAACAATTCAAACAACTTATTTGTTTTCCCCCTTAAACCACAGTCAAGGGGTCTACAAAATAGAATTGTCTCATAAGACAAGGAGGGGAGATTTTGAAGAAAGGTTAAAAAATTTCTAGAGAGAAGATAGAGAGTTTTGTTGAGCAGAAAAACAATATTTCTGTGCAACTTTGACTCATTTTCAAAACCAAAACTGATCTTGTTCAAAACAGAAATCCAACCTATTGCTCCACCATACAAACTCTTCCTCAAAGATTGTCCAAACATAACAAAAAAAAAACAGTCCTTGTAGTGCTACTCACCTTCATCATCAAAAATACCAAAAATATTACAATACAGTCTAACTTAGTTCTAGCAGTCCAGAGCAGCTTCCTGAAGACTCACAAGGTTATCACATCATTTGGAAAAGCATTCAGATCTAAAACAACCAGTGCAGCCCAAAGGTAAGTCCTCTTGACTTGATATCTTGTCATTACATCATTAACAAGTTGTTGTTCTTTGAAGACAAGATGTAGTACTTTATTATCCTGTTGAACTAGTCATTTGCTTAAGGTTTAGGTTTATTCAATCATTTATTATTCATGTTTATCCATCATATGCCATAAACTAACTTGTACAGTCAGTGAAACAATGTTTAAGGCAGAAAAACGCAGCATGTATCGACACATATCCTCATGTGTCGACCCATCCTAGTGGAAAAATAGGATACGAGTCGACACATAGCCCTCATGCATCGACCCATACTGAGTTCAGGTTGCAAAACAGAAGCTGGAAGAGCCTATGAGTCGATACATACGCGTTTTGCATCGATGCAAGAAGGTGTATGAGTCGATACATCCCATTATGGGTCGACTCATATTGAGTTATTTTTTTTACAGGAGCAAGGAAAAGCTATGTGTCGATGCATAGCAGCATGGGTTGACACATAGCAGTTCAAAATGCAGTTTTCCTTTTATTTTACACTGTTTTTATATTGTTTTCATTATCATTCGATATGGTTGTAATATTTCAGTTTCCACTTCATCCCCATTATTAATTTGTACCTCCATCCCCCTAAAATGATGTAATAGCTTAGATTTTATTTTCTGCATTTTTACTTGCTTTTCATATATTGTTAGTAAATAGGATGTATGGCAACATAAAATAAATAAATAGATGACTTTCAAATACAAGACAAAATGCATGCAAACTAACAAACTTGCACACTAGCATCTCTAAGGTAATCTCATTTTGTTGCCTTTCAGGAAAGTAGTCATTTTCCTCGAATATGAAGCGTTTTAAGCAAAGACCCTTCGATAAAAAAAGATCGTAGTCCCTCGATGACCCTCGATGTTGCCTTTGGTAAAATGATCTAGTCCCTAAACGACATTGCTAAAACGTCTCATAAGTTGCTTTCTATGACTATACAAATGTCCCATACTCGTCCCTTCACATCCAACGATGGAACTTCTTACCAAAACAATGGTAAGATAGCCACATCTAAAGGAGAAGGAAAAGCACATTTAAGACCTTTTGAGTAGGTAGTTTCGCTCTTAGTTACTCACTTGCTCGCAACTACAAAAAACACTTTTATACATCAACACTCTTATTTCAAAACATTTCCAAAAGATAAAACATTTTGTATACGTTCTTATAGAAACGAGAAACATTGCAAAATATCTTTCCGAAAACCACTTTCCAAATCACAATCCACAAGTACACTTTTGAACTATCTTTCAAAATAAAACTTTGTATACGTTCTTATAGAGACAAGAACCATTACAAAGATATTTCCAAAATACTTTCAAAGCCCACATCACAAAGCACATTCAAACGAAAGCAAGTTGATCTAGCGAGTAACTAAGAGCCCATGGAAAACCATGGATGAAAAGGGTGCTAATACCTTCCCTTTTTATAATCTACCCCCCAAACTCAAGAAAACATCTCTAAAGGTCTTTCCTGTGCTTTTTCACCTTTCCTTTTTGGATAAAAGAAAAGTCGGTGGCGACTCTTGCTAAACCGTAACGTTTGCAAACACAAACGCAAAACCTCAAGTCAGTTCTCCCACCGTATCACAGAACTGGCGACTCTGCTGGGGAAATTAATAAAAAAAAGAGGGGTTACCTTAGGGTTAGATCACCTTTACTCACTTTCATTATTTGATTTGTGTGCTTTATATTTAGTTCTTCATTTTGGGCTTGCTTTGATCCTCCACCCGGATCTGGGACACCTTTTTAGGTAAATAGCAATAGATTGTGGAGACTGTACGGCATAGACTGATATGGTTGAAACAATGGCTATGTTAGTGTGACGCATTTGTGGGTACCGGTATCCCTCGTGGTGAATCAAGGAGAATATGGGGCCGCTAAGTGGCGTCATGAAGCACTAATTGACCTTAGAACCCTAATTGAACAAACTTGGCCATTAGGACGTAGTAAGGTAACCGGTTTCTGTGTAAAGCTAAAAATTGATTGATACTCGATACTACACTCATTGAGGCTACACTTTTGGGATATCTCGTCCGCAAGAAAAGATTGTTGTGCTGAGACAATGACTAAAAGAAAGGTCGGTGATATTGAGATACTTTAGAACCCGATCATTATTTCTAGGACATGTTGAGCCAACTATACTTCAATAGGGTACTTACCTACAAAACTCATGCAAGCCTAAAACATAGGGATCTGTTTGTTGTGTGTGTATATATTTGCTTGTACATAAACATCATAACATCATAAACATCATCAACATCATATGCATGCTCACTAACCATTTCAAGGATTTAAAAATTTATCTTTGTTTTTGTTTTGTAGGACATGAATTCTCTCCGAAGAAACACCATCTGAATCAGCTTTGTAAAAGCACATCCTCAACTTCAAGAGTTAGCCTCAAGAGTGCCCGGGGATTCTCCTTTTACCAAGAAATATGTTCGACTCCTCAGTTTGGCTACATCCAACTTCCAAGAAGAAATGATGTATGTACTATTCCAATTCTTTGATCCCGTACATCATTGTTTCACTTTCCCGGACTATCAGTTGGTACCTACACTGGAAGAGTTCTCTCTACTCTTAGAGGTGACCGTGCTTAATCAGATACGGTTACCGGTCTAGAAGGGATTCCAAAACCTGAAGTCATCGCTGAAGCTTTACATGTGAAGAGGGCCGACGTCATAGCCAATTGGGAGACAGGAAATGGGGTTAAAGGTTTTCTAGCTAAGTTTCTATTGGAAAAAGCTCGTTCATTCTGGGATGACATGGATTTCCAAGCTTTCAAAGACGTACTAGCTCTCCTCATTTATGGTTTGGTTTTGTTTCCCAATTCAGACCAATTCATAGACGTTAATGCCATCAAAGTTTTTCTCTCTTGTAATCCTATACCTACCTTACCAGGAGACATCTTGCATTGCCTTCATACCCGCACCATGAAGAAAAGAGGAACCCTTTTGTGTTATATCCCCCTACTCGCTAATTGGTTCACTTCACACCTGCCTCAATCAGCATTGAAGAACAAGCAAAGACTGACTTAGTCTCAAAGGTTGATGTCTCTCACCCACTCTAATATCCGTTGGTGCTCAAGATCCTTGGAAGATATCTCTATCATTGACCGCTGTGGGGAGTTCCCTAACGTACCTCTACTTGGTATTAAGGGAGGTATCACCTACAACCCATGCTTAGCTCTTCGGCAGTTTAGGTATGCCCGAAGAGACGACCCTCATGAGATGCTCATCCAAGGTCTGGTGTTCGACTATGACAAAGAAGATCAAGGTTACCGCTAGAGGTTTACACGTGCTTGGGGAATGGTGAACAAGGTGGACGGTAGGACTTTGGGACATAAAAATTCTATCCCTCTCGAGCCTTACCTTAAGTGGGTACGGGCTCGTGCCCAGAGTATCTTGATGCCTTACCCTTCCATCCTTCCTGTCATCATTGAGCCTGTTATTGAAGGAGACATCTCATATATCGTTCTTCATCCTGACATGCCTACCTCTCTCGAAGACCTGCAGAAAGCTTGGGTTCAGTTAAAGGAAGAACGAGACACCTTTGAAGCCCAGTGTTACGCCAGTAAGAAGAAAGTTCTGGAGCTCACCAAACTGCTTCATGAAGAGAAAAACTTGAATACCTACATAGCTCCAAAGAGGATGCGTTCGGTCTTTTTGTCTTAGGAGTTTTGCTATATTTTTGTTTCTTTATTTGTAAGCCCAAGGAGGCATGATGTATTCAAACTTGGTTTTATTTAATATGACGTGTGTTCTTTTTTGGTTTGAACAAGTTTAAATCTCTAAATTTCCTTGAAATCATTTGCATATTGCATCTCCATTCATCATAACATCATACAGGTTTCTCATAACAGGTCGCCTTATCCTTCTACTGTTTATTTCAGTGAGATGGATGTTGAACAGACTGTGAAAGATCTTCAGGTGCAGAATGCCCAGTTTCAACAAATGCTCATAGCTCTGACAAAAGGGCAAGAGGAGCTGAAGACTATGTTGGCAAAAGAGAAGAAGAAGAAAGAGAAGAAACTAACTGGTGTTGTAATCATGGGGAGAAGGTTTCAAGGACAGGCTAGAAGAACCTTGAATTTTCCAGCAACATCTGATGAGGGAGAAGGGAAAGGAAAAGAAACAGCCGTTCCGTCAGAATCTGAAGGGGAGGAGGAAGAGGAAGATTACTCTGAGGAGCAATATCCTCCAGTGGATGATAAATACCGATATCTTGAAGAGCGTCTGAATGCTATGGAAATACAGAGGGTACCAGGTCTAGACTTTGAAGAATTGGGGCTAGTGTCGGGAATTGTGATCCCACCAAAGTTCAAAGTGTCGTTATTTGCAAAATATGATGGGGTGTCATGTCCTAAGATGCACCTCCGATCATATGTGAGAAAGATTCAGCCGCACTCCGCCGACAAAGACTCGTGGGTCCATTTTTTCCAAGATAGTTTATCCGGAACACAACTCGACTGGTTTTACCAATTAGAAAGGGCCGACATCCACAACTGGGAAGATCTTGCCGCAACTTTCTATAAGCAATACCAGTATAATGCAGATTTGGCGCCTACCCGTGCTCAACTTCAGAGTATGGCTATAGCTTCAAATGACAGTTTCAAAGATTACGCGCAGAAATGGAGAGATCTAGCTGGAAGAGTGCAACCCCCTATGGCTGAAAGGGAGTTGGTGGATATGTTCTTGGGCACTCTATCTGGCCCTTTCTTCAACCATTTGATTGGGAGCTCATCTGATGGGTTTACTGAGCTAATATTAACTGGAGAGAGGGTGAAAGCTGGTATAAAAAGTGGAAAGATTCAGAAGGATGCGTCTGCCTCTACAATTGTGAGAAAGCCTTTCACTGGGAAGAAAGAGGTATCTGCTGTTTATCCACAAAGGAATCAAGGAAGAGATGAACGCCGACCGATGGTAAGGGCCGTTATGATCCCAAAGCCTACATCTGATCAACCAAGAAGTAACTAACCGAGGGTGGAAAGGCCAGTCCGGCAATTCACCAGAATTAATATGACTCTAGCCCAGGTTTTACCACATCTTCTGAAATTGAATCTGACAACTTTAAAGGAAGCTCCCAAGAACCCCAATACTGTTTCTCCTCGCTACAACCCGAACGCTCGATGTACCTATCATTCTGAAAGCCCGGGGCACGATACAAATGACTGTTGGGCCTTAAAGAATAAGGTGCAAGACCTTATCGATGCGAAAGAGGTTGAATTTGATCCCCCAGAAACGCCTAATGTAATAACGGCGCCAATGCCCAGACATGGCCAAAGTATCAACGCCATTGATAATGATCGTTTTGTTTCCTCTGTGAATGATTTAGTTACTCCTCTGTTGACCATTAAACATAATCTACTACAAGCTGGCCTGTTCCCAGGCTGCGATGAAGATTGTCACTTATGCAAGTCTCTATCGAACGGCTGTTTGTTACTGAAGATAGGCGTCCAACGCCTGATGACTAGCAAAGAAATCCTATTTGAAAAGCTACCTCTTATCAAAAGCTCTTATCAAGATGTTTCGATAATCACCATTTCTGACAATCCTCCCAGGGTCTCCACCAAAGGACCCATCAGGATTACATCTGTTCCAAGATCTGCACCCTTAATCATCATTATGCCAAGACCAATATCATACTCCTCGGATAAATCTGTTCCTTGGAGTTATGAGGCTGACGTTTATTACTATGGCGTCAAGCAAGATCAGTTGGCTGTCAAAAACGAAGTTGCGAGAGATATTGATCTCGATGTCGGTAACATCACTAGAACCAGCAAAATAATAAGAAGTGGAAGAGTCTTCTCACCTGAGATTTCTCCAAAGACCGTTGCTACTCCCGTGATCATTACTACTGCCACTCCTACCGACACTACCAGTGATACTCCTATTGTTATCCCTGTTACCAATACAAGGGGCAAAGAGGCTTTGATTGAGCCCGCCCAAGCAAGGGAACGTTCCAAAGTCATCCTTGAAGCTTCCAGAAAAGAAATAGAAGAAATCCTGAAGATAATCAAGAAAAGTGACTACAACATTGTAGAATAATTGGGGCAGACCCCCTCGAAGATATCATTGTTGTCCTTACTCTTGTGTTCTGAAACTCACGCCAAATCCTTGGTAAAGTTTCTTAAGACCGCTCACGTGCCCCAAGAGACCTCCATCGACCAATTTGAAAAATGTGTGGCCAGTCTAACTGCTGATAATGGATTGGGCTTTTCCGATGCTGATTTAACCTCTAAGGGAAGGAAGCACAACGATGCCTTACATATTTCCATTGAATGCAGGGGCACCACACTTGCCCACATTCTGGTGGATACTGGCTCATCATTGAATGTCTTGCCCAAAAATGCTCTCGACCGACTGGATTGCGAGGGGATCATCTTAAAACCTAGCAACATCATAGTAAGGGCCTTTGATGGCTCCAAGAGGACAGTGCATGGAGAAGTTAGTATCCCCATAAAAATTGGGACTTAGACTTTTGACTCAATTTTCTATGTGATGGACATCTGCCCTTCATACTCTTGTCTGTTGGGTCGACCCTGGATGCATGGTGCTGGTGCCGTCACTTCCACCCTACACCAAATGCTAAAATACCCGATCAGAGGAAAGATTGTCACAGTTCACGGAGAGGAGGAGTACATGGTTAGCCATCTGAACTCTTTCAGGTATGTCGAAATGGATGGTGAATTTATAGAGACTCCCTGTCAGAACTTTGAGGAGGTTCCAGCAACGGTCGCGGCAACCAAGACTACTCCAAAGGCCCCGAAGATTACCAGACCTCCACTAAAGATGGCCTCTTTGAAAGATGCTCGAGCAGTAGTTGAAGAAGGAGGATGTACTATTTGGGGTCAGCTTCCGGATATTCCCTATAAGTCTGACAAATTTGGGTTGGGGTTCACTTCAGAGGCCCAAAGAGCTGTTCGACGTTCTCGCACTGGGGGACCATCTCTGCGTATCAGCAATCAAGGAGTCAATGCAATAGAAGACAATGATGGCAGCTGTGACATGGATGAATGGATTTTTCCAACCATCGGCGGAGGGCTCAATAATTGGGAGGCCAAAGATTTCATTCCTATTACTTTTATTCAAGAGTAATTGTCTTTTAATATTCTCAGGCTTGTAATATTCACAAACAATCCGTACATTTCCAACCTTGTATCTTACCCGAGGCGCAATGGTCCATTTGTAAGGGTTTTTATTTCATCTTCATATAACATTCAATGAATCATGGATGTTTTTCACATACAAACTTTTTGTGCTCATTGTCTTTCTTTTACATTTATTGTTTACAGATGGCTATACCCTTACACACACCCACACTCATAAATGCAGGTACCCCTCCATTCCGGATCCCATGGGTAACGATACTGCTATGGCCTTTAGTGACTCTGAAGATCTAGTCTACCGAGCCGAAGACGAAGGTGAGAAAGATTGTGAAGTGCCAGGGGAATTGTCTAGACTACTACAGCAAGAGGACATAGCTATTCAGCCTCATGAGGAACCGTTGGATACAATCAACTTGGATACCGAGGAAGATAAAAAGGAAATCAAGGTGGGTTCCAATCTAGAGCCAAGTGTCAAGGAGCGTCTAATTCAGCTATTGCATGATTATGTTGAGATCTTTGCCTGGTCATACGAAGACATGCCATGACTTGATACAGACATCGTGGTACATCGTCTGCCAACGAGAGAAGACTGTCCACCAGTGAAACAAAAAATCCGCCGCATGAGACCTGACATGTCAGAAAAGATCAAAGCAGAAGTCATGAAGCAATTCAATGTCGGATTCTTGGCTGTCACTTCCTATCCTCAATGGGTTGCCAACATTGTTCCCGTGCCTAAAAAGGACGACAAATAACGAATGTGTGTGAATTATAGATATTTAAATAGGGCCAGCCCTAAAGATGATTTTCCACTTCCCCACATCGATATCCTGGTTGACAATACGACCCAACACAAAGTATTTTCTTTCATGGATGGATTCTCAGGTTATAACCAAATCAAAATGGCACCTGAGGACATGGAGAAAACTACATTTGTCACACAGTGGGGCACATTCTGTTACAAAGTGATGCCATTCAGACTGAAGAATGTTGGGGCAACCTATCAACGCGCCATGGTGGCTTTATTTCATGATATGATACATCATGAGATAGAGGTCTATGTAGATGATATGATAGCCCGATCACAAACTGAAGAGGAGCACCTTGACCACTTGCAAAAGTTATTTGAGAGATTGAAGGAGTAGAAACTTAGGTTGAATCCAAACAAGTGCACATTCGGAGTCCGGTCCGGTAAACTCCTAGGTTTTGTTGTCAGCAACAAAGGCATCAAAGTTGATTCTGCCAAGGTTAAAGCAATACAAGAAATGCCTGCTCCTCGTACTGAGAAGGAAGTCAGAGGATTCTTGGGACGCCTGAACTATATCGCCCGATTCATTTCTCACCTAACAGCTACTTGTGAACCAATCTTCAAACTGTTGAAGAAAGATCAAGTAGTCAGATGGAATGATGAATGTCAGATTGCTTTTAACAAGATCAAAGAGTACTTATAAGAGCCTCCCGTTTTGATGCCACCAGTCGAGGGAAGACCACTGATCATGTATCTGACCGTCTTAGAGAACTCAATGGGGTGTGTATTGGGGCAGCATGACGAGTCTGGCCAAAAAGAGCACGCTATTTACTACCTGAGCAAAAAGTTTACCGACTGTGAAACCAGATATTCACTGCTCGAGAAAACTTCCTGCACTCTGGCATGGGCTGCTCACCGGCTAAGATAGTATATGTTGACTCATACTACTTTGTTGATATCTAAGATGGATCCGATAAAGTACATCTTTGAAAAGCCTGCTCTGTCTGGGAGGATAGCCAGATGGCAGATGATCCTAACAGAATATGACATACAGTACACTACCCAAAAAGCTATAAAGGACAGTGTGCTAGTTGATCATCTTGCTCATCAAGCTGTAGAAGATTATCAGTCCATGAAATTTGAATTCCCAGATGAAGACATCATGACATTAGACAACTGTGAAGAAATCAGACCATATGACGAATCTGAGCAAGGATACCGATGGACCTTATTCTTTGATGGAGCATCCAATGCACTCGGTAATGGTATCGGCGCCGTACTCATATCTCCGGAAGGGTGTCACACTCCCTTTACTGCCAGACTTTGCTTTAACTGTACGAACAACATGGCGGAATACGAAGCATGCATTTTTGGTCTCAAGGCTGCCATAGACTTGGGAATCAAATCTTTAGATGTGTTTGGTGATTCAGCTCTGGTCGTCAGTCAGATCAAAGGAGAATGGGACACTAAGCACCCAAACCTTATCCCTTACAAAGAACATGGTTTGACATTGTTACCACATTTTGAGAAGATTACCTTTGAACATTTCCCGCGAGAGGAAAATCAGCTAGCAGATACTCTAGCCACAATGTCATCTATGTTTAAACTTAATTGGGATAACGAGGCTCCCCAAATCACCATCCAACGAATGGATGAACCAACATACTGTCACGATATTAATACTGAAGATGTAGTGGACCAGCCTTGGTTTCATGAAGTCAAGAGGTATCTCGAGGCTCAAGAATATCCAGAAGGAGCTTCAATCAATGATAAAAAGTTCTTAAGGAGATTCTCTGCTAAGTTCTTCCTAAGTAATGGCATCCTGTACAAACGCAATCATGACTCCATTCTGCTCCAGTGTGTGGATAAGATTGAGGCTGAAAAGATCATGGCCGAATTACACGAAGGTACTTTTGGCACTCACTCCAGCGGGCATACGACGACGAAGAAAATCCTACGGGCAGGCTATTATTGGTCTACCATGGAAGTGGATTGCTATCAACACTCTCGAACCTGTCATAAATGTCAAATTTATGCTGACAAGGTGCATGTACCTCTGGTTCCTCTGAATGTCTTGACGGCTCCTTGGCCCTTTGCTATGTGGGGAATCGACATGATTGGAGAGATCAAGCCTACAGCCTCCAATGGACACCGCTTCATTCTAGTGGCCATTGACTATTTTACAAAATGGGTCGAAGCAGCTTCCTTCGCATCCGTTACTAAGAATGTTGTTGCCCTCTTCATCAAGCAGAATCTCATTTTCCAGTACGGTATCCCATAAAGGATCATCACTGATAATGGAACCAACCTTAACAATACTATGATCACCGCCTTGTGCGAGCAGTTCAAGATTCAGCATCACAATTCATCCCCCTATCGGCCAAAGATGAATGGTGCCGTCGAAGCTGCAAATAAAAACATTAAGAAGGTCATACAGAAAATGACAGTCAGCTACAAGGACTGGCATGAAATGTTACCATTTTCTCTCCACGGGTATCGCACTACGGCTCGTACATCAACTGGGGCAACACCCTATTCTTTGGTTTATGGCATGGAGGTTGTCTTGCCTATTAAGGTTCAAATCCCCTCTTTGAGAATTATGAAGGATGCAGGTTTGAATGAGGGCGATTGGATCCAGACTCGACTTGATCAACTAAACTTAATTGATGAAAAGAGACTTACTGCTGTTTGTCATGGTCAGATATATCAAAAACGGATGATCAAGGATTTCAATAAGAAAGTCAGATGCCAAGTATATCAAGTTGGAGATCTAGTGATCAAGCGCATCATCTTGCCACAGAGTGATCCCAAGGGCAAATGGACTCCTACCTATGAAGGACCATTTGTAATCAAGAGCATCTTCTCCGGTGGGGCAATGATCCTAGCCACCATGGACGGCGACGACCTGCCACATCCTACGAACGCGGACATAGTCAAGAGATACTACGCATAAGAGACCCGCTAGGTTGACACACATAGGCAAAACAAGGGCATCCCGGCAAACCAAAAGGTTCGACAAAAATTAGGGATAAAATAAAATAAAATCTGTACACCTGGAAAGTTAAAAACCCGAAAGGGCGACTTGAGCAAAAAAGGGTTTCCCGGTGGACTGAAAACCCGAAAGGGCGGTCCAGGCAAAAGTTAGGGAATTAAAGCGTATGACTATGTCCCGTCGGATCACTTTGAGGATAACCTCTTGACTTCTACTGAAAAACTCAGAGTTTCTGATCAATTCAATCATCTTTGGACAAAGCAACAAATAGACAAGATATTCGAAGATACGAAGGCTATAGCAGAATGGAAACCCCATGGGATTATTACATATAGCTATCTTTCTTTGTATAAAGTTTTTCTTACTCTTTATGGCGCCATTATCTTACTAGAATGTTTGTCTCCCTTGTACAAAATACTTATTCAAAGTCAATACAAAGATATCTCTTTGAAAGCACAGAAAACTATTTGTCTTTTTCTTTACACTTGTGTTTTATTTGCAAGAACGTCCAACGATTCATTAATGAACATATGCATTTGAACATAATTACTGTTTACAAATAAACAAAATGAAAAAAGATAATTACTGACAGGTTGAAAGAATAAGGAAACATCTTTAGGATATTCCATGAGCAATCCCCACAGTACGTCATTTAGATCCCCAGCGGAATAAACTTCAAATTATTAATCCCCAGCAGAGATCGTCAAATTTCTCAGGATTCCTCAAAGCAATATGTGGCAATGCCCTCACAGGCAAATTTTTGCCAGTACTTCAAACTTCAAGACATGAAGAACCCATATATATCCCCATCAGTTTTCAGGGATTTATGTTCCTCAATCAAGCAGCAATATAGAAAATCAGCTTACATACGCATACATTACATCCATATGTCATAAACATTGACAAAGACAAATGCATTGCATCATACATCACATGCGACATAACTCTATGTTTCAGCTAACATTTTACTCTTTTCAGGATAAGATTAACAACTACCATTAATAATATGTGAAATTCTGGCTGCAGATACTCAATGTCACGTTCAATGTTATGACACCGTATCTGACTTACTATATGACAGTAAATACAAAAGCAATAAAGAACACAGTCAATTGTTTACCCAGTTCAGTGTGCAACAACACCTACTCTGGGGGCTACCAAGCCAGGGAGGAAATCCACTATAAGAGATGTTAATTCAGGAATAAACCAACCAGTTTATCTCCTTCACTTAAGACCTACCCAATGCAATTCCAATCTAAGTACAACTTAAACCTGAGTTCCTACTCACTCCCCCTCAATCACAGCAGTGATACATAAACCAATTTGACTTAAAAATTGATGAAGACACTCTTCAAAAAACAAACACTTGAGTAAGCTTCACAGCTTGTTAATCAAGCAACACAATCACTCGTGCTTCACAGCTTTGAGTGATGCACACATCTAACTTGACTCTGCTTCACAGCTTTAGTCAAGGAACATTCAAACACTCTTGCTTCAAAGCTTTGAGTGCTACACAGCCCTTACAATTCGAAACCTATTCCAAGTCACTTATCACAATGATAATTGCTTGGAGTACAATAATCAAATCTATACAGATTACAAATGATCTTCTGATCAATAAAAGGGATGCCTTGAAAAACAACAGCTCTGTTGAATATATAGCAGCTGCAACTTCAGTTAGGGTTTCCACAAAAACCTAGGGTTAACTCTGTTTGACCTAAAGACCAGGTCACATGGCTTTATTAACCAGGTTAGGGATGAGCTAGGTTACCCCTCAGAAAACGCAGGATTCTGTTCAGGAAAGACTGAGTTATTTCCTGAAAAAACTCAGACTTATCCAACCTGCAAACCTGTTAGTTCAGAACAGGATGTCATAACATCTGTTATGACATCTGAGAAAGCCTGTCTACTGATTTAGCAAAATGTGATCATTTTGCAAAATGCTCAGATACACACTTATAAACATCAGTACTTGAATTACAATATTTTTCTGCAAAGGTACCTAATGAGTCAGTACAAACTGAACTAGAATGTTATGACATCAGTCATGACATTTACACATACACTTGGGATTTACCAAAAATGCAAGCCAATACCTAAACACCTACAAACTCCCCCTTTGGCAGATTTTTGGCTAAAGACCCTAAGCAATCAGAGATAGATAGCAGCAGAAATAAGTGACAGCAGAAAAATAGAATGTCAAGTACTAATTAAGTAAGTACCAAAATATTCTCCCCCTCTTTAGCCACAAATGGGCCAAAGATACATGTTCATAAAATTATACAGTTATCCAAAATAATAATAGCAGCAGCAGAAAACAACTGAATATACTTCCAAACTCCACCAGATATCAGCACCAATCAGCAACACCACCAAACAGCAACCAACCTTCAAGCACTGTCATCAGATCTAGAGGATTCGGGCTTCTTTCTTTTCTTGTGAGCAATGTCAGCATTCTTCTCTTTGTTTGATGTCTCAACATTCTTAGAGACATCTGGATTTGTTTCAGCATTTGAGCTTTCTTGGTTCAGAGGAACAGAAATGTCAGGAACTGAGTGGTTCTCGTTCAGAATTCTTGAAACAATTTTTGCTATTGCTTGATTAACATAGGCTGTCCCTTCCCTATTTGCAATTTCAGGGGGAACTGAAGAAGAAGGATGAGATGGATTACCAGAGGCAGAAGCTTGGGGCTTTCCTGCATGTCTTGTTCTCAACTCTTTGACCTTGGTGGGGTTAGTTCCCACTTTTCTACGAGAAGAGATCTCCAGAACGTCAGAGTCCAGACAAGAAGAGATTGTCCTAGAATCTTGATCAGAGGAAGAGGTTGAAATAGTCGTATTGGATGATGATGGTGTTTGAGACATTTTGACAGTCTTAGAGGACCAACAGCAACTGAGGAGAAATTTCTGATTGAGAGACTGGGTTTTGATGAGGAGACGAGAGGGGAAGGAAGCAAGGGAGTGTCTATTCAACTTCTTAAAGGAATTGTAGGAAATGAGAAAATACAATTTTAAACCAATCAGAACAGGCATAACTCCTTTGATCCTTGTTTTAAGCAAAATTAATTGCTACAATTCCTCATGTTGGCAAATACCCAGCTTACCCCTTAAGTTTTCAAATTGATTTGCATCCAGAGCCTTGGTAAAAATGTCAGCCAGCTGTAGCTCAGTGGCAACATGTTCCAATTTGATTGTCTTCTCTTCTACAAGGTCTCTGATAAAGTGATGACGTATGTCAATATGTTTGGTCCTGCTATGCTGAATGGGATTCTTGGATATGTTGATTGTACTCAGATTGTCATAGTACAATGTCATAACATCTTGTGTGACATTATACTCAGTGAGCATCTGTTTCATCCATATCATTTGAGAGCAGCTACTACCAGATGCAATGTATTCAGCTTCAGCAGTGGAAAGAGACACATAATTCTGTTTCTTGCTGAACCAGGAAACCAGATTACTTCCCAAGAAGAAACATCCTCCAGAGGTGCTTTTTCTATCATCAGCACTACCAGCCCAATCAGCATCACAGTAGCCAGTCAGAGCTGGTTCACAGCCATGAGTATACATCAATCCATAGTTGTAAGTACCACTTACATACTTCAAAATTCTCTTCACTTGATTGATATGACTGACTTTGGGATCAGCTTGGTATCTAGCACAAACTCCAACTGCAAAGGCAATATCAGGTTTGCTGGCAGTTAAGTACAACAAGCTTCCTATCATGCTTCTGTACAGACTTTGATCCACCTTAACCCCACTTGAATCTTTGGAAAGCTTTAGATGAGTAGGAGCAGGAGTCCTTTTTTTACTTGCATTCTCCATACCAAACTTCTTTACAATATTCTTAGCATACTTGCTTTGAGATAAGAAGATTGAGTCCTCCATCTGTGAGACTTGTAGTCCAAGAAAATAAGTTAGTTCTCCCATGAGACTCATTTCAAATTCAGCCTGCATTTGGTCAGCAAAGTGTTTAACCATATGTTCTGACATTCCTCCAAACACTATGTCATCAACATATATTTGGGCAACCATCAACTTCCCTCCTTCAGTTTTGACAAAGAGAGTTTTGTCCAAACCTCCTTTTCTGTAGCCTTTGTCTGAGAGAAACTTTGTTAACCTGTCATACCATGCTCTAGGAGCTTGTTTCAGGCCATATAGAGCTTTTCTCAATTTGTAGACATGATCAGGGTGGGTTGGATCCACAAAACCTTTAGGTTGTTCCACATAAGCTTCCTCATTTAAGTACCCATTTAGAAAGGCACTTTTCACATCCATCTGAAATAACTTGAACTTCAGAAGACAAGCAATTGACAACAAGAGTCTGATTGATTCCAGCCTGGCTACAGGTGCAAAGGTTTCATCAAAATCAACCCCTTCAACCTGGGTGTATCCTTGAGCAACAAGTCTTGCCTTATTTCTGGTGACAACTCCTTCAGCATCTGACTTGTTCTTGAATATCCATTTTGTCCCAATGATGTTAGTTCCTTCAGGTCTAGGAACCAGTTCCCAAACTTCATGTTGCTTGAATTGGTTCAGTTCATCTTGCATTGCACCAATCCAATATTCATCATTTAAGGCTTCCTTGACATTTCTTGGTTCCATTTTGGACACAAAACAAGAGTTTGAGATGATTTCTCTAGATCTTGTGATGACTCCACTATTGGGATCTCCTATGATGAGCTCTTTTGGATGATCCTTCTGAATTCTGATGGAAGGGATCTTGCTAGCTTCCTTTGATTCATATTCTGTTGTGGTGGAGTTGGGTAGGTCATTCTGTTGGGTTGAAGTCTCAAAGAATGTCTCAACAATACAAGGAACATCTATTTCTTCATGATAGTCATCAATTATAACATTTATTGATTCCATCATGGTTTTGGTTCTGGAGTTGAATACTCTATAAGCTCTGCTGTTTGAGGAGTATCCTAGAAATATGCCTTCATCACTTTTGGGGTCCAGTTTTCTTCTTTGTTCACGATCAGACAGAATATAGCATTTGCTGCCAAACACATGGAAGTACTTCACAGTTGGTTTTCTTCCTTTCCAGAGTTCATATATGGTGGATGAGGTTCCCTTTCTCAAGGTGACCCTGTTATGAACATAGCAAGCTGTATTCATAGCTTCAGCCCAAAAATACATAGGAAGTCTTTTGGCATGTAACATTGCTCTGGCAGATTCTTGTATGGTCCTGTTTTTTCTTTCCACAACTCCATTTTGCTGAGGTGTTATAGGAGAAGAAAACTCATGACTGATTCCTTCTGAAGAACAGAAGTCATCAAACTTGCTGTTTTCAAATTCCTTGCCATGATCACTTCTGATTCTGACAATACATCCTTCCTTCTCTCTTTGAATTCTCTTGCACAGTTCTCTAAAAACTTCAAATGCATCTGATTTTTCCCTAATGAAATTAATCCAGGTGAATCTGGAAAAATCATCCACAACCACATAGGCATATCTTTTACCACCAAGACTCTCTACTTGCATTGGTCCCATCAGATCCATATGGAGGAGTTCTAGAACCTTAGAGGTGGTCAGATGTCTTGACTTTGGATGTGACATCCTAGTCTGCTTACCAACCTGACATTCACCACAAACTCTTCCTTCATCAATTTGCAGTTTTGGAATCCCTCTGACTGCCTCTAAGGAGATAATCCTCTTCATACCCCTTAGATGAAGATGGCCAAGTTTTTGGTGCCACAGTTTCACCTCTTTTTCTTCTTTTGCAATGGAACACACAGATGAGAAATTAGTGTTCTCAGGCTCCCACAAGTAACAGTTGTCTTTGGATCTGACTCCTTTCATTACTATCTCTTGTTTGTCATTGATTACAAGGCATTCAGATTTTAAGAAATTGACCTTGAATCCTAGATCACACAGTTGACTGATACTAATGAGATTAGCGGTCAGCCCTTTCACCAGCAGTACTTCATTCAGACTTGGAACTCCAGGGCAGTCCAAATCACCAACTCCTTTGATTTCACCTTTAGCCCCATCTCCAAAGGTCACAAAACTGGTGGTGTGAGGCTTAACATTATTGAGGAGGTTCTTGATTCCAGTCATGTGTCTGGATCATCCATTGTCAAAGTACCAGTCTTCCTTTGCAGAGACCCTCAGGGAAGTGTGAGCTATCAGTGCAGTAGCCTTTTTCTTCCATTGAGGAGCATGTGGTACCTTTTTAGACTTAGGTTTGACACCGGAGTTCTGATTAGGGTATCCATGTAATCTGAAGCAGAAGGGCTTTATGTGGCCATATCTCCCACAATGATGACATTTCCATCTTTGGTACCTTTTCCTCATATGTCTCTGTTCCTGATGTCGAGAGTTGTGTTGAGACATCTGTTTTGACATTAGCTTACCAGAACCAGATTTCGTTGCTTCCATAAATCCTAGTCCAGATTTATTTCCCACATTTTGTCCAACCTGAAGGATCTCTTCCAATTTGTCTGTTCCATTTGTCAACATCTTGACAGATTTGGTCATTTGATTCAGTTGTGAGTTCAGCAATTGAACTTCTCCTTCTAGATGACTTATAGTTTCAAGGTTTGCCCTTTTTTCAGCCTCCAGCTTTATGATGAGTTTTGATTGTTTCTCATTCTGCACACAGACTTCAGTACTTCTGATACACAATTTCTTGTAAGTATCAGCCAGTTCTTCAAAAGTCACCTCTTCATCACTGATGTCACTTTCAGAGGTACAAACACCAGTTAAAGCAGTAACTCGTTTGGCAGTCTCTTCTTCAGAATTACTTTCTGAATCACAGTCAGACCAAGTAACTGTCATTCCTTTTTGTTTCTTAAGAAAGGTAGGACATTCAGCTCGAATATGCCCACATCCTTCACAACCATGGCATTGAATTCCTCTGCCTTGAATTCCCTTCTCTTCTGACCTTGGTCTTCTGTTGGAACTGTCAATGTTAGAGGGAATGTTATGAACATTAGACCTTGACTTTGGATCTATTCTTTTGATGAGTTTGTTGAACTGTCTTCCAAGCATGGCTACAACTTCTGAAATGTTTTCTTCAACATCAGTGTTGGACATAAGAGCTATGCTCTTGTTCTTCTTGACACCATTATCAGTGATTCCCATCTCAAAAGTCTGAAGAGACCCAATAAGTTCATCCACTTTCAACTTGCTAATGTCCTGGGCTTCCTCTATGGCAGTTACCTTCATTGCAAATCTTTTAGGCAGGGATCTGAGAATCTTCCTCACCAGTTTTTCTTCTGACATCTTTTCTCCCAGTGCTCCTGAGGTGTTGGCAATCTCCAAGATGTTCATGTGAAACTCATGAATGGTTTCATCTTCCATCATTTTTAGATTCTCAAACTTGGTGGTCAACATCTGAAGCCTTGACATTTTTACTTTGGAAGTGCCCTCATGAGTAGTTTTGAGAGTGTCCCAAACTTCCTTGGCCAGTTCATATTGATGTACTAGTCTGAAAATGTTTCTATCAATTCCATTGAACAAGGCATTTAAAGCTTTTGAATTTCCCAGAGCTAACTCATCTTCTTCTTTACTCCAATCTTCCTCAGGCTTCAGACTGATTGTCCCATCTTTCTCAGTTATGGTGGGATGAATCCATCCTTTGTCAGCAGCTCTCCAAGCCTTTTTGTCCAGAGATTTTAGGAAGGCAATCATACGAGGTTTCCAGTAGTCATAATTAGTTCCATCCAGAATGGGTGGTCTATTTCCAAAAACTCCTTCTTTGTCCATAGTGCCAGAAAGTGATATCCCTAGATCTCACCCAGTAATACAGGCAGGGTGCCTGCTCTGATGCCAATTGAAATTCTGGCTGCAGATACTCAATGTCACGTTCAATGTTATGACACCGTATCTGACTTACTATATGACAGTAAATACAAAAGCAATAAAGAACACAGTCAATTGTTTACCCAGTTCAGTGTGCAACAACACCTACTCTGGGGGCTACCAAGCCAGGGAGGAAATCCACTATAAGAGATGTTAATTCAGGAATAAACCAACCAGTTTATCTCCTTCACTTAAGACCTACCCAATGCAATTCCAATCTAAGTACAACTTAAACCTGAGTTCCTACTCACTCCCCCTCAATCACAGCAGTGATACATAAACCAATTTGACTTAAAAATTGATGAAGACACTCTTCAAAAAACAAACACTTGATTAAGCTTCACAGCTTGTTAATCAAGCAACACAATCACTCGTGCTTCACAGCTTTGAGTGATGCACACATCTAACTTGACTCTGCTTCACAGCTTTAGTCAAGGAACATTCAAACACTCTTGCTTCAAAGCTTTGAGTGCTACACAGCCCTTACAATTCGAAACCTATTCCAAGTCACTTATCACAATGATAATTGCTTGGAGTACAATAATCAAATCTATACAGATTACAAATGATCTTCTGATCAATAAAAGGGATGCCTTGAAAAACAGCAGCTCTGTTGAATATATAGCAGCTGCAACTTCAGTTAGGGTTTCCACAAAAACCTAGGGTTAACTCCGTTTGACCTAAAGACCAGGTCACAGGGCTTTATTAACCAGGTTAGGGATGAGCTAGGTTACCCCTCAGAAAACGCAGGATTCTGTTCAGGAAAGACTGAGTTATTTCCTGAAAAAACTCAGACTTATCCAACCTGCAAACCTGTTAGTTCAGAACAGGATGTCATAACATCTGTTATGACATCTGAGAAAGCCTGTCTACTGATTTAGAAAAATGTGATCATTTTGCAAAATGCTCAGATACACACTTATAAACATCAGTACTTGAATTACAATATTTTTCTGCAAAGGTACCTAATGAGTCAGTACAAACTGAACTAGAATGTTATGACATCAGTCATGACATTTACACATATACTTGGGATTTACCAAAAATGCAAGCCAATACCTAAACACCTACAATATGCAATCATGATACCGTATGGATACGCTCCAAACACGGATGCCATTCTGATACTCATTCAGATTTCAAGTTCAGATACAGTACAAATACGCTCCAGACACGGATTCCATTCTGATACTCATTCAGATATTCAACTTCAGATATAGTACGGATACGCTCCAGACACTGATGACATTCTAATACTCATTCAGATTGTCAACTTCAGATACAGTATGGATACGCTCCAGACACAGATGCCATTCTGTTACTCATACAAATTTCAGACTTCAGATACAGTATGGATATGCTCTAGACACGGATGCCATTATGTTACTCATTCAGATTTCAGACTTTAGATATAGTATGGATATGCTCCAGACACAGATGCCATTCTGATACTCATTCAGATTTCAAGTTCAGATACAGTACGGATACGCTCCAGGCACGGATGCCATTCTGATACTCATTCTTTCAGCTTACAACTCACGATTCAACAAACATTCTTGGATGGCATCTACAAGCCCATCTCCAACAAGATTCTATCACTTCTCCAAATGGCATCTTTAAGCCCATTCCCTCAACCATGCATTGTCGAGTGCAAATTTATGGGCACTCTAGTGTCCAATCATCTTTTACCTTCGAGTCACGAACGACAAAGCTCGCCAATCTAACTCTTCAGGTTTAAGAAGATTGAACAGGGGCAGTTGTTGTACCCCAAAATTTTCCCTCTCATTTCTCAAGGAATCACCCTGGATCCTCAAGTTTGCTTCCATCCAATTCCAAGCCTTGAACTGCAATTTTTCAAGAAAAATCATCCATAAGGGCAAAATGGCCATTTGCGTGCTGAAGGGTCAAACTTTGACTTTTTGACCAAATTTGAGTCCCAAAAATCACATTATGTCAAGACATCCAAAAAAAATGAAGTTTGATCATCAAAAGTCAAGAGAATCAAAAATCCAACTTTGCAAGACTTTGAAATTTTTCTAAGTATTTTCTGTACTTGGTTAATTTCATTTGCTTCATGGCATTTTACTACAATTCCGATTAATTCAAAATGATGCAAGAAATTCAAGTTAATACAAAGTGACATTTTGCAAAATTACAAATTCTAAAACTATGTCTTGATTAAAACCTTGTCACAATATTTTTGCCTTTGACATAATATGCACAAGACCAAATTTGTGACATGCTACAAACTATGATGTCCAAAGTTGAAGAAAATATGATATATCACATTACCACAACACCCTATGCTTCCCTGCAAGAAAGCTTGTGCTATGCTGCCTCCCAAGTATACATGATGCCAATACACTCCAAAACTGCTCTATGCAGTCTGCCCAAACCTACACCACAACAGCCCCAAAATTGCACCAAAATGGCAAAGGAAAATCATGTGAAGAAAGTATCAAAGCAGTAGGCAAAAACAATCCAAACAACTTATTTGTTTTCCCCCCTAAACCACAGTCAAGGGGTCTACAAAAGAGGACTGTCTCATAAGACAAGGAGGGGAGATTTTGAAGAAAGGTTAAAAATTTTCTAGAGAGAAGATAGAGAGTTTTGTTGAGCAGAAAAACAATATTTATGTGCAACTTTGACTCATTTTCAAAACCAAAACTGATCTTGTTCAAAACAGAAATCCAACCCATTGCTCCACCATACAAACTCTTCCTCAAAGACTGTCCAAACATAACAAAAAAAACAGTCCTTGTAGTGCTACTCACCTTCATCATCAAAAATACCAAAAAAATTACAGTACAGTCTAACTCAGTTCTAGCAGTCCAGAGCAGCTTCCTGAAGACTCACAAGGTTATCACATCATTTGAAAAAGCATTCAGATCTAAAACAACCAGTGCAGCCCAAAGGTAAGTCCTCTTGACTTAATATCTTGTCATTACATCATTAACAAGTTGTTGTTCATTGAAGATAAGATGTAGTACTTTATTATCCTGTTGAACTAGTCATTTCCTTAAGGTTTAAGTTTATTCAATCATTTATTATTCATGTTTATCCATCATATGCCATAAACTAACCTGTACAGTCAGTGAAACAATGTTTAAGGCAGAAAAACGCAACATGTATCGACACATATCCTCATGTGTCGACCCATCCTAGTGGAAAAACAGGATACGAGTCGACACATAGCCCTCATGCATCAACCCATATTGAGTTCAGGTTGCAAAACAGAAGCTGGAAGAGCCTATGGGTCGATACATACGTGTTTCGTGTCGATACAAGAAGGTGTATGAGTCGATACATCCCATTATGTGTCGACTCATACTGAGTTATTTTTGTTTTACAGGAGAAAGGAAAAGCTATGTGTCGATGCATAACAGCATGGGTCGACACATAACAGTTTAAAATGCAGTTTTCCTTTTATTTTACACTGTTTTTATATTGTTTTTATTATCATTCGATATGGTTGTAATATTTCAGTTTCCACTTCATCCCCATTATTAATTTGTACCCCCATCCCCCTAAAATGATGTAATAGCTTAGATTTTATTTTCCGCATTTTTACTTGCTTTTCATATATTGTTAGTAAATAGGATGTATGGCAAGATAAAATCAATAAATAGATGACTTTCAAATACAAGACAAAATGCATGCAAACTAACACACTTGCACACTAGCATCTCTAAGGTAATCTCATTTTGTTGCCTTTCAGAAAGTAGTCATGTCCCTCGAATATGAAGCGTTTTAAGCAAAGACCTTTCGATAAAAAAAGATCATAGTCCCTCGATGACCCTCGATGTTGCCTTTGGTAAAACGATCTAGTCCCTAAACGACATTGCTAAAACGTCTCATAAGTTGCTTTCTATGACTATACAAACGTCCCATACTTGTCCCTTCACATCCAACGATGGGACTTCTTACCAAAACAATGGTAAGATAGCCACATCTAAAGGAGAAGCACATTTAAGACCTTTTGAGTAGGTAGTTTCGCTCTTAGTTACTCGCTTGCTCGCAACTACAAAAAACACTTTTATACATCAACACTCTTATTTCAAAACATTTCCAAAAGATAAAGCATTTTGTATATGTTCTTATAGAAACGAGAACCATTGCAAAATATCTTTCCGAAAACCACTTTCCAAATCACAATCCACAAGTACACTTTTGAACTATCTTTCGAAACAAAACTTTATATACGTTCTTATAGAGAC
Source organism: Vicia faba (assembly GCA_948472305.1). Taxonomy (NCBI): domain Eukaryota; kingdom Viridiplantae; phylum Streptophyta; class Magnoliopsida; order Fabales; family Fabaceae; genus Vicia; species Vicia faba. The sequence continues at coordinate 764,947,902 of OX451736.1, forward strand.
GAGAACCATTACAAAGATATTTCCAAAATACTTTCAAAGCCCACATCACAAAGCACATTCAAACGAAAGCAAGTTAATCTAGCGAGTAACTAAGAGCCCATGGAAAACCATGGATGAAAAGGGTGCTAATACCTTCCCTTTTCATAATCTACCCCCCGAACTCAAGAAAACATCTCTAAAGATCTTTCCTGTGCTTTTTCGCCTTTCCTTTTTGGATAAAAGAAAAGTCGGTGACGACTCTTGCTAAACCGCAACATTTGCAAACACAAACGCAAAACCTCAAGTCAGTTCTCCCACTGTATCACAGTATGCAACACATAAGAGTACCTCACTTCCTCATAGTACAAGTGTGAAGAGAATGCAAAATATCTCCAAGTAAAGTAGGCACGGGATTATGAGTAAGAAATATTTTGATGGCATTCACATCTATGAGTTGGCCTGGATTAGGGAATAGTACCAAAACATAGCCAAGATCTCCTTGAAAGCATGAAAACTCATAACATCCAAGAACAACTGATCTTTCTCTATCAGAAATTTAGTAAGAAGGGCTTTGACTCCACTTCTTGTTTCCCAATTAGATACAATGTCAGACCGCTTCAGATGTAAGGCTGCTGCAATATCTTTAGGTTTTATAACTTTCTATAAACCGGTGAAGGGTATCTGATTAAGAATAGGTACTTCGAGTAGCTTAGAGAACTATTCTATTTTGGATACCAACTGATAATCTGGAAAGGTAAAACAATGACGCATAAGATCAAAGAACTAGAACAGAACACTCATCATGTCTTCTTCAAAACCTGAGGTAACCAAACTGAATAGATAACCATACCTGTTGGTGAATTGAGAGTTTTCAGGAACCTTTGAGACTAACTCCTTAAGCTTAGAAGGTACATTTACAAAGTTGATTCGGATAGTATTTCTGTGAGCGGAGGCCATAACCTATAATAAAGAACAAAGATAAATCCCTAGGTCCTTGAAATGGTTAGTGGAAATGTTATGTTATGATGATATGATGTTATGATGTCATGTTTATGTTAGATAAGTAGAAAACACAAACAAGTCACACAAGAGCCTTAGGTTTAAAGGCTTGCATGAAGTCCATAGGTAAGTACCCTTCCCCATTAAAGTTAAGTTGGCTCGACCTGTCCTAAAATAGTAACCGGGTTCTAGGAATCTCATATCACTGACTTTCTCGCAGGCTTTATTTAGCACGGCAACTGGCTTGCCACCAAAACATCCCAAAAGTCAAATCTAAATGAGCGTAGTTTCAAGTATCAATCAACCTTGGACTGCACCGAATTCGGCTATCTCACTACCTTCTAATGGCCAAGATGGGTCAATTAAGGTTCTAAAAGTTAGTTAGTGTTAATGACACCATGCAGAAGCCTAATGTTATCCTTGAATGACTCAAGGAACATCAATACAAACCAAAGTGTTACACTAACATAGCCATCATATTATTCATATCGGTCTACACCGTACAACCTTTATGATCTATTGCTACTTACCTAAGGCATTCTAGATCCGAGTGTACGATCTTACAAGCTAGTAATACCTAAACAAGCCCTTGAATTTAAAGCAAACAATTCAAACAATTTTAAAGCAAGTAAAAGTGATCTAAACTCTAAGGTAACCCCTCTTTTTTAAGTAGTCCCTAGCAGAGTCGCCAGTTCTATAATACAATGGAAGAACTGACCTTTTAGGTTTTATCCAAAATACGCGGATAGCAAGAGTCTCCGCCGAATTTTCTTCTATCCAATATTTAGGAAAGTTGAAAAGAACAGGAAAGATCTTTGATAGATTTTGAGTTCGGGGGATAAGTTATGAAAAGGAAAGGTGTTAGCATCCTTTTCATCCGTAGTTATCTATGAGCTCTTAATTGCTTAGCTCACTTTTGAAAAATTTCTTTGTGTATGTGATTTGCTGGAAAATATTTTGAAATGCCAATATAAGGCTGACTTTGTAATAATTCTTGTATCAGTCCTCAAGAATGTATACAAAGTGTTTGAAAATATTTTGTTTGAAAAGTGATATGAAAAATGTTTATTTTTAGAAAAGAGTTGTGAGCAAGCGATTAAAAGTTCCTTACCCATTCAAGGTCGTTCTTGTTCCTTTCCTTCTCTTTTAGAGATAGTGCTACCCATATCGTTAGTTGGTAGGTATCCCTATCTACTGGATGTGAAGAGACACGCGAAGGGTCATCGAAGGGTCATTAAAGGAAACACGTAGAGATACTTTAGCAATTGTATTGGAGGGACTATATCACTTTTTGTAGGCAACATCAAAGGGTCATCGAGGGACTATGCTCTTTATTCGAGGGTCTTTTGCCAAAGTATCCCTACTCTCGAGGGACATGACCATTATTCGTAGGCAACAAGAGAGGTTACCCTAAAGGTGTGAGTGTGAAAAGTGTGTTCTGTTTAGTTATATTTATCTTGAATTAGGGTTTTCTATCGACTGATTTTAGTTTTTGCCATACAAATCCTAATTACTAGCAATTGAATATATGTACAGAAAATAAAGTGCAAAATGTAAAATCCTAAGCTATTACATGGCTTTGGGAGAGGTGCATAAGAGAAAAAATGCGGAAAGGTAAATCTACACTATTACATACTCGGAGCAGTTACATAATAGAAAAAATGTGAAAAGGTAAATCTACGCTATTTACAATTGAGGATGCGACCTATACACTCGATCTAGGAAAATAAATAGGAAATAAGAAAAATAAAACTAGAAAAAAGAAAAGAATGTAGAAAAAGGTTTTTTGTGCTTTTGTATGGAAAATAATTTAAGTTGATAATTAATAAAAAAACCTAAAATTCTAATTAATTTTAATATTAAGAAAAAAAGGTTAATTAATTAATTAATTAATTAAATATTAATTAAAAAGCTAAACCTAATTCATTAGTATTAGAAAAAAAATTAGTTTAATGATTGATTAAAAAAACAAATTAGGGTTAGGGAAAGAAAAATCAATAAAATTAGGTTAAACAAAAAAAAGAAGGTAAACTCATGGGGTGGGTGTTGAACCCACATCCTCCTGCCTTCACACTGCATAGCTTGCCACTGAGCCAGGCACTCGCTTGTGTTAGGAAATAGAACTGAATAATAATAATGAAAATCTGCGCGTTAGATGAAAAATAACAAAAAAATATTTGCAGCACGCAGATATCTAACTCACGCCCTCTACATCATACGGCTTCGTCTTGACCAGCGGTGCTACACCCTCATCCGTGTATCAAATATAAACAAAAACATATATTATAAAATGAGTGGACCAGAGAGGCGCCAGAGCCCTAGCTCCGATCGTCTTCTCCGGCGAGGTGATTCTTGTAACCTGCAAAATAGTAAATATTAGTGATCCAAAAGGACCCTACCCCCTAAATCAACCCTCGTAAATCCATTGGTGGCCTTAGTTTTGGATAATTCTTTCTGCACAAAGAGTTACGAACGAAATAGTGCAAAACGGTTCAAACATGGTGATGTATGATCTTGGCATCATGGGACTCATGCAAGGGTTTAGACCCGTGCTATTACATCCCAGGAACATATTAGAAAAGTTAGTTCATATCAAAACATTGCAAAAATTAAAATACAAATTTCGTGTAAGTGCAAAACCAATGATACATCCAATGCGCGTTTCAGACCCTTTTTATCATAAAAAATGATCAAGACTCACTCTATAATGTCTCAGGAATCGATTTGGATGATTGCTTGGCCTTGAGGATGGTTGGAAAATAATTTCGATTTTCCCTAGTTTTGTGACAAAATTTGAGATTTTGAGAGAGTCTTCTTGAGCAGCTTTTTTCGTGTCTTTTGTCTTAATATAAAGCTATATATAGGAAGAGATTAGGTCAAAAGATACGGGCTTGGATATCATGTAATCTATCTTTGATTTTGTTTGAAAAATAGATTAGAATAAGACAAAAGCATGAAGATTTTTTTTGCAAATAGGCTCTCACGGTTTGTAGCGTGATCTTGGGCCCCCAAAGAATTCAAAACAAAAGTATTTTATGCGCTATCCATTTATTTAATATCTATTTGATTTAATTTTGAATTTAAATGAATAAAATCAAAAATAAAAGAAATAAAGATCACAAAAATAAATGAATGTACTTATAGGTTTGTTAAAAGGTCAGGAACACATTTGAACCTTAAAAGATAATCCCATTAGCCCAAAAATTCTAATTTGCCCAAATTGAGTTTCATGCATTTTTTCAAAATTGCCTAACTTGTACCAATTATATATCACTCAATTTTTGTCATATGAAGGTTATATTGGACTTTTTAGAAACCTCAAGATGTTCCCTACAATCTTCATGTTGGTCATATTTTCATTTGAAGCATTTATCTTGATGTAAATTGCTTTGACAAAAAATATCTTTTTATTGACTTTTAAAATGACCTATAATTTTTTGGCCCATATCTATCAAATGAAGCATTTTTGGCCTTGAGCTTAGAGAGATAAAGTTATAGAGAATTGAATTTCTTTTAAAATGAGCTTTGGTTGAGAAATTTCTGATGAAGTATGTGAAAGTTATGCTTGGTCAAAGTTCAGTTGACTTCTCCTTAAGAAAACCCTAATTTAGTAACTTTTGACTTTTGATGAATCTTGAGTTTTCTTGATGAATAATGATCAAACCTTGATAAAATGATGAATATGACTTCAAAATGTTGATATTGACCAAAAATCTTGAAGTTTGACTGTAAATTGGTCAAAGTTGACTTTTTGCCCAATACAATTGATTTTCAATCATCTGACTAATTGACTGAGCAAACTTGTGCTGCAAGGCTTGGAATTTGGCATGAGGATACTTTAAGACATATGAGAAACCATAAAATCCACTTGAGGCATTAGAAGTCCAATTTTCCTTGAGAAAAGCAAAACCTTAGTTGTAGGTTAACTGCTTAGGAAGAGGGTTTGTCTGATCAAACCTTGAGTAGTCTTGACCAATTAAGAATCCTAAGAGCATGTCTAGAATAATGAGAGGGAAAATTTTGGGGTACAACACAGACCAAGATATCATGACATCTTCTTCGAAATTTGACTAAAAAACTCATAACATCAAACCTGTTATGACAATTGATATAAATGTTGTAACATCTTGATCAACAACAGGATAAAACCATGTTTTAGCAAAATTATACCAACCCTGAAACCATGGAACTAAAAGTAACTATTTGGAAGGTCTTCCAACTATATACTTTCATCTATTGGAGTGTGAAATCTCAAAAGAATCATTTTCAATGGCATGGAGAATGTCATTTCAAATGTTGTAACATTTTCAAGCAGTCAAAGATTGGAAAGAGAGAAAGCTGATTAAGGACATGTCTCTCCCCTACTGTGAGTAGTTCACTATTACTAACGAAGATTTTATCTCCTTCCGATAACGCTTTCATTTACTAGATTGTTGTTACAAGTAAGGCTTCTTTACAAACTAGATAACTTTCCTTGTATTTAAAGGTCTTACTACCACACTATCCTCACAAGTTGTATTTCAATAATGAAAAATCTTTAAAAATGGTTGATGACACTATCCTCACAAGTTGTATTTCAATAATGGAAAATCTTTAAAAATGATTGATGCAAAGAAGACTCTTATGTTGAGAACCAAGAAGGAAGTGAATTCTGGTTCAAATAAAATAGTGTCTAACACTAACAAATATTAGAACATCTACTGGAACATCCAAAATAGGGAAAATATTTGTAACAAAGATGAAGTCCCTCAAGAAGAATCATATTATGCTACATGACTTAGACTCAAATGCTGATGAAGATTTGGTCAATTTCATTGACTCAAGAGATTGTGTTGGATAGCTACTATATGCTATCTTTTATAAATATAAAAAAATAAAAAATAAAAAGTGTATTTTTTTGTCTGTTCTTTTTTTGTTAATTGAGTCAGTCTTGTTTTTTAGTCATTTTTTTAACCCTTAGTTTGTGTCTTTTTGGGTGAGTCCTTGTCTGTTCTTTCTTTTTGTTCTTTTTTGTTTATTTTGAGTCAGTTTGGTGCTATTAGTCATGCATCAAGTTTATGAGTAAGTTTTTTTATTTTATTTTGTTTGCCTTGAATCAATTCTTGCTTTTTTTTGATTTTTTTGTGTGTGTCAGTTTCTTTCTACTCAGTTTTTGTCAATTTTTGATTAAAAATAGGGAGAAAAATTTAAGTAGGTCTAGTCAAGTATTGTTTGCTTTATGCAACACTTTAGGGGGAGCATGAATGTCTGTCATGTGTGTCTTGAGTCTGTCTTGTTGTTGCTGCTTCTGTTGTAGTTGTTTGCAGGATGTCCTATAGGATATTACAACATCATGTCTGCTTATGTGTGCTGCTTATGATGTATGTTCTTCTAATGTGATGTGTTCTTGAGGGGGAGATTTATCTTTCTGTGACAAGAACTGGTTTTGTGATTTAGGGGAAGTAACTTGGATGGTTCTAAAAATGCAAGTTATCTTCTTCCTCACGGATAAAGTTTACGTGTTTAGCATGTCGCTTGTGTAACTGCTGGACCTTTAATACAAGTTTTTATGTAGTTTGGTTTGTGGTTTTATTCCTCTATGGTCTTGTTCCTCTATGGTTTTATTCCTCTCTGTAGTTTTATTTGGGTTTAGTTGTTTTAGCTAAAATTTTCCAAAGGGGGAGATTGTTAGTTCTATGGTTTTATGATTGGCATAATTTTGCTAAAACATGGTTCTATACTGATGTTGATCAAGATGTTGCAGCATTTTTATCAACTGTCATAACAATTTTGTTGTTATGAGTTTTACAGCCAGATGTCGAAGTAGATGTCATGACATCTTGGTCTGGTACAATAGGTGTTGCTGTTTTAAATCTTGACATATTTGATTTGATTATGTGATATTCCTTTTGGATATACCTCAGTAAATTTTGCAGGTCAAGAAAATTTAATCTGGACCAGGTTTTATATCTCCGGCTGTACATTAGTTACTAAATTGGGCCTTGAGACAATTTAGAAAACTTTGTATTGTTCGTTCAAAGATTTAAAGAGATTTTGTTGCACAATTGGTGCATCACTCAGCTTGTGGATCAAGAAACTTCTGGACACAGAATTCGAAGTCCATGGACTGCAAAAGTGTATTTAAAGGAGAAAATCTAAACCTAATGTATCAATTCTTTTAATTAAGTTTTTTCATAATTTGTAAATTACAAGAAACTTAGAGTCTTAGGTTTTGAGAGTCTCTTATGTAGTTGTAAGTCATCCTTGTATCTTTTGATACTTGTGGTAGACGTAATATTCTCACTCAGAAGCCTTTAGGTAATGAGTTGAGTATTCTTCTCACTCTTGAAGCTTTTAAGCAAAAGAGTTGAGTTTTGTATTGGAAGTGTAATCTTCTTATTGAGTTGTTCTTGATATAATCATTGAGATTGAGACTGTTTGATATCACTGAGGTGATTTAGAGAGAGATGGTAATTTCTCTTATCTATATGATGATTTCTAGGTAGAGGTTGTACTGGGTAGGAATTAAGTGAGAAGTTGTAAAATGAGACTGTTTAGGCTTTAAATTGATACTACTAATAATAGATTTTCTTCCTGGCTTAGTAGCCTTCAGAGTAGGTGATGTTACACTGAATCGAGTTAACAACTCTATGTGTTATTTATCATTCTGCAATTCAATTTCAGTATCACTTGCATCTTGATAAATTTGTTCAATATGTCAACATATATTGTAACATTTATCGTGACATTATTCTGATGTTGAGATATCAGTAATAATATGTGTTGCATGTACTAGAAAATTTTAATATTTTTATTGATTATAATGTAATTTTTTGTTGAATTTTTATTTGTATGATTGAGAGTCCTTTTTTCGCAACTCTTGCGCTTAGTATTTATATTTTTGTTGTTATTGTTTGGATAATATAGCAAGTGTGAGTAAGTGGGGAAATAGTCCCACATTGGATAAGAATGTGGAGACTTAAGCATATATAAGTGGGAGAACCCACTCACCTATAACCTTAAGATTTTAGGTGGATAAGAGGAGTGCCTCTCACAAAGGTGTTTATTCCTACATTATGTATCGATGCTCCTAGTATCTCCTCCCAATATGGTATCATGAGCCTTTGGTTCGAGAAAGGGACCGAAATAGACTTGTATCGAAATACGCTTAGGAAGTGGTGTTCCATTGTAAAATGTCAATGGCAGTACAAGTGAGGGAGCATTGTGGACTCACACTTGAGGGGGAAGTGTTAGAATAATATAACAAGTGTGAGTAAGTGGGGAAATAGTCCCATATTGAATAGGAATGTGGAGACTTAAGCATATATAAGTGGGAGAATCCACTCACCTATAACCTTAAAGTTTTATGTGGATAAGTGGTGTGTCTCTCACAAAAGTGTTTACTCATACACTATCTATCGATGCTCCTAATATCTCCTCCCAACAATTTTCACATTTCTTATTAATATATTACTCTACTCTTAAAATAAATACAATTTTTTTATATATTTTATTATGATATCACATTATAATTCTAAATCACACAAAGGTTTATAGAATTTTTAGCTGATCTTAGCAATTCTATGTAAAATATTAGTTTTTTTTGAATATTTGATAAAAGATTTAACTTAAAATTTATCAAAACACTTTTCTTTTGTGAAATAAATAAATTACAAAATATTACACTTGTTAAATAATTTTTTTTGTTTTGAATAAAATTTGATGCTAGTTAAAAAATTGTGATTAAATTTAAAAATATTAAGCATTTTGTGTCTTTTCAATCATATTTTAATTAGACTTTAAAGAATGAATGTTACAAATATTAGTGAAAATATATTGTATAATAATTTAATTTAAAAATCTACCAAATAACTAAATTTAATTATTAAAACTTAATGATAAAAGTAATAATAAAATTAAAATAATATAAAAATATTAATTAAAAATTATTTAGAAAATAAAAGCAAAATTAAAAATATTTTGAAGATTTAAAAAAAATTATAATAAAAATATTTTAATCAAATAAAAAATATTAATAAATTCAAATAAATCCAATAATAATATTCAGACATGACATTAAACTGATATGATGATAGAAAAAAAATGAAATAGAAAGAAAAAAAAATAAAACATGATAATAAAAAAAAGTCTTAAGTTTGAAATATATATTCATTGAATTTTTTTTTCAAAAATTACTTTATAAAAAAATCCATCAAAATATTTATTTTTAAATATCAAAAGACTTTTATAAATTGTGAGTCTCATTTAAAAAGAAATAAATTATTTTATTTTTAAGATAATAAAATTTATTTGTATTTTATAAAAGTGTTTATTGAATACTACATGATCTTTTAAAACAAATTTCAATTAATGCATAGTGTTTAGATACAAACTTTACAATCTCTTTAATTTCTGATTTCTTGTTCTTTCTTATGATATGATATATTTTATATGAATATTTCTATCATTTTCACTCTTTTATATTATCTAAATAGATGACATCCGAATAAATATGCTTTTTATTTTAGTTTTTATGTAATTAATTTGTCTTCGATATTATTTTGTTTATTTTATTTGTAGTATATTACAATATTCATTTGATTTAAATTGATATTTATGCGTTAACGTTGAAGATATAGAAACATGAGTATTACATTTATTTGTAAATATTTTTTACTAAAATACTATTAATAACTTTATATTTATTGTTTGAATATATTACTATTACTATATTCAAATATTATAAATAATTTTATATATTTTAAATACACATTTACTCAAATGGACTTACATTATGGATTGTCGTTCACTTTATTTTTTCACATACAAAAGAAAAATAATTGACCAAAAAGAAAGAAGAAAAAAAACAATAAAAGGTATCTTAAAGTAAATTTATGTTTAAATAATTTAATGTAAAAAAATAACAATATTAAATGATTAGATATTAATTACTAGTAGATTAGATTAGATACTCAACCGTCTAAATAATGAAAATCAATTAATCTTACACATCCCAGAGCTTTCACTACATTGGTATAAAAACCATATCGACGACGATACTCCTTTACAAGAACCAAACAAACTCCTCCAAACTCTGCCGCCAAAATCCCTCTAAACGCACCGTTTAAGGACTTCAATTTCCTTCACCACCGTGGTTCTCTTCTCGAATGCCGAGTCACTGACTCATACACTGACTCACTCGTTACAGTCGAACAAAAAGACGACAATGTCCTCGAGACGCCACTCGCTGAGTGGTCCTCCTCAACTCAGTGGTACCGCTTCGACTCACGAGCTCCGGCAACGAGTCATTACCTGTCTCAACAAACTCTCCGACCGCGACACTCTCGCCGGAGCTAGCTTAGAGCTTGAATCCATCGCTAGAACCCTAAATAATGACTCGTTCTCATCTTTTCTCTCATGCATTCATAACACCGATTCGTCTTCTAAATCTCCGGTTCGGAAACAATGTGTTAACCTTTTGAGCCTTCTATCGCGTTTCCATGGTGACGCGATGTCTCCTTTTATCTCAAAGATGATTGCTACAGTTCTCCGTCGGTTGAGGGATCCCGACTCGGTTGTACGATCCGCTTGCGTAGACGCTGTTGCTGAGATGTCGTCGCGCATCACTCGTCCTTCGTTCACCGTTGCGTTCCTGAGGCCGTTTATGGACGCATTAACGCTGGAGCAGGACGTGAATGTGCAGATCGGCGCTTCGCTGTGCCTTGCCGCGGCTATCGATGCAGCGCCGGAGCCGGACGTTGAGTCGCTCCGGAGGACTACGCTTCCGAGGCTAGGGAAGCTTCTGAAGACAGACTCGTGTAAGGCGAAGGCGCCGTTGTTGGTGCTGGTCGGGAGTGTGGTTTCCGTTGGTGGTGCTTCGAGTCGTGGAGTAATGAGTTGGTTGGTTCCGTGCGTTGTTGAGTTTCTCGGCAGTGAGGATTGGAATGTGAGAAAAGCCTGTGCGGAAGCGTTGGGGAAAGTAGCTTCAATGGAGAAAGATTTGGCATCGCAGCATAAAGTTCTGTGTATGGATTCGTTGCAGAATAAACGGTTTGATAAGGTAATTTACATTGTGTTTGATTATGGGGTAAAAAAATTGATTTTGAGGGAATTGATTCTGAAAAATTGATTTTGAATGGAAGATAAACTGATTTATGTTTGGATAAATTTCTGAAAAAAAGGGTAAATTTCAATTTAAATATCTAGGTTAGGCTAAAGTTACTAATTCTATCTTCAGAATAAGTACTGAAAAGTATAATCAATTCTGAGTGCTTGGAAGTGAAACCAAATATACATTTATTATAATTTTTTTTTAAAACATACCTTTTTGAAAATGATTGTGTTGTTGAACGTTGATGTGTTGATGGTGATACTGTTATTGCAGGTCAAAGTTGTTCGTGAGACTATGAATCTGGCATTGGATATGTGGAAGGAAGTAAAAGATGTGTCTGAAAATGCTCCTACTCCGGTTAAGTCTGCATGTGTTTCAGTTGGTAAGTTTTTTTTTTTTTTGTTTAATTGATTTTGTAAATTTTCATTTAATTTCCAAATTGTGATCTTAGTTGTTCATAAGTATTGCTGCATTTAAGATTTGGTTAGTAAGCTGTTGCTCTCTACGAACTGAAGTGAATCTTCATGTGTGTTATGTTAGTTTCAGTTTAGTTTAATTGGAGTTAAGAACGCGCTTGTGACGATAGTTATTCGAGCTGTGAAGAGAATGATCCCGACATGTGTTAGGCTATACGACAACCGCACAAATGGTTACATGCAATGATACAATTTTCTTAAATCATTGTCTCTGTGACGTATTCAGAGCCGGACCAAGGGCAAGGCGGCCTAAATGACCTCATATTGTTTTGGTCTTTGATTTAACTCTTTTAATATATTTTAAAGGGCTCACTTTAAAAGTGGTTTTAGGCCTCATGCAGGTTGGGCCGGCCCTGGCCATATTAGTGCTGTTGTGTCTTTGTTAGTGTTTCATAGGTTTGGAATCTTCTTGAAATTGGTGGTAAAAAAATCATGGGATGGGTCCTTTGTAAAAACAATTGTATAAAATTTTCCCATGTTTTTGTCACTTTGTTTTAATACCAATTTGACGAAGATATTTCCATTTAGAATTTGAAGTTAGGACATCTTGTGACTTTTTTTTTATGTAATTGCTTTGAATTTATAACCATTGAAGGAATGAGGCTTTAGTAGATGTTGGTGTAGTATCTCTAATTGTTCTTTGCGTTTGCATTTTTTTCCATATGCACAGAAGATGGTAAAGGTCTATGTGCAACCAAAAATTCACCCTTTGTTGGCTCTAAATTGTCCCAACTAAATAAAATGGTTCGTTCTAAAAGGTCACCTCCATCAACAGTTTCATTAAAATCCTCTGGCAAAAGAGAGATTCCTATAAAGAGTAATGACAAGTATTCAAGAATGGGGGTGTTGCGCCAGCAAGATCATGAAAAATTATCTGATGAAAAACTTCAAACTCCATTATCAAAGTCCTCCCATTCAAACATGACCAATGAAGATGATATTAAAAGGTGTGATTTTGAATCTTCCAAGTCACCCACATATCAGAATGCGACAAATTCGAGAGCTGATGTAAAGCAAGTTTTCCTTAACAAGATGTCAGACGAGAAAGTGCGGAAGTTTGGTGGTTCAAATTCTCGCGTAGTTCCATGTGATGATGTTGACGATCTTGACACAGATGTTACTGTCAACAATGTAAATGAAGTTTGTGAGAGCCCACAAGATGTTGAAGATTTGTCTTTGATACGGGAACAACTTTTACAAATAGAAAACCAACAATCAAATCTATTAGACCTCCTCCAGGTATGTTGGGTCCTGATATACCTTTTACTGTGTTGAGTCTTGTTTATGCTAGTTCTATTCCTGTCTAATTCAATGTTGTCTAATATCGGCCATGGCAGCACCATAGCGTTTTATGGTGGGGCCTTATGGCAGATTTTTTGCTTTCTGTCATCCGCCCTAGATAACTCTGGTCTAATTTGACTTATTAATATCGTGCTTTTATATTCTTGTTTATCTATCTGACTATTTTACCGTCTTTGACGTGTTTGATATATCGATGATCTCACTCTAAGTTTTATCTTTCTGTCACTGATTAGTTATGACCCTAATTGTGGTTTTACTTATTGGTTTGGGATGATATTTTTCTTCATGGAAATATTGACAAGTTGTGCATGTTAATCGAAAACTTGCTGTACTAAATCACAACATCCTTTAGCTAATAATTATTTCTTCCTTTGCCTAAGATTGTAGCTGTCTCATTGGAAACATTCCTATCTATATTTTTTGTAGATATGATTTTAAATGAAATGGCAATGAAACATGTAACGATTTATTTTATTTTCCAAATTTATTTTATTGTCCTTCAACTGGCAACACAATTTATAGTCATTACTTGACTGTGTTGATCAGTTTGCGGCTTAATGTTGCACATCTATGATGTTCAGAATTTATAACAACCTTCTTCCTTTTATATAGCAATTTTCAGCTGTAGTTAGTTGTGATAATATCCCATGGTTTTTCATTTAAAGCTTATCTGATAGATGTTCTCACTAAAATTTTATTTTAAACAAATCATAGAAGTATATATTTCTCACTTGTGTCCTCATCTTTATCTGAATGTAGAGATTTATTGGAACCTCCCAAACTGGGATGAATTCTCTGGAGACCCGGGTACATGGTCTAGAGATGGCATTGGATGAAATATCATATGATTTGGCAGTATCAAGTGGCAGGATTCCCAACACTGATGCCATAGAAGACATGTGTTGCAAGCTACCTGGTACTGACTTTCTGAGTTCTAAATTCTGGAAGAAGACAGAAGGTCGGTATTCGACGACGTCAAGGTTCTCTTTCGGAAGCTCAGCACCAATAAATAATGTGCATAATGCAACTGATAGAAATGGAAGCAAAGAAATATTAACTACAAATAGCAAAAGATTTCAGCAACGCAGGGATGAGGGTGGATATCTTGTGAACCCATTGCCAGAAATTCAAAGTGATTTGATGGGTCGTTCTGGGCAACATTCATATAAAATCTCTAAAAATTTCGTTCAAGATGCTGGGAGTGCACTAAGTAACAGTTCCCGCAGATTTGATGGCATTTCATCAACTAGGGAAATACCAAGGAACCAGAATATCAGGTAACTATTCAAATAATTTTTTAGTTATCTCGTCCAATTTGTATTGCTATTTGCTACCTCACTCAATGACTACACGAGTAACACAGTTAACACTAATATGCCAATTGCGAATGAGTTACCCGGTTAATGATATTTTCATGACTGTATTGTTATAATCACGGATTGAGTAAGCCTAGATTGTAACAGTACTGGTTAAATTGGGCCATATAATGTTTCACTATTTTTGAGATTCTGTTGATTGCTTTAAGAGATAACTTACAATTTTGTTCTTTCCCGTGATTCATCAGGTCATCCGCTTAGAGAAGACAGATTGCAGCAAGCATAACATACTACGAACCACTAATTTGCTGAAATCACTCTCCTTGCTTGTTGGTTTAGGTTGCAGTGCACAAGAGAGATGAGGAAAATTTCTTCTTGTGTAAGCTTGTAGAAATGTGATACAGACTTAGAAGTTTTCTTGATAGTATCTTAATTAGATTATTATATTATGTATTTGGCCCTTTGCCATTGGCATTGTAAGTAAGTTTAGATGGTCAAAGGTTGTTAGAGCAATTGATATTCCAAATTGCAATTTTCTATTAATCAGTACTAGTATTTAGTTAGTTCTGCCGTTAAACTCTTCAAAAATTTTACAGTAAAAAAGTATTAGTAGAAAGATACACCAATAAAACCTAATTTTTAAGAGTGTCTGCAAATTATGCAACAAAAGCATGGATTTTAAGCACATTTTTCATAATGATATATCTTACTACATCTTATTTTGATTCTACATATTTTGAAAACTAAATTTACAAATGGTTTACAAGAAATTTTTTGACTTGATTATGTGAACAATTACAGTATTTGGAAATTCATGACTAAGAAATGACTCAGATCATACTAATTACAATATCATTTCAAACTATGTTGGCATATAAAACACTTGGGAATAATAGGTTTTGAGTGAAGTAAACACTAGTTATATTCTCTTTTTGTTTTAGTAAAAGATGAGAAGTGTTATAAATAATAGTATTTGCTAAGCATAAGGGATAATGTGAAAGTTATCATATTTGTGCTAAACATGCATGAGAAATGAAAGCTTATATATGAACATCATTTCAAACATCTGAGCCAAGATTTTGCACGTTCAGTTATCAAAGTTTAGCAAACATGCGACTTATTTCCTACTAAAAAATATCAATGAGAAAACTATAAACAAACATTTCATTACATAATTGGCATTTTACCTATTGAAGTATTTTCAGACATTTAATACTTTCTCCGTCTTATATTAAATGTCCATTTTAGTTATGTGCGGTTCTTAAGAAATAATTAAATAGATTAATTTTAAAGTAAAATTATATGCTTTACTAAAATAACTTTATAATTAGTTTTTCAGTTTTTTTAATTTTTTTCATTAATTATCATTGTGGCATTAAAAATGACAATAGTTATACGTTTTGATAAATGTGAATATATAAAAAGTTTTTCATCTATCCAAGCATTCCAACCAATCAGAATGAGAAATCCAACCAATTTATGTGTGTACATGAAGTAAAGATCTTACGCTACAGTACTTTCATTATACGATGACTAATTTTCCCCATTTTTTTCCAAATTTTCCTGCTACAGTGTTACTATTTCCCACTTTTTTTTTAAATTCAATTGTAGAATATTTACTTTTACGAAACTTCAATTTTTTTTCCATATCTTAGTTTATTTATTGAAAAATTGTACAGAGTAATTATTTATTGTTTTTAATTGTATAAGTAATTAAAGTAGCATTAGAAATAGGAGTATATTGTAAGTGAACATTTTCAAGAAATAAAAAAAATTATGTTTTGCAGTGAGAGAACGTAACAAGTAGTAAGAGAGAACGTGACAACAAGTAAGAGAGAGAGTATAGCATGTTTTTTCTAAACATTTGGAGTGTAAATTTAAATAAAGGTAGCATTGGAAAAAATAATTAATGTTATATTAATAAATAATATATATTCTAAGTGAATTATTTTGAGACATGAAAAAAAGTGTAAATGAAAATTTAATATGACTCGGAGAGAGTAATAATTGAAATTATCAAGATTAGTTACAATGCTCGACCTATTAGAAAGCCACGAAGATACAAACTAGTATTAAATATTCAAATGTTTATACAATATTTTTAGGAACAAAAAGAAAAGGAAAATCTCATTGGAAAAAGGTAAGCTAATTTTAAACAACATTCATTTTTAAATAGATGAAGTATGTTTATAGGATAATTTGCAGCCAGTATAAGAAAGTACTTTTCTCAAACAAAATTTCTAGAAAAAATTATCAAAAGGAATCAAAACATTAGTTTGATATGCTCTCTCTATTTTAAAATAATTATTGTTTAAGACTTTTTTTACAATAATTAAAGAAAATAATAATGTTATAGTAAAATATTCCATTTTTAACAAATTAATTTTATTAATATATTGAAAGAAATATAAAAATAATAATTAAAAAATACAATTAAAAAATAACAATATTTTTATATTAAAAAATGAGAATTTTATTTACTAAAACGAAAAACATTTTGAAAAAGAAAGAGTACTAAATAGCATTTTGAAACGGAAAGAGTACTAAATAGCGTTAAAATATGATAAAAGTCGGGCATAAACCAAAATTATCGAAAGATAACAACATCATACGTTAAAAATTGACACAGATACCTACAAATATGATTCATCAATATCAGGGAAGATTACAACCTGTTCGTCGGATAAGTTTTCCATTATCCTTCTTTTACAGTGTGAATTTAACACACGTTTTTAGGAGTGTTTATTGGTTCAGGTAAATACGAATCAAATTGAAATCTAAACAAAACCATAGTGTTTGAGTTAAATATTTTTTTAATTCAGACAAAAATTGAACCAAAATAATGAAATCCAATAACAATTAGGCTGAGCATCGGATTTTCAGTTTTCTACCCGCAAGTCCAATCCAAACCTATTATAATTAATTATCATGAAAATTATTACCAATCATTCAAGTTCAAGAAGAAAAAAAGTAAAATATCGTATGTAGACGAGTTATTCTACTTTAATTTGTTATTAGAAAATTGTTAGAGCATTGTGACAATTGAGTGTAAAGCTATGAACCACATTCATTATCATACTAACTCAAGTGATTAATTATAAATTTAAAAACCTTGATGTTATATATTTTTTTTGTTAGATATTTTATAATCTATTAAAGAAAAATTACTAGTCTAATATTTACGATTAAACACTATTAATACTATTTTTTTATATTATTATGAAAAATTAATTTCCGTAAGTAAGTTATTTTTTAAAATATTTTTGTATTTTTTATCTATCCGATCAATCCAATCCAAACTAACCTATTGTTTTGGAGTTCGATTCGATTTAAATTTTATCGCAAAAATTTATAAATCCAATTCAAATTAATCCATATAATTTTAATCGATTTAGATATCAAATTCTCTCAAAAACCAAAATAAATCGACTCAGCAAACACCCCTACACATTTCACTTTCCCACAAAAAATAATACTACATGTTTCCATCCACAGGTTAAACCAATGAATGGTGGACCCTTGCATGCTTTACCAGGCCAATTTTAGTTTCATCTCCTCCAATGATTTGCGAACTTCGAAATATATATCTCCTTGAGTGATCCAAGCTATGAGATACTCATCTCCTCTGACTAATATTATAAATAAATTTTACTTTAAATGTAAGTAATTCATATATATAAATATGATAGATTTAAAAAGTAAAATTTGTTTATAATATAAGAGGGAAGGATACTCATTCCATTTTAAAATGAACTATCCAATTGAAATAAAATAAAATCTCAAAATTAATAATTCATTTCAATTTTTAATATATATTTTTTTAATTTTATCTTTTAATTAATAAAAAATTTATTATTGTCAATACATAATAAAAGGTACTATAATAAAAATATTTTTCTCTCTCTTACTTTTATATAAATAATATATATGAAATAGTCACCTTAATCACTTATTGTGGGACGTAGAGAAGATAATATGTAATTAGGTATGATAATAAAATCCGTACTTCGCAGCTACTCATCTGAATTTATCCTAAAATTAATGGAGAAAATCCGTTTTGATTGAATGAGTTTGATTTTCTCCGATTACAAAATGTGTGATTGAGTCGGAAAGTCGGAAAATTGATCTTCCCCAACATTTTTCCTATAGTTATGTGATGATTGCACTCTATTTCGGAAACTGCTCGATGAGCATGGTCAGAGCTCCCTCAACCTCTCAAACCTCGGCACTCACACTACCTACTTGCGACTCCAAGGTTGACCATTGGGCCAAACCACTAAGACTAGTGCTTTATGCTCCCAAAATATAAGTTGTTATCAAATACATTAAGACTTAAAAAAAAAGCCTCCTTCATTTTTTATTTTTAAGTTAATTTAATCTCCTAGTAAAATCAATTTAAATCAAAATAAATTTAAATTAATTTAATACTCCCAGCAGCTACCAGAAAAAAAAAGGTGTCATTCCCATTTCAACGTTTTTCCATAATAACTTTATATTAAATTGATTTAAATTAATTTATTTCCTCAAAGTTACCGTCATAACTCTTCTTCTTTAATCGTTAAATTACAACTGAACATTTTTTTCAAAAGCAAAAAATTATGTAACTGCAAATATGCAACTGAAGCAACTCTTTGTTGTTTCGATTGATGGTGAATAAATTATTCCTTCTTTTATTTTTTATTTTTTTGGCAAACATGTTCTTTTATTTTATTTTTTGTTAGATCTATTCACTTTGTTATTATTTATCGTTTAATCTATATTTTTTTATTCTCTATTTTTCTTTTATATCTTTAGTTTTATTTTAATTTGTTAATTTTATTTTAGTTCTTTTATTTTGTTTGTTTATTTTAATTTTATTTTAGTTGCCTGCACCACTGCACTCTTATGTCTGTTTAAGTGAGAGTTACTTGCAAAACACTCTGATGCAAGAGTAAGTTTCAGAGCAATGATGCAAGTAGATAGTGTATGTGAGTAAAAAACAATGTACCTGACCCTCTAATAGAATAGAGTATTTATAGCCCCTAGCGCTGGGTCAAGGTCTCCATCTGCATCGGATGCCCAAGCCTATAATGGAGACTGTCAGAATCCTACGTGGGTAGAGGAGGCCAATACGTGCCATCTATCCTGGTTCAACTGCTCTGCGATTTTCGGAGGTGAAAACGCGTTCTTTTCGGGAGCAGGATGACTCCGGGACATTCAGAGGACCGTTAGTTAAGTTCTCTTGGTGGGGACGTAGGGGAGAAGTCCTCGACGCATACGTGGATGTGATGTCCTCGACGTGCCCGTGATGGAGAAATCCTTGACGTGCCCTTGTGGAAGGTGTTCCTTGACGGTCATAGCAATTCAGGCCACAATGGTGGACCCTCCTCAGAGTAGCACTTGGTTGGACCTGCCCGACTGGGGACCAAGTGTGGGCCTGGTCCCCAACAGGTTATTAGGCTTCTAGCAGTATTGGGTTAGGCTTGCTCGACGGTAGATTAAGCGCAGACCCAGTCCAGAATAAGAGTCCCCAAGTCGTTGCTCCTAAGTAGAAGAGCTATGACTTTTAGGTCACACTATGCCAGAAATAACCTACGAAAGCGCTTTTTTTGGGCTTTAAAAGCGCTTAAAAGCGCTCTCGTAGGTGGCGCTGCTAAAGGTTTTAGCAGCGCTTTTTGTTCAGAAAAAAGCGCTCTCGTAGGCCTACCTATGAAAGCGCTTTTTGGTAAAAAGCGCTTTCATAGGTAGGTCTACGAGAGCGTTTTTTTCTGAAAAAGCGCTTTCATAGGTGTATTCAGAATGCTTGTCAGGCAATCTAAAGTAGGCCTATAAGAGCGCTTTTTGTTCAGAAAAAAGCGCTCTCGTAGGCCTACATATGAAAGCGCTTTTAATCAAAAAGCGCTTTCATAGGTAGGCCTACGAGAGCGTTTTTTTCTTAAAAGCGCTTTCATAGGTTTTCTACTGAAAAATCTAAAATTTAAAAAATTTCTAAACCTGCATTTTTTTGCAGCAAACCTGTAATTCTTAAACCGGTATTTTACAATCTAATCTAGAAATACCAATATATATTAGTTTTAATCCAAATACCAAATGTAATTCAAATACCAAATATTATATATATATATATATATATATATATATATATATATATATATATATATATATATATATATATATATATATATATATATATATATATATATATATATATATATATATATATATATATATATATATATATATATATATATATATATATATATATATATATATATATATATATATATATATATATATATATATATATATATATATATATATATATATATATATATATATATATATATATATATACAAATACCATTATAATCAATTCATATCTAAAATATATATACACCATGGTAATTCAATATTAACATATTTTTAAACGTAACAAAATACACCCTAAGAAATCAGCTATATAACACTAAGTAAATCAATCCTAATCTACATATATATCCAAGGTCCTGATCCTGCAATATGAACATAATAACACGGCCAGTGTTGTATACACAAAATAATATATTCATAATTAACCAATTTTCACACAACAATGTATTCGTACCTTATTATAAGATTCTTAGCTCAATAAAATATTGGCACAACTCCTCTTTGAGTTCTTCCAATTGACGTGGCGAGTAATATGGACAATTGTATTGATCAAAATACTACATTACAAAACAAAATATATGCATGATTTAGTTTAATGTAATAAATTATATGCAAAATCCGATAAGTAATAAAACAAAGTATAAATCCATACCGTGATTGGAATCTCGATTTCATTCATTTGAATGATTTCTTTGATAAACATCAAAACGAAGTATCCGCAATCTATGCCGTTTTGTTGTTGAGGGCACTACATAGAAAAACAAATAAGATTATACACATCTATTGATTTATCAAGTAGCATAAATATTATAAGCAAAATTGTTGAAATTTATATACCTGTACTTTGATCCAATTAATGTTGTTTGGTTTAGACCGTGGTACTCGTCCTCCCCTTTGACATCGGAATACTTGTATTGAACTGATGACAAAATTAAAATATTTATTTAGAACAATGACATTGAAATAATTAAATATATAAACACAAACGAATATTTAGAATAATGTCACTTACGTATCAATCACTAGCTTCATTTCCGGATAATTTGTCCAATCACCGTCAACCGAATTCAGGTAATAGACCACTTCTTTTATGAGATTGATTGCAAGCAACAACCAGTGACATCTATAAATTAAAGCAACAATTTAGAAGCGAATTTTAATGTAAAAAATACAAATATTAAAAGGAGCTTAGAATGAAAATCTAACCCTGTATTATAAGGCAAAAGATACAAGCTCTCTGTACTGGCAGTTGTCATGAATCTTTCGACCAAGTGTTCTCTTACTGAATCAGGTTCCCTAGAAATTGTTGCTCCGCTGACACGGGAGGAAGACACGAAACGGAATCTATTTGACAATTGATTCCCGCGCATCAATTTGTCAAATAACATCCTTAAATAAAAACATAATTAATATTAGACTATTTCAATTAAATGTTTAAAAAAATGTTCAACCAATTAAATAATATATTGATCGGGTTACCGGATGTACAAGTGCATCACACTGATGCCTAACTCTCGATGATGAAATATTTGTTCCATGTCCTCTAATCCAATTGTTTCGGTACATGGAAAAACAAAGACAATTTCATCCACATCGATTTGACGAATTCCATCATTCATCAAATCTGATGTGCCAACTAGTATCTCCAGACACTGTCGATACCTAGGCACAAATTTACGGACAGGAACCTTCTTCTTAGGTGGAACCCTACTAACTTTCTGGCTCACCTGCTGTGACTGATCTTGAGAAGGTACCTTAAAAATCATATAGAATTATGTAAGATACAAAGTTATGCAGTTTTTTATTCCGATCATAAATGAAACACTTTAAAAGTACCTGTCTTTGCGATGCAATAGACTCGCCGCGCTGCAAAATCCCTTTATCCTTAGATGCGGGTTTTGCAGGAGTCTAAAATTACCATGTATAAAATTCAAGTCAGAACTGTCAGTTGAATACTTAAAGATTCATAATGGTTTTCAACATACCTGATCATCTATGCAGATGAGGCCTGATGGCCATGCCACAAAAGATCCTACTACATCTCGCAGCAATGTGGTCTCCGCAACAATGTCAGGTACCGGTAGCAATGCATTCATATCTAAAACAATATCAACCGATACCTTCATGTGGCCATCCGGGAGCGGTCTATGGTGAATTAAATCTCCCGAGGTGTTGTGCACTTTTCCCTTGCCAACTACCCAATAAGTCGGAGACGCTAGATACAACTGACAACATGAAATGCCCTAAACCAATAATAACCGTTAGACTTCCTTTAATGTTGACAATAATAACCGTTATAATTATACTTTCTCTAAATATAATGGATTATCATCTTAATTACCTCGGGAAAATTTTGTTGACGGTTGATACTAGCCTTGTCACTAGTTTCTTTCAACTGTGAACTGCTCCTTTCTGCCATATATCTCTCTTTGTCCCTCTGCAGTTCACGGACTTGTGCTTGTAAATCCTGTAATGTTTGCATCACTTCTGCATTGCTAGGATTTCTTTTTCTTGGATTGTTATACAGAGAGGTAGGAGTCATACCATGGCCTTTACCCCTCACTCGTCCCGGATACTCAGCAACACATAGTGCTCGACTGAGTACGCTCCCGATATTCCGATCATCACCCGTGGATACCGATTGCAATATAGTCTCCTGTAATTCATTTAAATATCGATAATTAAAGACACAACGTTAATTATATATTAATTAAAGACATAATGGTATACTTACACACTCATCATAAATATGTTGCAGATCGGGGTTAATAACTTTATCTCTGCCAACACGAGCTTCCTTCCACAGCACATGTGCAGGTAGTGATGTTTCGTCACTCTGCGTCTCCTCCAACTACGCATTGTTACAAATAATAAAATCATCAATACACATTGTTACAAATTAATAATACACATTGAGATAATTAATAAGATCGTAGAATTGAGATTTACTTACAATTTTTTCCTGTAAGCGTGCATATCCCAAACGACCTTTTTTATATGGATATGCGGGTTTTGACGCTCTATCCCGATTTACAACACTCACTTTCTTGAAATTCTCGTCTCTTCTTTGGCCCACAAAAGCAACCCATTCTTCGGGTGTAATGAAGCTCTCATATTTATTTGGTCGTTCAGGATCCTCTTCAACAAAATTTCCTTCATCGTCTTTAAGAAACTTATTTGTCAAAAAATTTCTCCACCCTCTATGTCTTTTTCCGGCCAAGCCCATTATATACTTTTTGCGGGCATCTTCAATGTTAAAAGACCTATACAAAAAAACATACGCATAGAGGGTGTTAGTATATGTAATTTAAAAACAATATTTTCGTCAAAATAAAGCAAATAACAACAACCATATATGATACCTTTATCTCGGTCCAAATTCTTTCTTTAGCATCCAACTCTCCTTTTTTCCAGCTAGTAGTGGTGATCGAAATGTGCATACGAACAAGCGTACCGATGTAGCTTGTCAACTTTGCAGAATTAGGCCCAATTAGTTGGTCATCATTATTCCAATCTACATTATACTTAATACCTCTATCTCTATCACTGATGATTCCCCGCATGATAGTTATGCCTCGTGTGATGTCCTTATCTGAAGTGTCTTGTGGAACATTATCTTGTGGAACATTATCTTGTGGAACATTTTCTGAATTATCTTGTGGAACATCTCCTTGTGGAACATCGTGATACATTTTCTGTCAAAACACAAAGTATACACGGAATGAATCCGTATCAAGAAAATGCAACATACGAAAGACAATTTAAGACAAATTCATCACAATATATACCAGTAATTTGAGGAAGAAAGTTACCTCTCAGATGTTTCAAAAAGAAATATATGATTAAATAGTTACGAACTGATAAAGAATGAAAAAGAAATATACCTACATCAAAACATAAATAAAACAATCCTAAATATTTCAAAAAACTAAGATGTCAGATAACAAATTTTCAGCACCTACACTGCAGTATCAGACAGGGATAACTGTTAATTTATACTCTCATCATACATGTAGTTATTTTTCAAACAATTTACAATGCAATAAAGTTATTTTCATTTGAATGAATTTTGATAGCCTCAGACCGTCCTAGTACATGATTTTCATCAAATGCAAGACATGCGTTTCTGAACCATAATTAAGTATGCATCATAGGCTACATTTAAAATTTATCAATTACTTAAGTAAGTCAAAATTCACTGTAAAGAAAAAGAAATAATAAGTTAAATATTGGCATCATATCTTCCTATTCAAAATAAAATATTCATGCGCTCAAAACAATGTTGAGTTATCAATATTTTGAAGATTCATCATTTGGCCAATTGAATTGAAAATCTGAAAACAAGCGAACTAACAAGATAAATGTAAACATAGAAACTGTACACTGCTCAGAAATTAGCAAATAATCAATATAAGATATTCATATGTCCAGACATATTGATGCAAAATCATCACGGCAGATTCAATACATAAAAATACAATTGAAAAAATTCACAATTCTGCAATTGATATGAATCTCAGTGGCATTCCATTGCTGGAAGTGGCAGACAATCAACAAGGCATCAGTTCAGTCCGCCCGTCTGCTTTTCGTCATCATAGATTCATCAATCACAATTAACTGAACAGAAAATTGAAGTAAACTGAAGAAAAAAAGCTAAGATAGGGTTGCATCAGATAATAAGCGGAGTTTTAACTTTCTTTGAGCCAACACAAATACCTCAAGGGTTCTTCTCATTAGGACACTATAGTCAACCTAACAACAAACCTCTCTTTGGTTGGGTTTTAGTTGCAAAAGATGAGTCCACAAACATATACTCACAAACATATTCCACTCACAAACATATACTCACAAACAGCTAGTGCAAGAAGCATATTCCACTCACTAAACGGTCAAATAACGGAACAGATAATGGAAGAAGAAGAAACTTACCAAGATGGACGGCGGCGACGAAGGAACGAACAACGGCGATGACTGAAGAAGACGGAAGAACGATGGCGACGAAGGAACGAACGGTAACAGGACGAAGCAATGAAGAAGACGAAGAAATGAACAAGTGAGGGCAAATTTCGTATTTAGGGATTTTTAATTTAATTATAAAACAACCTACTAAAGCGCTTTTAAAAGCGCTTTCTAAGACCCATATATGAGAGCGTTTCTGAGGTAAAAAGCGCTTTCGTATGTCCCCATATAAGAGCGCTTTAGAAAGCGCTTTCGTAGGTCCCCCTTTCAGAGCGCTTTTCAAAAGCGCTTTTATAGGGCCACCTATAAGAGCGCTTTTCAAAAGCGCTTTCGTAGGTTAGATATTTCAAATACCTATGAAAGCGCTTTCGTAGGAAACCCTATAAAAGCGCTTTTTTTAAGCGAATTTTTTTTAAAGGCTACGAAAGCGCTTTCTCTTAAAAGCGCTTTCGTAGATGCGCTGCCAAAAATTGTTTTTTTCGTAGTGTCAGCTCGTGTCTTCGATCCTCAACCCGGGAATGGTCGACGGGAACGAGGGCATAAAATTCCAGTCCAACATGTTCGAGGAAAATAGATATGGCCCTTAAGCTTAATAATCTTCCTCGTTGAACGATATCTCTCAAGGGAGGTTGTGAAGACAAGGAGGATGCATCGTGAGTATCATGGTCGGGAGTCAAGGTGTGCCCACAGGGAGCTTTCTATATGGTCCTTGCAAGTATGCTCGACTTCTAGGGAGTCGAAAGGTCTGGTCGGTGCTAGTTTCCCGTGCCATGTGTCACGACTTTATTGTGACATGATGACCTAGGCAGAGGGCCCATCATGACCTAGGCACGTAGGCGACTGCATGCCAGGGTGTTCACACGTCACCCAAAGCGATGTTTCTGTGTAGGGATTATAAATAGGGTTGTAGGGCTTTATTATGCATTTTCGCGTTCACTTTCCTTTCTCGCCTGCTCTCTTCTTGCTTTCTTTCTACCAAGTCACATTCAGCCGCCATCGTCGCTGTAGTCTCTGCCGTACCCTCCAGAATGAATTCTCAGGCAAGTAAGTGCTTTCCTTTCCTCCATGGTCCATTTAATCTTCACAGTATGCATATTTTAGACGAATTTCGTGTTATGGGAAGGTTCTCCCTATAAAATTCATAGATTTTACCGTTTCCCCCATAATGTTCATGCGAGATTCACATTTTCCCCCGCGAGATTCATGTTTCTCTTTAGGAGATTCATGCGTTTCCCGAGAGATTCATGATTTCGTATGAAATATTAATGTTTCTCCATGGGAGATTCATGTGTTCCTCGAGAGATTCATGAGTCCCTCACGTGATTTGTTAATTGGGGAGGACTTCTCCGCGTGCGAAGTTTTTGCCTTTGTTTATTTAACCGATTTGGACCGTGCCCTTGGCCCATGGGTTGGTTTTGATTTTACTTTGATATGTCAAGCAAGGGGTTGGTCGGGGATCGTATCCTCGTCCCATTTGTGCGCCCTTTCACTTAACTTGTGGTGGAAGGATGGATTTGGTTTGACCGTCAAATTCACTGTTTTCCTCTGCTTTTTCAGGTGAAACGGCCGAAGCCGTCGAGAATGTTCAGATGGTCGACTCGGTCACCGACCCTTTGATCGTTAAAATAGAAAGTGTACTATTTTTCCAATGTATTAATAATGGAAAATTCCAAAGTATCAATCTCAAGGATTGGGTACAATTATCGAGTTCAATTCACGTTCAATTAAACAAAAACTTAATCTGGGGTTTTGGTTTTGAAAATTATCACTATAAAATTAGAAGAAATATAAATTGGCTTTTTACTAATATGAGGAGCATGCTAGGATACAATGTATAATTTATCATGTAACAATCTTGAATCCTGTTTTCTTTAACTAGTTCATAACATTCAATTACCAACCCTTTAGATTATTTTTTCTTAAGTCCTTAATGAGAAAACCTTTAAACATTCATCCTACATCCTAAGTCCTTAGAGATATCTGATGGATTCAACTCTTTGTTTTATCAAGAGTTATCTGGTAACTTATAGGGTATCCCTAGGCCTAGGTGATATCTACTATAGTCTAATCGTACAAAAACCTTAACAACCACGGTCCAACTGGTTGTTAACCGTAAATTAATCCTAGTAGGCCCGATCAGGAAAGCATAAAGACATTGCATGATTAAATTGAATAATAAAAACCATGGAATTGATAAAATCAAAAATTCTACGTCATTATAGATTCAAATCAGGGACACCCCCTAATATTAGGGGGTTTAGCTACTCATGTTGTTCAAAAGAATTTCAATAACAATAAAGATAGACATTACAAATTGATGGTACACTCTAATCTTCAAATGCTTCCGCTCATGAAAGGTCTTCGTTCTCCAAAACTTGCATAGGCTTCAATCTTCAATCGTCTGAACTCTTCGTGTGGCAAGAAGTCCCCCCTCTCTCGTGAAAACTTCTCTATAAAGTGAAAAACCCTTAACTCAGTTGGAAAGTACCAAAATACCCTTTTCATATCAATTTTTGGGCAAAATAATAAAAAAACACCAGAATCAGCGTCACTAGCCAACACGAGTCGTGTTGTGTAACAAGGACACTCGTGTTGGCCCCCCAATGATTTTATTTCTTTTCTTAGGTCTCAGGGGTAGCAACACAGCTCATGTCAGGAAACACAGACACCCGTATTGCACCCCTGATTTCTCTTGACTTCTAATTCTGCAGGCCTTGCAACACGGGCCATGTCCTGTGACACTGGTACCTGTGTTGCTCAACTGATCTTCCATATTCTTTGCCTCGAACTTCCGGGTTTTCACCACTTTCTCACTCGAGTTCAGTAGATCTTCAACTTGAACCTGAGGACAATCCGCAAACAACATACCAACGTATAAAATGGAAAAAAAACTTGAAATAACTCAAAACTCATAAAACGCGGATATACTAAAAAGAACATAAAAACGACTCAAATGACAACACAAAACAAAACAAAGAAGTGCAGAATACTTGGATTATCGCCAGACAAGTGACAAAACATAGTGAAAATGGTGACCGATCATAACCCCCAACTTAGCTCGTTGCTTGTCCTCAAGCAATATTCAAAACAACAAGAAACAGACACCCTAAAATATCAACTTACCACAATACCACTGAGATCTTTCGAAACTTGCTTTTGCTTTTCTTTCAAAGTTCTCCTGCTTCCCCAAACCAAGTATTCCACCGCACTTCCACATCAAAGAACCACTTCACCTATTAAATTATTTCACACTCTCACCAAATATCTCAGGCTTAAAGTGTTTCACTCAATATATCACAATATGCACTATCAACGCACAAATTTGAATAAATTCTAAATTCATTTCACATACACAGTTCACACATTTTTTGAGGTCTTTTAGGTTGTAACGGAACTTAAGGTATGGTGGGATAAACAAAAACATGGGGAAAACAAAGGGTTTTTAGGCTCAACTCAATGTTATCATGTCTTTAATATATTACTTTTTGTGCTACCAATAACATGTGGGTCTCATACCCCTTATCAGTGTGACTTCTAGTTTTGACTCAAGTATTAAAGTTTGGATTTTGGTTTCCTATCTAAGTCTCATCCCTAGGTAAGTGCAATTTTTCTTTCTTTTCTTTTTTATTGTAATTCCCCTTTTTATTTTTTTTCTCTTTGGTGCACTTACCTAATCTATTACCGGTGTATCAACCCCCAACTTAGAACTTTCACAGCTCCGAGATATACAACACTTAACTGAGGAGGGTAGTGGAATTTCTTGGGCTCTGGTTCAAACAATAGTGGTGAAGAAAAACAAACAAATGGATATACAGGCTCAAACTGGGCTAACGAGGGATAAACATACAAAAACGGATGGCTAGAAAGGCTCAGAGGTAAAAACAAAAAGTTGCCTTAGTGTGTGTCATTATGTAGTAATATTCAAAATAGAACATACACAAAGTTAGAGTGATAGAAACATACTTGTCTTATCTCGCATGATGATAAATACATGTTTGGATTTTTATGCTCTCACCATGCCGGGTAAAGTTAACAACTTCCATAATGCCTCTCAGTGTAGTGAAACTTTCCACTCAACTCGGGTTGCACAGGGTACCTTTGTCGGTCAACTTTTGATGGTTTCTTCCTAATCAATTATTCGGCGGTATCAACTTTCGAGGGTCGTTCACAACAAGCATCGTAAGGGGAGTGATCTCCTCTTCTACTATCACCGATTCTCATTACTTATATGGACAACACTTCCAAGATCCTGCATTAGATTATAGACGTAACAACACAAACAATAACAAAATAAAAACCTAAACAAAAAAACAAATAACAAACAAAAGCAATAGATCTCTGAAGCTACCGGCAGAAAACACAGAGCCGCCATCGAACTTTATTTATCCCGAAGGAAGGGGAAATATCGAGAAAACCACAAGAGGATAGATAAGATAGTCTTGCGACTAAGAGAAAGGGTAATGTAGTCGATTATGTGAGGGGAAGGTATTAGCACCCCTCACATCCATTGTACTCAATGAGATACATTTTGTTTGTTTGCTTCTAAGGGTGTGTTTATCTATAACTATACTTGCTAAGGGGAAAGAAAATGATTTTTATTAGTGCGTTAGTAAGGGTATCTCCACCCTTTTCCTACGTATCCAGTGAAGGAATCATAACACCGTAGTTCCTCTAGAAAATGTTGGTTTATTAGTGTTTTTTAATGGGCGATGCTAACGCATGCATTCTAGCAATAGGCACGACCTGTATCGCGGTAGAACGAAGATAACATGCCTTTTCGGGGAGTTTTGATTGGTTGAGTGTTTTGCAAGTTTTAATGAGTTTGAATAATGGTTAAATGTTTTTGGACTTTTGATTTGTGAATGATAAGTTTTAATTTAATTACAGAAGAAAAGTCAAAGGGGAAAGTCTACCCTAATATTGTCATGCATGAGTTCCATCCTAAGGTCTAATTAGTTTGCATCCTAAAGAAGAGGAAGCTATCATCCTAAGGGAGCATGTTATGAACACAAAGTAAAAGTGAAAGTGTTTGTGAAGAGTGATCGTGCATAGTGATCATAGCAAAAAGTGCTGACAAAATGAGTACTATCCTGAAAGGCGTAAATGTAATGCTTGGCGTATGGAAATTGAATTGGGTTATGATTAACCAAGGGGTGCACTTGATTAATCTCGTAAGAGTAGGTGATCCTACCCTCAACCATGAGATCCTTTGTGCATGGAAACACTTGGTATATGGACCAAAGTGATTGATTCGAATTATGGTTAACCAAGGGCAAAACTTGATTAACCTCGTGAGAATGGACATGCTCAAACTCAACTATGAGACCTTTTAAGAAGATGCTTGGTATGTGGACCAAGGGGAGAGAAGTCGCTTCAACAGATAAGATGAAAATCAAAAGCCCATACAAGGTGGCTATATGTATGCTCCTAAACAGTGGGACTAGCGTGGCACTAGTATTCTAAAAGACCAATTGAAACAATCGATCAAATATTTATCACTGTAGAAAAGCCCAGAACCAAACTATGAAATATGTGCAGGTGTGCATTTTGTAAGTGAATACCTGCTCATTGATGATGAGCCCAAGAGGAGGCCAAGTGTTCTAATTGGATAAAATATGTATCATTAGAAATTTAAACATGTAAAGAAAATAGTAGAGAAACAAAATTCTAAACTATTACAAACCATATGGGGATGGGGGTACAAGTTTATGAATGGGGACGAGTTAAATCGAAAATTCGATTAAGAATCTAGTTAATCAAACAATACAACCAAATCGAAAATTAGCAAACAAACTAATTAAATTATCTATAAAATTAACTATTCTAAATGACTAATAATATGATTTTTTTTAGTTTGATGAGTTATAAAAAAGTAATCAAAATTTTGCATTTTTTTGCATTTTTATGATTTCTAAGTAAAGAAAAATACTAAAAGAAAATTAAACTAATTCTAAATATAATTTAGTGTTTTTTAAGTAAAGAAAGTACTAAAAGACAATTAAAACTAAATCTATACATTATTTGTATTTTTAATAAAGAAAACATTAAGAGAAAATCAAAATTCAATTCTAAATATATATTAAAAAAATATAATATTTTCTAGCCTAATTATTTAAAACAAAATATTTTTGTATTTTATATTCTTTATGATTTTTAAGTAAAGTAAATATTAAAAGGAAATTAAAACTAAATTCTAAATATGTATATTATTTTGTGCTTTTAAGTAAAGAAAATATTAAAAGAAAATTAAAACTAAATTCTAAATATATTCTTTTATGTTTTTTAAGTAAAGAAAAATTAAAACAAAATTGAAACTAAATTCTAAATATATTCTTTGGTGGTTTTAAGATTATTATTTTTATTATTATTTTTAGAATGAAACATCAATAACAAGTGTGATACAGTGGCAAAACCGACTGTTTAATACTGGTTTTGCATTTTGTGTTTGCAAATGTCGCGGTAAGCAAGAGTCGCCACCGACTTTTCTTTTATCCAAATTAAGAAAAGGGTGAAAAGAACAGAAAAAGACCTTTTCGAGATTATTCTGAGTAAGGGGGGTAGATTGTAGAAAGTGAAGGTGTTAGCATCCTTTCCATCCGTAGTATCTATGGGCTCTTAGAGGTTTGCTCATTTTGAAATACCTTTGTGCTTTGTGTATTTGAAAATGTTTTGAAAATGCCGTAGTACGACGAACTTTGTAATGTTTCTCGGGAAAGTAGATAAAGTATACAAAGTGTTGAAAATGTCTTTGAAAAGTAGTTTTTGTGTAAGTGCAAAATGTTTTGAGCAAACTTCTAAAATCTATCTACTTTGTACTCGAAAAAAGGTTATTCTTTTCCCCCTATCCTTTAGACAACGCTATCTTACTATTAGAGAATAGGTAGCCCTATCGTTTGATGTATGAGGGACATTGAAGGGATGTTACAATCACGAAGGCAACATGTGGAGACGCTTTAGCAATTTTGTTTAAGGACTAGATCATTTACCGAGAGGTAACTATAGGATCATCGATGAACTATGATCTTTTGATTTTATGGGTCTTTGCTAAAGCGTTCCTTCCTTATGACTGTTTTACTTTTGAAGGCAACCAAAGTGGGGTACCCTATAAGTGTATATGTGCGACTGTATTATGTTCAGTTATTTTTGTATTTTTGTTAAGTTTGCTAGCTTTTGATTATTAGTCTTTTCATACACGCCTAGTTACCAGCAGTAAATATTTTGCAGAAATTTAAAGTGCAGGAATTCAAATCTACGCTATTACAATACTTTGGAGAGGGGGATATTTACATGTCTAAAAATGAGGGGGATAAAGCAATAAATATCCTAATTTTAATCTATTACATCCAGTGAGCAGATACATTAATAATAAAAATGCAAAAATAAATAAACACGCGTGAAATTGAAAATAACGTCTAAAAATATCCTAGGAAATAAAAATCTTTTTGTTTTGTTTTTTATGTATAAAAGAAAATAAAGACTAAATCTTTTTAATTTTAATTTTAAGAAAGATGTTAAAATAATTAATCAATTTATTTACAAAATTAATTTAATTAGAAAAAACACTAGCCTAATGTTTTTTTTTTTGTGATTTTGATTTAAAGTTAATTTAAATAAAAAGGATCAATAAAGAAATAACAAAAAAAACAAAAATAAATATAAAAGGGGCATCCTTCGATCCAAGGAGAAAAGGGAAGCTTCAATCCAGAGAGAGTCATGGCCTTTCGATTTATGAAGGATGTTTCCTTTTTCGATTCAAGGAAGAAGTTGTTCTTCTAATTGAACCTGCAAGACAAATGCTGGCAAAAAAAAAAGATGCAGGACTTGGGTATCAAACCCAAGTCCTTCTCCCTAATTCGAATCTTCTGTCCTCAGGCCTAAGCTTATTTTGACTTGAAACGGACTATGCCATGAGTTTCAAAAAGCAGACCAGGTCATGCCTTTCGATAGCGTGATTTTATTCCTGCATGTTATCTTATGTATAATATGCTCATATAAACACAAATGGTATTAGCAGCACATATATGTTAGAACATAGTTTGATTCTACAACCCTCAGTTAGAGTTTTGATGATAACAAAATACAAGATTAAATAAATTTTAAGATTTATAAGACATATATGCTACTTAAAATTATGTTGTGTATTTACAGAAACTCTGATGGAATCAGCATCAGAATATCAGTATCAACATCAGCGTCAGATGATATGTCTACATCAGAAGATCAAACATGTGCTACGCTGAAGCCTGATGAACAAAATCTGCGCAAAACATACTCTGACTCTGATCAAGATCCTAACCATGTCATCAGCACTCAGAAGCGTCAAAATAAGCTAAAGCCAAGAAGACTCTGAAGTGTCAACGTTACTATGCATTCAAGACAGATTAATTACTAACGGCTTTATTCCAAGACAAATATCTTCTCAAAAAGGAAAGAACGTTATGAGCATTGAAATGGATTTATGGACAGCAACGTATCTATTCCAAGGCTACTTAAACAAGTCAGTGAGAAAAGAAATGGCTAATACTCTTTACGCACGCACACATACGAAATCTCTCTCACTCAAATTTCTAAAGCTTTCAACCACGCCTACTCAATAACATTAGCAGTCTAGTTCATTATAAGCTTCATATTGTGTATTATCACAGTTGTGATATATAGTTTTGTAAGAAAACATCTGACACACATTTGATCATTTACCTGTAAGAGAAATTCCTTGAGATAAACCGGTCTGTGGTTAGACTCAAGAAGGCTTTAACAGTTGTTAAAGCAGTTGTGTATTCAGTTGAATATAATGGATTAAGACCTCGTTGGAGAGAGGCGAAATCACCCTGACGGGTGGACTGGAGTAGTTTGAGATCAAACGAACCAGGATAAAAATAACGTGTTGTCTGCATTTGATTTCAAGTTTTACAATTCAACCCCCCTTCTTGTGTTTTTCACTTCTTCAATTGGTATCAGAGTGCATGGTTCTGAGCTTATAACACTTAACCGTGTCAGTACAAGATCCAGCGTTAGAAAAACACAATGGCAGGACCACATCAAAACATCAGCAATGACAACAATGAAGAAAGAGACAGATTTAGTGGCAAACCTCCAGTCTTTGATGGAGAGAACTTTGATTACTGGAAAGACAGAATTGAAAGCTTCTTTCTGGCCAACGATGCTGATCTGTGGGATATGGTGACTGATGGATACACGCACCCAGTGAATGCAAGTGGTCAGAAGATTGATAGGAAAGCAATGTCTGATCAACAAAAGCGTGATTTCAAAAATCATCACAAAGCCAGAACAATTCTTCTCAGCACCATCTCTTACTCTGAATATGAAAAGATATCAAACAGAGACACTGCAAAGAATATGTTTGACTCTCTGAGAATGACGCATGAAGGCAACATTCAAGTTAAAGAAACTAAAGCTCTTGCGCTCATTCAGAAGTATGAGGCATTCAAGATGGAAGAAAGTGAATCAATTGAAACGATGTTCTCAAGATTTCAAATTCTGGTTGCTGGTCTCAAAGTTCTGGACAAAGGGTATTCTACTGTTGATCATGTTAAGAAGATCATCAGAACCTTGCCAAAACAGTGGAGGCCAATGGTCACAGCGATGAAGCTAGCTAAGGATCTCAACAAAATATCTTTGGAGGAACTTGTCAGCTCCCTCAGAAGTCACGAGATAGAGCTAGAAGCTGATGAACCCCAAAAGCAAGGTAAGCCATTAGCTTTAAAATCTAACAGAAAATCTGACTCCAAAGTTTTACAGGCTGTAGAAGAAATCTCTGATGGGTCCTCATCAGAAGAAGATGAACTGTCTCTCCTCTCCAGAAGGGTGAACCAACTGTGGAAGCAGAGGCAAAGAAAGTTCAGGAATCCAAGAAGATCAGAGAATCAGAATGAATCCTCCTCCAGATACAGAAGGTCAAAATCCTCCTCTGGACACAGAAGATCTGAAGGCTCTTCAGGAAGCAGAAAGCCAAATAACAAAGACATCATCTGCTATGAATGTAACGAGCAAGGACACTAGAAAAGCCCAAAAAAAAGTTTGGCAAGGAAAAGAAGAAAAGTCTCATGGCTACATGGGATGACTCTGACACATCTGAAGCTGACTCAGAATCAGATGATGAGAGAGCAAATATAGCTCTCATGGCAAACATAACAGAAGACAGTGAAGCTTCTGAATCAGACTCTGAATCAGACACAAAAGAGGTATTTCCTGACTTTTCTATTAACTTTACTAAGGCTGAACTAGCTGAAAGCCTTAATGAAATTCTGGAAAGATATCAGCAGATCAGAGTCAAATTCAGAAACCTGAAAAGGAATCTTGCTTCTGACTCTGATAAAACTGAGAGTCTCAAATTGGAGAATTCTGAGTTGAAAAATAAAATTTCAAAATTAGAAAATCTATTACAAAACTCTCAGAAGGAAACAATCCCTGAAACTCCCAGCAGTGCTGATGAGATCATCAAGGAGTATGATCACATCTTTCAGAAGTTTCTAGCTAAAAACATAGATAGAAGCAAGATGGCTTCAATGATCTATGGAGTTAGCAGAAATGGAAGAAAAGGAATAGGATACCAAGGTAAGGTACCTACACCAAGGAATGCCATGGATTTAGTGATAAAACGCACTTCACTTGATTCTCAATTTGTATATGGGCACACACATGACATCAAATATACTAGTAGTAATTATTCTGTCAAACCAAAATTCAACCAGAGTTTTGGTAAAACTAACAAATCAGGACCCAAGAAAATATGGGTACCTAAGGATAAAATAATACATGTTGCAGATATCTTTAGCAGCAAAGAAGAAACACCAGTCATGGTACCTGGACTCTGGATGCTCACGACACATGACGGGAAGAAGGCATATGTTCCAAAGCCTGGAACATAAGCCTGGAGGCCACGTAGGCTTTGGAGGCAATCAAAGGGGAAAGATCATTGGCTCTGGAACAGTAGGTAACGAAAATCTTCCCTCTATAAGTAATGTTTTATTAGTAGATAGATTAATGCATAACCAGTTATCCATAAGTCAATTAAGTGATAACGGTTATGATATAATCTTTAATCAAAATTCATGCAAAGCGGTTAGTCAAAAAGATGGGACTATCCTATTTAATGGAAAGAGGAGAAACAAAATTTATAAAATCAAACTTTCTGAACTGAAAAGTCAGAATGTAAAGTGTCTTCTGTCTGTTAACAACGAGCAATGGATCTGACACAGAAGATTGGGGCATGTTAGTATGAGAAGAATATCTCAGATTAACAAACTCAATCTGGTCAGAGGACTTCCTAACCTGAAGTTCAATTCAGATGCTCTGTGTGAAGCATGTCAGAAAGGCAAGTTTGCAAAACCAGCTTTCAAATCTAAAAACGTTGTTTCCACCTCTAAACCATTAGAACTTATGCACATTGACTTATTTGGACCAGTTAAAACTGCTTCAGTCAGTGGCAAGAAGTATGGGTTAGTAATCGTAGATGACTATAGCAGATGGACATGGGTAAAGTTCTTAAGACACAAGGACGAGTCACACTCTGTGTTTGTCACCTTCTGCAACCAAGTTCAGAATGAAAAGGATCTTAGAATCGTCAAAGTCAGAAGTGATCATGGTTGAGAGTTTGAAAACAAAGATTTTGAATCATTTTTTAATGACAAAGGCATTCTGCATGATTTCTCTTGTCCTAGAACTCCCCAACAAAATGGAGTTGTAGAATGAAAGAACAGAACATGGCAAGAAATGGCCAGAACCATGATTAACGAGACTAATGTTGCTAAGATCTTATGGGCAGAGGCAATAAACACAGCGTGCTACATTCAGAATAGAATCTCCATAAGACCTATTCTGGAAAAGACTCCATATGAATTGTGGAAGAATAGAAAGCCCAACATTTCATATTTTCATCCATTTGGATGTACTTATTTTATTTTGAATACTAAAAATCATTTGAACAAGTTTGACTCTAAAGCATAAAAGTGTATTATGTTAGGATACTCTGAACGCTCAAGAGGGTACAGAGTATACAATACAGAAACATAGATTGTGGAAGAATCAATCAGTGTTCGTTTTGATGATAAGCTTGACTCTTAAAAGTCAAAGCAGAATGAATTACTTGCAGGTATGGAAGTTGAATTCACAGGTACTGAAGACAAGTCATCAGAAGCTCTTAACAGAGACACTCCCTCAACATCAGAAAGAGGCACTGCAAGCAATCCAACATCTTCTGTTGATCTACCTCAGAAAAGACCATCCAGAAGCAATATGGATCACCCAGAAGAAACAATCTTAGGAAGAAAGGAAGATCCAATCAGAACAAGAGCCAGCTTCAGAAACTCTGAAGAATCCCTCATGGGACTTGTTTCTCTAATTGAACCATCAACAATTGATGAAGCACTTCTGGACAATGACTGGATTCTAGCAATTCAAGAGGAGCTGAATCAATTCACAAGAAATGACGTATGGGATCTAGTTCCTAAACCAAAAGGATTCAACGTCATTGGGACAAAATGGGTATTCAGAAACAAACTGAATGAACAAGGTAAAGTCATCAGAAACAAAGCACAATTGGTAGCACAAGGTTATAGCCAGCAAAAGGGGATAGACTATACAGAAACCTTTGCTCCAGTCGCCAGGTTAGAATCTATCAGACTTTTAATTTCTTTTGCTGTTAATAAAGGCATCACTCTGTATCAGATGGATGTTAAGAGTGCTTTCTTAAATGGCTATATAGAAGAAGAGGTATATGTGCACCAACCCCCTGGTTTTGAAAGTTCAAAAAATCCAGAATATGTTTTCAAACTAAAGAAGTCACTGTATGGTCTGAAACAAGCTCCCAGAGCTTGGTATGAAAGACTAAGTAACTTTCTGTTAGAAAAGGAATTCATCAGAGGGAAAATGGACACAACTCTATTCTGTAAGACAGTTAAGAATGACATTTTAGTATGTCAGATTTATGTTGATGATATTATATTTGGATCTACTAAACCCTCTCTGGGAAGAAAATTTGCTGAGTGTATGCAGGCAGAATTTGAGATGAGCCTAATGGGGGAACTAAAATTCTTTCTGGGCATTCAGATCAATCAAACCCCAGAAGGAACTTACATTCATCAGAGCAAATATGTCAGAGAACTTCTGAAGAAATTTGATCTCTCAGAATGTAAGTCATCAAAGATTCCAATGCATCCCACGTGCATTCTGGAAAGAGAAGAGGTAAGCAAAAAGGTAGAACAGAAGGTCTACAGAGGTATGATTGGTTCTCTTCTTTATCTGACGGCCTCAAGGCCTGATATTTTATTCAGTGTATGCATTTGTGCAAGATTCCAATCAGATCCTAGAGAATCTCACTTAACAGTAGTTAAGCGAATTTTCAAGTATCTGAAAGGTACTACTAATCTGGGTTTGTTTTATAGAAAATCAAGTGATTACAGCTTAGTAGGATACTGTGATGCTGACTTTGCTGGAGACAGAGTTGAACGTAAAAGTACTTCTGGAAGCTGCCAGTTTCTGGGAGAAAATCTGATCTCTTGGTCCAGCAAAAGACAATCCATAATTGCTCTATCAACAACAGAAGCTGAATACATAGCAGCAGCTGGATGCAGCACACAAATGCTCTGGATGAAAAGTCAACTTGAGGACTTCCAGATATTTGAGAGTAACATTCCCATCCTCTGTGACAACACCTCTTCTATTTGCTTAAGTAAAAATCCAATTTTGTATTCTAGGGCTAAGCATATAGAAATAAAACATCATTTTATTAGGGACTATATTTAGAAAGGGATTTTAAATTTTAAATTTATTGACACAGACCATCAATGGGCTGATATTTTCACAA
Organism: Vicia faba; assembly: GCA_948472305.1. Lineage (NCBI taxonomy): Eukaryota > Viridiplantae > Streptophyta > Magnoliopsida > Fabales > Fabaceae > Vicia > Vicia faba. The sequence goes on from OX451736.1 coordinate 764,986,977, forward strand.
AACCCCTTTCTGAAGATAGGTTCAACTTCATTCTGAAACATCTCAGCATGAAGCTCTGTCCAGAATAAAACTGTTTTAATTTTATATATTAACCTTCAGAATGGTGTTTATTTCTCTGTGAACTTCTGATCAATCCTCTTTCAGAATTTTAGAAATGCAGATTGTATCAGAATCTATACATGAAGATCTGAGCGCTTCAGTTCAAGAATAGATGTGCTGTTCACTCAAGCAAACAAGTGTCATCCAGTCAGCAGCTGTTTCCTGAGGCTGAACACGCGTTCACGCTACTGAAAAGGCAAAGCGCTGATTGGATGCATTGAGACACATGTCATGGGTAACCGTTTAAGTATCTTTCTGAATCCCCTAAAATCAGTTATCATTTAATGCTAATAATCATTATTAATTTCTCTCTCTTAAACGTTTAGGTTTTCAAAAACTTTTTAGAAATCTATTTAAACACTTCACACCATTCACACACTTTTACCGTCACCTTCGTTTTCTATCAACATTTCTGATTTCTGTGTTCTTAATTTCTCAAGAAAACCTTTCAATCTCTTTCAAAAACCTCGTGTGAACATGGCTTCTTCCAGCAATCCTTCTTCAGGTTCCCAGAAAGATGCATCATCTGAACAATATGAAGTTCCTCTCAGAACGCTTCTCACTCCAATCAAGAACCTTGAAGTTCTGTCTGAAATAATAGTGGATTTCAACAGTCTCAAAGAGAATGGTTTTGATTTATCTGAAGAGGTTCAAGCTCAAGGTTGGGAAAAGTACTTTGACAGGCTGGTGGGTCCAACATTTCCTATTCTGGTAAAGGAATTTTGGATTCACGCTTCTTCTTCAAACCATCAGGTCACTTCTTACATCATGGGGAAGAAGATTGTGATTACTGAAGACCTGATTGCAAGACTGATAGGCTACAATGGTGGTGGTATTCGCTGTATTGATATGGCAGAAAGGTGTGCAGATGTTGCTGTAATTGCAAGGGAAATTTTCACGCTGGGGCTTCCCTCCAGCAAGATAAGGGACTTGAAAGACAAGCACAAAATTTGGGCAAAGATCATTCTGGGCTGTTTCAACCACAAGAAGCCTACCAGCTCTCCTGATTACATAATCATTGATCAGCAGTTTCTGATCTATTTTATCTCTCAGAAGGTCAAGATTAATCTAGCTCATCTTCTGTTCAACCATCTCAGAACAAGTGTCAAGGAAACAAGAGAAGATGAACGTACTAAAAGGGATTGGATACCCTTGGGAAGACTGATATCAGATATTTTGACAGAGAATAGGCTGATTGATCATCTGCAAGAGGCTCAAGAAATCAGCACCCTGGAACCTTCTGTTGGCAAGCAGCTGAATGCCAAAAATCTGAAGAAAATGAAGCTGATAGAGAACATTAAGAAGGAGCCCAACGTCACTCCTTTTGCTGAAATCTCCAGCAGAAGAGTCCCTCTGGACGACTTCCTTATGTTCTCAAAAATTGACTCTAAGCCTCAAATCATTTTGAGATATTTGGATGCTTGTAAAGCTGATGGTACAACACCTAATCTGAATATTCAAGATCTTCAGCAGAAGGCACCAAAGGTTGTTCTGAAGAAGTCGAAGAAAATAAAAGCTGCTACAGAAGGATCATCTCAACAGACTCCAAAGAAAAGAGGTAATCCTGTTTCTGTAACTGGTTTAGATTCAACTGTTGGTTCCACATCTATCCCTATTCCAACTCCATTTGAAATCCCAACACCTCAAACTTTCGATGATTTTGACGTTGACTTTGACCCTTCTGAGTCATTAACCCTCAGAAGATCCCGCTCCAAACCATAAAATCCAAATACAGCAACCATACCAGAACCAGAACTTGCACAAGTTCTTTCTGATATAGACCAACACTCCTCCGCTCCCCAAACAGAAAATCCAAATCCAAACACAGAAATTCCCATCTCGCCACAACCTGAAACTCCCCTCTCACCAATACCATAAACTTCACTCTCTCCAATACCAGAAATCCCACAACCTTCATCTCCTCAACCAGATATTAATCCACCCTCTCCTCAACATGCACAATCTCCACAACCTGAGACTCAAAACTCTGAGGCTCAAACCTCTGAATCCCCTGAACCACAACCTTTGGCCATTCAATTGCCCTGTGGTACCACTGTTAATATTCCTCAACTTCCCTCTTCACCAGAAATAACTCCACCAAATACCCCATCAAGTCCAATCGTAATTTCTGACTCTCCCACTCCCTCACCTAAGAAAAATTCAGATGACCACAACAAGACTGTCATTGATCTAACAGTCTTTGAACGCCTTGCTGCAATAAACCACAAAACTGCTATCCCTAAACCAAAACAACCAGATGTTGGTCCCAACATTTTGAACTTTGAAACAGATATACAGAAGTGGATCACTTCTTTGAAACAAGCAAGTCTGGAACTGGTTGATCCTGCTGTATCAGACCTCCTCTGGACACAATTCAGAAGATGGGTATGCGCTGAAACGTTTAAGTTGCAAGACCAGAGCTATGGACAGGCTCAACAGAACTTCAGCAATCTGCTGAAGGAAATGGAAGGTCCAGTTCTGAGCAAGCTGCTGAAGGAAGAAGTTCTCCATCTGGACATTACGCCTTGGTCTGAAAAGCGTCCAATATCTAAAGTTCAACCTGCAGAAGAACATACGATTCCAGCTGAAGACTTGGGTCAAGAAGAAGTTACTGCAGAAAGATCTGAGAAGCATACTGTGTCTGAAGATCCTCAAGCTTCATCTCTTGACAGGCAGACTCTGGAGGATTTGAAGAGATCTGATATGCTGATGAATGAAAGGACGGACAAGCAGGACATCAAGATTGATTCTATAGCAAACATGGTATCTAAGCAACAGGAAACCAGTAATCAAATCAAGAGCATGTTGGAAGCTCTATTCACACGACTTCCTCCTTCTTCTTAGAATTTTTTCCTGTGTTTTCCTTGTTTTCTTTACATGTTTGTCTGTAATATTTTTACTTGTTCTAAACTATCATTGCTTCTGTTTTTAATACAAACGTTTTTTTTGCTCTGATCATTTTAACTCTGATTATTCGTGCTTTTTGATAATTGACAAAAAGGGGGAGAAAGAATGATATTTTTCAATAACGGATTACTGAGACAAAAGTCTCAAACATTCTAACATTCTGATATATTTGAATTTCCTTCTTTTGAAAAGCTTACAGGTACAAGAATCTGATGAACTCTGATAAAGTAAAGTTCTGATACTCAAAGAAAGTTCAGTAAAGTTCTGATGCTCAAGGTCTCAAGGAATCAATGGGAAGTAATCAACTCAGGGGGAGTTTTTATCTTCATTACTCTGATACTTTTTATTCCTTATCTTCTTATCTCTGATACCTTCTATCCGTTAATTGATTATCTCTGATACCGTTTCCTCTATATCCTTAAACTCTGATACCTTTCATCATTTTATTTTAATTGAAAAAATCTGGTTTTTGTCATCATCAAAATGGGGGAGATTGTTAGAACATAGTTTGATTCTACAACCCTCAGTTAGAGTTTTGATGATAACAAAATACAAGATTAAATAAATTGTAAGATTTATAAGACATATATGCTACTTAAAATTATGTTGTGTATTTACAGAAACTCTGATGGAATCAGCATCAGAATATCAGTATCAACATCAGCATCAGATGATATGTCTGCATCAGAAGATCAAACATGTGCTACGCTGAAGCCTGATGAACAGAATCTGCGCAAAACATACTCTGACTCTGATCAAGATCCTAACCATGTCACCAGCACTCAGAAGCGTCAGAATAATCTAAAGCCAAGAACACTATGAAGTGTCAACATTACTATGCATTCAAGACAGATTAATTACGAACAACTTTATTCCAAGACAAAGATCTTCTCAAAAAGGAAAGAACGTTATGAGCATTGAAATGGATTTATGGACAGCAACGTATCTATTCCAAGGTTACTTAAACAAGTCAGTGAAAAAAGAAATGGCTAATACTCTTTACGCACGCACGCATACGAAATCTCTCTCACTCAAATTGCTAAAGCTTTCAACCACGCCTACTCAATAGCATTAGTAGTCTAGTTCATTATAAGCTTCATATTGTGTATTATCACAGTTGTGATATATAGTTTTGTAAGAAAACATCTAACACACATTTGTTCATTTATCTGTAAGAGAAATTCCTTGAGATAAACCGGTCTGTGGTTAGACTCAAGAAGGCTTTAACAGTTGTTAAAGCAGTTGTGTATTCAGTTGAATATAGTGGATTAAGACCTCGTTGGAGAAAGGAGAAATCACCCTGACGGGTGGACTGGAGTAGTTTGAGATCAAACGAACCAGGATAAAAATAACGTGTTGTTTGCATTTGATTTCAAGTTTTACAATTCAACCCCCCTTCTTGTGTTTTTCACTTCTTCAATATATACCAACAATATGTATTTAAAAGGATTAAAAATGCAGTTTCAACTTGGGTAAATCCTTACCAACTGGAGATGCTTCGATTTATGAATCTGGGCGTGGCTTGGCTTGGAGCAGATTCTTGGGAATTTCAGGAACACAAATATAGCCTTCGTCTGGATTGGGGGTGCCTGCAAAAAAACTAGTTAGAATTTTGTTATCTTTTCTATGGTGGCGTGAGTGTTCTCTTTTTATAGGCAACCTGTCCGTGTATGATGCAACACCTGTGGTCTATTTATATAGAGGGGATAGAGGGGACAAGAAGGCAAAGGTTTAAACATCCTTGATTATGTATTTGAAAGCCATGAATGAGAATTTGCAACGTTGTCCAAAAAAATGGGATCTTATCCTTTTTTAAAATTTAAATGTATGTGGACATTTTGGCTCCTTCGAGTTCTCTCTAGTGTTGCTCTTCGACTGGAATCAGGTTGCCTCTTTCGACTAGACCTCTTGTGTAGCCTTCGACTGGGCCTTCTGAAGGCTTCTTCAAATGTACCTCTTGTGTACCCTTCGACTGGCTCTAGTATTACTTCCTTTGAATGGGTCTTTAGATGGTCCTTTGGCGTGTCCTTCGCATGGGCTATCGTGCATGTTGAAGTGTGTATATTTGTTTCAAAGGGGGGTCAACGTCCAGTCAAAACTGGCACAAAGGCAACCTGTTCCTTGTGGATGCTAGCATGAAGCAAGTCAAGGTAGGCGTAAAGGAGGCCATTGCCTATGCGAAGCTGGCACAAAGGTGGCCAGTGTCTTGTGGTCGAAGGCAACTTTTTTTTTGCCTGGCGTATTAAAAGAAGCTTTTTTCCTGGTGGATCTAAGGAAACCCTGAAGGAGTCTTGGCCTTGTGTGCTAAAGGCAAGATGAAGAGGCATATGTGCGCTGGTGACACACTGAGGGGTCTTTTGCCCAGTGGGAGCTTTGTGAATTAAAGGCCAGTTTGAGGAAGTTCTTGCTTTGTGCGCTGAAGGCCCGCACAAAGGGGTAATTTTCCTAGTCGAAGTAGGAGTCAAGCTTGCTCCAATGAAAACAAATGCCCAATCGAAGCAGGGATCCAGCTTGCATGAAGGTAGCCATTGCATTTGTGAGTCAAGCCAACATACAAAGACAATGGTGCAATCGAAGGAGCACTAACAAGAATCCCTTCCCTTTTGGATCGAAGGAGGTTGTTTCAAATGGAAAACAGGCCCAGTCGAAGCTGGTGTGCAGCAAACAAGCAAAAGACTAAGGCTTCAATTGAAGCTTGGAAATTTGAGGCAAGCTTGGAGGAGGTTAGGTGCTCAATCGAAGCATGGTAAAATATCAATCGAAATATACCTTGTTCATTCCAATCGAAAGACCTTGTTTATCTTTAAAATTTTTATTTTTCTTTAATCAAGTGTTTGTAAACACCTATGTAAGAGAAAAATCTTGGGAAAATATGAGAGGGAAAATTTTGGGGTACAACAGCTGCCCTTGTTCAATCTTCTTAAACCTGAGGATTTAGATTGACTTGTTTGCCTTTCGTGATCTGAAGGTGGAAGATGATTGAACACTAGAGTGCCCAGAAATTTGCACTCGCATGAAATAACACCGATGGTTGATGATATAGGGAATGAGCTTACAAATTCCATTTGGAAGAGATGACAGAGAGTCGTCAAAGATGGGCTTAAATATGCTATCCAAAGTAGATGCTGATTTCACACATGGTCCTTTTGGGGTTCCTGTTCCTGCTGTCTGAGGAGGAGTCCGTTGGGGAATATGGGTTTATGTTGTTCTCCTGTTTGAGGAAAACTCTGTGGGGAATAGAGTCTAGGAACTTCAGTTGTCCAAGGCTCTGCTGAAGAGTTATATTTGGAAGGATGACATTTTGCTGTATTCTGGTTGAAGTCCAGGTTTCCAGTGATTTGTCGGAGATAATGGAATTAACCGTTATTTGGAAATCTATTGGCAAGAGCCTGTGTAGGGCTGTTCCGGGATGAGTCTGTGTTGGACTGCCTCTAGAGGGTTACATGAAGGAATATTTGACGATGAAGGAATCTTTGACGATTGCTACCTCAATAGATGATGAAGGAATCTTGGACGATTGCTACCTCAATAGATAATGAAGGAATCTTTAACGATTTCTACCTCAGTAGATAATGAAGGAATCTTTGACAATTTCTACCTCAATAGACGATGAAGGAATCTTTGATGATTGCTACCTCAATAGATTATGAAGGAATCTTTGACGATTTCTACCTCAATAGATGATGAAGGAGTCTTTGACGATTGCTACCTCAATAGATGATGAAGGAATCTTTGACGATTGCTACCTCAATAGATTATGAAGGAATCTTTGACGATTGCTACCTCAATGGATAATGAAGGAATCTTTGACGATTTCTACCTCAACAGATGATGAATGAATCTTTGACGATTGCTACCTCAATGGATAATGAAGGAATCTTTGATAATTGCTACCTCCATAGATGATGAAGGAATCTTTGACGATTTCTAACTCAGTAGATAATGAAGGAATCTTTAACGATTACTACCTCAATGGATAATGAAGGAATCTTGACGATTGCTACCTGTTGTACCCCAAAATTTTCCCTCTCATTTCTCAAGGCATTTTTCACAAGGATCCTCAAGATTCAAGCTTGCACAAGTACCATTGGATTTTTCAGTATCAAGTTAAAAAGGAAATTGTTAAAAAAGGGGAAAACAGATAAAAATAATCTTTTTGACAAAATTGAAGGAAAAACAAGTTTCCTTCGATTCACATCTTTTGATTGGACTTCTGGAATCTTTCGATGAAAGCTTGGCTTGCATCCTTCGATTGGGCGTTGGCCTCTGGCATGCTGGCTTTGATTCACAAGGCAGGAGCTTCCTACATGCCACCTTCGACTGCATCTTTGGCCTCACATGGTTCACAATGAAATGGCTGCCTATGTGCCTGCTTCGATTGGATGTTTGATGCTTGCATGCCTGTGTTGACTGGACAAATATTCCCCCCATGCTTGCTTTAATTCACAAGTTGATGACTAGCTGCATACAAGCCTTCGATTGAGCCATAACTTCTTTCTTGCGCGCAAGATACTCTCACCAGGCCAATAAGCACAAGGAAAAAATCCCCCTTCGATTCCAGGGTAAAAAGCACCCTCTTGGAAATCCTTCGATTGCACAATTTACCTCATGCATGCCTCTTTTGTCTGGGCATCCTTGCCTCCTGCGTGCACCCTTCGTTTAGACATATGGCCCCTTTTTGTTGCAAGCTTCGTATGTGCCCTTTACCTCATGTTTACATTCTTCATTTGGGCGTATGGCTTTCTTCAATACAAGTCTGGGTTTACATTCTTCGTTTGGGCATGTGGTCCCCTTTGTTACAAGTTTCATTTGGGCGTGTAGACCTCCCGCATGTAGGCTTCGACATGGCATTGACTATGTTTACACTAGTTTCGACTGAACACATTTCCCTTTAGCATGATTTAATTCTATCCTTGACAACCTTCAGCACACATGGTTGGTGGATTTCAAGGGCATACATAGGAGTCCCTGTCGAAGGATTGCATAGTCCATTCGAAGGATACATTTGGCCCTATTGTACCCCAAAATTTGCTCTCTCATTTCTCAAGATATTTCCTACAAAGATCTTCAATGCCTCGAGTTTGTGCAAGTAACGACTAGGTCAAACAACCTCCTCAACGCTAATACCTCAAATTAGGTTTTGAATCTGCACAGAGGGGGAAAATGAGCAAAATTGAAGTTTCAGCTGGAAAAAGTCAACCGAACACTAAAAAGTCAAACTTTGACTTTTTGACCAAATTTGAGTCCCAAAAAATCACATTGCGTCAAGACATCCAAAAGGTAAAATTTGATCATAAAAAATCAAGAGAATCAAAAATCTAACTTTTGCAAGACTTTGGAATTTTTCTAATTATTTTCTATACTTGTTAATTTCATTTGCTTCATGACATTTTTTACTATAATTCCAAATGCTTTAAAATGAGGCAAATAATTCAAGTTATTACAAAGTGACATTTTTTCAAGTATACAAACCCTAAACTTTATATTGCTTGGACTTTTCGCTTTGACTCAAAACCTTGCCACAATGTTTTGTCCTTGATACAATGTACATAAAATACTCCACAAGACCAAATTTGTTTCATGCTACAAATCTTGCTGTCCAAATTGAACAAAGTATAATATGCTGCATTGCCACAACACCTCAAAACCCGCTCCATTGCTGTCCTACAAAAAACCTTGTGCTATGCTGCACCACAAATCTGCATATGCTGTCCTATACAGTCCAAAACTGCTCTATGCAGTCTGCCCTAACATGCATCATAACAGCCCCAAAATTGCACCAAAATGGCAAAAGAAAATTGTGTGAATGAAGTATCAAAACAGTAGGCAAAAACAATTCAAAATGACTTATTTTGTTTCCCCCTAAACCTCAGTCAAGGGTCTACAAAAGGGACTGTTTCATAAGACATAAGGGTTGGAATTTTTGGAGAGAATAGAGAGTCTTTGAATAGAAAAACAATATTCTTTATAACTTTGGCTCATTCAAGAAAAAACCAGCTCTAGTCTCATTCCAAACAGAACTTCAATCCATTATTCCATCTTACAAAACTCTCCCATAAACCAAACATCTTAGCACATAGAGATTGTAAAAACACTAAAATAACTTCTTTTAGTGCCATTATCCTCACCATCCAAACATAAAAACAATAATGTACAACTTGACCGGGTCTCAACAGTTTGGAACAAGCTGCATGGAGATTCATTGGAGCCCTCACAACATCTTGGAAAGTATTCAGATTTCAAACACCAAGTGTAGTTTCAAGGTAAGTCTTCTTGACTTGGTATTTTTCATACATCATTAATTATTTACTTTTGAAGATAAGATGTAATAATCATTACCCCTTTTAGCTAACCGTTTGCTTGCTGTCTATGTTTATCAATAATATGCTGTAAACTGACATGTATGGACAATAAAACAATGTTTAAGACAAATATATAATATGTATCAACAGATATGCACACGTGTCGACCCATCCTAGTAAACAATAGGGTATGAGTCGATACATAAACCCCATGCATCGATTCATACTGATTTCAGGTCCCAAAACAGAAGGTTGAAAAGTCTATGAGTCGACACAAAATGCGTATGTGTCGATACAAAGAAGGTGTATGATTCGAAACATCCCATTATGTGTCGGCTCATACTGAGCTGATTTTTCTTTACAGGAGCAAGGAAAAGTTATGTGTCGATGCATAACAACATGTGTCGATACATAATGGTTTAAAAGGCAATTTCTCCCATTTTCTACACTGTTTATGCATATATTTTCATTGCTGCCCAGTTGTTCAATATGGTTGTAATAATTAGACACTTATTTCATCCCTATTTGCAAATTGTACCCCATCCCCTTAATGATGTAATAGCTTAGGATTTTATTTTCCGTATTTTATTTTGCTTTCATATATTTCTAGTAACTAAGATGTATGGCAAGATAAAATCAATAAATAGATAACTTTTAAATGCAAGACAAAATGCATGCAAACAAACACACTTGTACACTAGCACCTCTAGGGTAATCTCACTTTGTTTGCCTTTCGGAAAACAGTCATGTCCCTCGAACATGGGCGTTTTTAGCAAAAGACCCTCGATAAAAGATCGTAGTCCCTCGATAACCCTCGATGTTGCCTTCGGTAAACGATCTAGTCCCTAAAACGACATTGCTAAAACGTCCCATGGGTTGCCTTATATGACTATACAAATGTCCCATGCCCGTACCATCACATCCAACGATGGGGCTTCTTACCAAAACAATGGTAAGATAGCAACATCTAAAGGAGGAGGAAAAGAACATCTAAGACCTTTCGAGTAGGTAGATTTGCTCCTAGTTGCTCTCTTGCTCATGACCAAACATTTTACACCAACACTTTCAAAAACATATTTCAAACTTGAAAACATTTTTTAAAAGATCAACACCTTTGTATACATTCTTACGAACGAGAATCATTACAAAGTTTGCCTAAACAAATGGCCTCTTTTCAAAATACTTTCAAAAAAACAACACAAAGCACATTTTCAAACAAAAGCAATGATCTAGCAAGTAACTAAGAGCCCATGGAAAAACATGGATGAGAAGGGTGCTAATACCTTACCTTTTCATAATCTACCCCCCGAACTCAAGAAAACATCTCTAAAGGTCTTTCATGTTCATTTCATCCTTTCCTTATTGAATAAAAGAAAAGTCGGTGGCGACTCTTGCTAACCGCAACATTTACGAATACAAACGCAAAACAACCAAGTTAGTTCTCCCACCGTATCATAGAACTGACGACTATGTTGGGGAATTATTTTAAAGTGGGGTTATCTTAGGGATAAATCACATTTATTTTCTTTCATTGTTTGACTTGTATGCTTTACATTTTGGTTCTTTGTTTGGGTTTGAATCCTCTACCCGGATTTGGGATACCTTATAGGTAAGTAGCAATACGATGTGGAAACTGTGCGGGGTATACCGACATGGTCTAAGCAATAGCTACATTAGTGTGACATGTTTGTGGGTACTGGTAGCCCTTGAGTAGTCAAGGAGAATATGGGGTTGCTGAGTGATGTCATGAAGCACTAATTGACTTTTAGAACCTTTACTTGACCAACTTGGCTATTAGGACATAATGAGATGACCAGATTTGGTGCAGTCCGAAGTTGGTAGATACTCGATACTACACTCATTGAGGTTTGGTTTTTTGGGATATTTCGGTCGCTGTTAAAGAGGCTTGCGCTGAAACAATGCCCGAGAAAAAACCCCAGTGATATTGAGCTCCTTAGAACCCGGATACTATTACTAGGACTTGTTTGAGCCAACTAAACTTTAAGAGGGTACTTACCTATAAGACTACATGCAAACCTAAACCTAAGGACTTGTTTGCTTTGTTTGTATGTATATGCTGGTATATAACATCATAAACATCATAACATCATAACATCATACTCATATTCACTAACCATTTCAAGGATCTTGGGATTTATCTTCGTTCTGTTTTGTAGGACATGGATTCTATTCGCAGGAAAACCATTCAAGTCAATCTTGTAAGGATTCCTCCTCGACTTAAAGAGCTAGCATCAAGGATTCCTGAAAACTCTCCATTTACCGAAAGACATCGTTGTCTACTAAAATTGGTCACCTCCAACACTGATGAAGACATGATGAAGGTGCTTTTCTAGTTCTTTGATCCTTTACACCATTGCTTCACATTCCCCGATTATCAACTTGTGCCAATTTTGGAAGAATTCTCCCAACTCTTGAGGATTCACATTCTCAATCAACTACCCTTCAAGGGTACGGAAAGAGATCCAAAGCCAGAAGAGATTTCTCAAGCCTTACACTTGCAATCATCTGATATCACAACTAATTAGGAAACAAGGAGTGGTGTCAAAGGTTTCTTAGCAAAGTTCTTGTTTGAGAAAGCCCAAAACTGTTGGAACTCTTTGGATTTGCAAGATTTTGAGGAAATTGTGGCTCTCCTCATCTATGGGATGGTTTTGTTTCCAAATCCTGACCAACTCATAGATGTGAACACCGTCAAAATCTTCATGTCTCGTAACCTAGTGCCTACTTTGCTAGGAGACATCCTACATTCTTTTCACACTCGCACTATGAGGAAAAGAGGTATCCTTATGTGTTGTACTCCTATCTTGGCAATATGGGTTATTTCGCATCTTCCCCAATTTGTATTGAGGAATGAGCAAGGTTCAAGGTGGTCACATAGGTTGATGACACTCAAACATTCAGATATCATTGGTGTTCCCGATCTATAGAGAATGTTACCATTGTCAACCGTTGTGGAGAATTACCTAATGTCCCCTTACTTGGAATCAGAGGAGGTATCACCTACAACCCTTGCTTAGCTTTAAGGCAGTTTGGTTACGCTCGAAGGGATGGCCCACACGAGATGCTCATTCAAGGTTTGGTATTTGGCTACGAGAACGATAATCAAGGTCACCGCTAGAGATTCATCCGAGCTTGGAGGATGTTGAACAAAGTAGATAGAAAGACATTGGGGCATAAGAATTCCATCCCCCTTGAGCCTTACCTCAAATGGGTACGAGCTCATGCTCAAAGTCTTATGATGCCTTACCCCTCCATTCTCCCGGTGATCATAGAGTCTGTTGTGGAAGGAGATGTTCCCTACACTATCCTACATCCTGACATGCCCACCTCTCTTGAAGACTTACAAAGGGATCGGATACAACTTAAGGGGGAACGAGACACTTTCGAGGCCCAATTCTACGCCAGCAATAAGAAGAAGAACCTAGAGCTCACCAAAAAACTTCATGAGGAGTGGACTCTAAATGCCTACATCACACCAAAGAGGATGCGTACAACCTTTTTATCTTAGAGTTTTTGTATTTCTTTGTAAGACTAAAAAGACATGATGTACTCAAGCTTTGATTTATTAATATAACGTGTGTTCCCTTTTTGTCTAAAGCAAATTTGAATCTCTAATTTCCTTGAAATCATTGCATATACATATCATTCATAACATTGCATAAGCAGGTACCATTACAGGTTTCTCATCTTCTTCGCTGTTTATTTCAACAAAAATGTCTTCTGAACAAAGCATCAAAGATCTTCAGGCACAAAATGCCCAATTTCAGCAGATGTTCATAACTCTAGCAAAAGGGCAGGAGGATTTGAAGGCCCTCATCCTGAAAGAGAAGAAGA